>JNEV01001300.1:0-321204 GCA_000697495.1 Saksenaea oblongispora B3353
GCTTTTTACTATTGCTTACCATCTAGATTTAAGGATATATCTTTTTTCATCGCGAACAAAAGCTCATCAGTACGGGACAGGAACATCAACCATTGTTCTTTTCCATAGCATATCATCCATTACAGGCGAATCATCTTTTATCGCGTTGAAGTGCTCAGAGAACTACGAGCCGCGGCCGACCACAAATACCTGTACCAGGCAGGAATATGAAGCTATTGTTCCGCCCCCTCACTAAGAACGGGAAGAAGGCAGAGAAAGAAAAAAGAAATACCTTCAATCGATCGCAGTTTCCTTGAAAACATACTGAAAATTAGTATGGAACGAAAGCTCAAGAGTATGATTGGTAATTCGTCGGAGGAACGGCGAGAACAGATGAAATCAAGACTGGCCACCCAACAAATCCCAAAATCGGTCACTGCAGACGCTGCGCAACTAGGAAGCACTTCGTCGCGTGTAATCACCCCTGCAATGATAACAGGTGGTTTTGAGCGTGGTAAACTCTCAGATATATGGCGAGAGTTTGTGCAAAACAACTTTGACAAATGCTACGAAAGTATAGCCGAGACTTCCACGTCTGCGAAGGCCAAGTCAAAAAAAAGAAAGCGTAAAAGCCAGAATAAGAAGAGAAACACTGGGTGCGCGAAAGAAGTCATTAGGACTTGCTCCGTTCCACTCAAACGTATTTTGAGAGATGATCTGTCGGATGAAGTACGTTCAATGTTTCTATCAACTTTGAGTGAATACGCCGTCCATATCACTAATGATATCTCGGAGTTGGCGGCGATCACGCTGGCCACTATGCTAAATGTCGTATCGCTTGACTTTCACGTGTCACAGGGTGCTGTCAAAGCATCGTCAAGCACAGCCGAACGGTTAAAGTTGTCCACTTTATTCCCGAAAGATTTCAAATTTCGTGATGAGACCTGCACTGACAACGAGGGATATGTTGCCGTCAGAAGGATCCCAAGTTCAGTAAAAGACTACCTCTCCACCTTGAATAGCTTGGCTTCGGATGATTGGAAAGATATCTTTGGCGCAGAACATATTTCGTTTTTGCACACTAAGCATTTGGGAAGGATTGCAACAAAGCAGACAAGACACCCTCTTTGGAACGATGTCTCTTGTACCAGTATTGGTGAGCTGCCAAAGCCACCAGCAGGAATATCGGCGACCATAAACATGGCTGTACAAGGATACGCCGTAAATCTGCAAAATCTATGGCATGGCCCTTTGTACTCGAAAATCCTTGAGTATGTATTGCGTGTGCTACTGCGTTTACACTTAGCTCCCAAACGGGAACAGAGGTGTCGGGACAAAATTGAGAAGAAAAAAGAAGAACGAAGGAAGAACGAAAAAAGAACGACAAGAGATACGACCCGATACAATATGTATAAGAAGTACAAGCAGGCAGTAATACGAAATACTGCAACTGGGAGTTTTTTTAACTGAACTCTTGCACAGATATCATCGAAAATGAAATCTTTGGCTCATCTTTTAGAGCAATACCAACATTCGAACGAAAATCAAAGCTTACAAAATCGCATTCACCGTTACTTTCGTCGTATTTCGCAATTACATCAACAAAGATGCGCTGATATATCAACAGAACCAAAGAAGGACCCAAGCCATACCTCTGAAGAAGGAATACCAGCCAGTTCTGTTGATGAGAATAACGATTGCAACGATGAAGAAGTACGTTTGCGGAAACTTTAGTAACATGTCCTGAATAATTTGGTTAGGACCATCGCATAGACATTCTGTTACAACAGGGCCTAGATACCGATGAAATCATCGATGCTCTTGACAGAGAACAAGAAGATGGAGAAGAAGACGTAGAAGAAGAACAGGAACACGGAAGTAGGGAGACAGAGACCGCTGACGAATCGAGAAAGCATTTAAACCAGCTCAAGGCTCTCCTTAAAAAACTACTATGTTCCTCATTGCCGTTTACTCTTACCGAGAGTCAAATCAAGGAGTTCTCTCATGTCAAGGATCTGACTCAACGGCAAATGAGTGCTATCAAACTTATCTACGAATGCCTGCGTCCATATATACCTCAGACAGCTGATGATGAGGATCACGTTGGATACCATATTGGACTCCGTCTTCCATTTGTCATTTTGGGGAATACCATTCTACGTGCCAGTGGTTACACGCAATTTACACGAAGCATCTGCCCCGAAATCAGCCCTGCTTCTGTTCATGCCCTCCATTTGGATGCAGGAGCTATGTACGAAATATTTTTTTCACAATCGGGAAAGTTTGATACAGAAGATGAGCAAGGAGAGCTGATAAGCAACATTGTGGATGCCAATCACAGCAAACATGCAGTGCTATTTTCCTTCTTTGATGAGCAGAGAATACAAGCGATTTGCAAGAACCATGGGCTTCGGTTCCGAGATCGTTTAACAATCAGAGACAATGGCATAGCAATACTGGATGGAACATTGATTGTATCTGGGAGAAATGTTGTGAAGTCCAGATATGAAGAGAAAAAAAAAGAAGACACGTTCGTCTCAGAGTTTTCAGTGGCCGCCGGAAATTATGGAGCTGGACATGGGAAAGATTGAACATATGATTGCAGAGAAGGATGATTCCATCAAGGCATGCACTGCAATAGTACAACAAGGACAGAGAAAGTTAAAAAAGCTGAATGAAATGGTGTATGACGCCAAGAGGAGACGGAAGGACATAAGGGACCAGCCAGGAGACACAGAGCGGTACAAACATTTACAAGATCTCAAGAAAACGAGAAATGACCAGCAACTAGAGGTAAATCGTACCAAAAAGCTATTGGCAGACGAGAAAAGTGTGAAATATCACTTTAATAAAGTAAGTGTTGTCTCTGTTTGTTTTTTTCCTGTAGTTACTGATGAGTCAAGCAGCGACTAGAAAAGATGAAAAAACCGAGAAAGCGCAAGAAAAAAGAAGACGAAACGAGCAAGAACAAACGAAAAAAACCTACAAAACCGTCATCATGGAGAATACTGTGGTGCGAGGACTTCGTGGAGGATCTAGATATATCATCCCTCGTAAAAGATGCCGAAACAAAGGAAGACAGAGATATCGTCTTTGGAGGAACGGATTATGGGCTATGCACCATGTCAGAAACTGTATCAGTTTCTCTCGAAAAAATCAATCAGCATATTAAGCTATTCAACAGATTCAGTACACTCGACACTGATCAGGTAATGCATGAGGATCGGGATGAGAAAGTCAAGATTAGCGACTTGAAGCTCCCTCAATCGTTCAAGATCACGGCTGAAAAGTTTAACCAAAATTCATTGTGCAGAAGGCACACCAAAAGACGGGAGCGAAAGAAAAAGGTAGACCCCATTTCGTATCAGAGACGAAGGTAACCAATGAATTCTATTCGTAGAAACATCCTGAAATTGCGGCGGCAGAAAAGAAGTTAGCTGAGTCTTCAATGGGGAGGGCAAGAACTTGGCAAGAACTTCACAAGAAGTAATGAATTGCCAACAGGTGCCCACCAACCACGGTAGGCGATTGTTCCTCAACACTATTACAATAGGTGAAACGCCAATCCCGAGAAAGTTTGCGAGATTTTTACAACTCTAACGAAGAAAGAAAAAACCGCAGAACGCAAGAGCTCCGGAATAAAAGATGCTATGCGACATATGCCTCACACGAACGGCGATTCGTTGAATCACCCGGAAGAAAAGCGAACGACGAAAAGAAAACGATACCTATTCTGTGCATTGGTACAGGGGGGACAGCCGTTGGTTCCCGAATAAAGGGTCATACCAGAAGAGGCGGAAATAAGATGCGAGAGCAACACAGACAACACACTATTGTCGCCATGACAAATGAGCATCGTACATAGAGGACATGTCCGTTTTGTTTCAAGCCATCCGTCATGGCTAAGGCACGAGTGATGCAAAACGGGAAGTGGAAGAGCATTAACAAACATGGTACTCTGCAATGTACAAACTCGACATGCATCGCTTTCCGGTGTGGTTACACATCAAGAAATAGAGACACGCAGGCAGCGTTCTGCATAGCGCTTGCGGGAACAAGTCGCTTGCTCACAGGATATACTCTTCCACCATTTAATCCCAGTCGATTTAACACTGGATCAACTAACAAAAAACCGAGTGCAACCGGTAAAGGGTACGTATACTTTGTCAGGGGAAGAGTGACTAAAATGTTCTTTTTCTCAGTTCGCCTCCGGGTCCCCGTCAAGCTGACGGGAAAACGAAGAGTACGGGATCACGTGCATAGCATGCCATGTCCGTATCATTTCCGTTTACTGTACCAGAACCCTAAGTTAGGAAAATTGCGGTACCGCAATTTTCTGTAGACTCAAGTCATATTTGTGATTCAGCGAAAAGCGTCAAGAGGTATCTCCCTTACCTGAACCAGGGGCCCCGATAACTCCCGTCATGGCGACGGATCCCAGTCCACTTAGCCTACATCAAAAGAAATGTTAACTACGAACTTTATGGGTTGCTCGATACGGGGCGCAAAAGCTCTGCGATCCGCTACATATTATTCGATGCATTGATTTCGCGCTGCCAAAACGTTTGACAATGTTGGCATTTTAAAACGTTGTGGTGCGTTATCCCATCGTCTGTGGTGATTTTCTTCAAAGTTCTTTGATGACAGTGGGGACATATAAAGTAGTTAACGAATAGAGAAGGTGGATGTGAGTTGTAGCTTTATACTTCACCCGTAACTACGCATTAGTTCTGATATAATTTCGGATATAAAGTCATTCAAAGAAATCTACAAACAGATACCTTCAAGTAGAGGGCTTTCGTAAAACAATCTGACGTCAAAGTACGAGAATCAAGTCAAAAGCAGATTTTTTTTTTCGCCTGCCACGTGGCAGAAGATCAAGTATTGTCTTAAAGCAACTTGAAAGGAATGTATTTCTCATTATAAGAAGTTGCAGTTATTTATTTAGAGATCTTTTACATGGCTGTGGAGGTCATCCTGCTAAGATGCAAACATATACTTTGTAGGGACCTCCGTAAGCGGTTGGTCCTAACCAGTGCCTTTTTGGTAAGCACTTATTTTTATGAATAAGCAATGCTTGATTTTCTTATCTAGACTTCAGAGACCTGAGAAGCAACGCTTCGGAGTCGACAGCAAAGCAACCAACCCTTAGGCAATCAGGTGCAAAAAAAACCTGGTTAGAACTATATGAAAATCGCTCATAGAATGGTTCGGCGGTTAAATAGCCGTCTTCCTAGCCTCTTTGTTAGGCCCGCCGTCTGTTGATTCCTCTGTTGATTATCCTGAAGACCGCACTTATACTCTCTGCGAAATTCCCGGAGGGTGATGTCAGGTAATGCATCCGCCATCTGCTGACTTTTCGCAGACATCATTTTGGTTTATAAAATCAGTAAGCGGTGCATGGCGGGTGCATATCTGAAGTCCAGAACAAGATCCTCAACATCTCCGCTAGTAAGGTTTAAGCGTTGTGATCGCTACTGCCTGTATAATTTACATCACTGCTACTGCCATTCACCAGATAGATTCATGCTAATCCTATACAATCTGCAAACTCGTCAAAATATCGTATCTGTAATATCATGGACCCAGCAGCATGGATGAAAGTACACTTCCTCCACTTTTTTTTTTTTTTTTTCGCGACGTCTAACAATTTGGCGAAGATAGGCAGGTTCACGTTTAGCCACAAAATTCCCTTTTTCATTCTCCCTCTTGCATAATTCTAGTGGATCCCGGGGTCGAGAGGGTTTGATTTATGCTGAAAATATGATAGCGTTCGGGGACAACCTCATATTGGTATTTTGAGACAAGCAGCTGAGTTTTATATCACAGGAGCTGTGCTTTGAGGATGTAAAACTAACCACCAGTTCTTGTTGTTAGAGGTATTCATTAGAGCGCCAGGATCACATTCATAGTATTGTTTTGTACCAATCAAGTTTAATTGAATGCTGTGAGCATTGATAACTAAGCGGTGATCAAAACCGGTGGCATTGACGAAATTTTTCATTAGTACATTGACCATTGCTATAGGCATCCCGCCCCCTAGTTTACCGTTAATTGGAAAGATCCGTCATAAATTGTCAGGCAAAATATTGTGGATACTAGATAACTATTGATCTAAACAAGATCATTTCCCCCTATACTTTCCATACGTATCCTTCTTTGGGGTAAAGATCAAGTGCCTATTCCATAGTGTATTTATATAGGAACTTTTTCTAGGCACAATCTTCAAATCATTGTTTGACCTGTTCTTATATCATAGAAATGAGTGTATAAAATAAGGAATACTGACGTCTGCAGGAAATTTTTCTGTCTGGATGTCCAAATGAATGACAGGTTCTGGAAGTGAGACCTTCGGTAACCGAAGACAAAAGGAGGAATCATGAAATACGTTGAGATTCTTGGATAATCCTCTACTATAATATTTCACGGAATGCAACATGCCTTTTTGAAAAAGTGTACTGAAACTGAGCATAGACTGAGGCGTGCGCACTGTATTGTTTGCAGTACCAAATTCGGGATATTCTGCTCCCCTTACCTTTTTCTCTGATACCATAATTATAACCCTTTCTGCAACAAAAGAAAACGGAGCTAATAATGCAGTGTCTCCGTTTTCATGAATAAAGCACAGTCAATCTGCCGTATTCATATCCACACAATGCTAAATGAATGGTTAAAGGGGGGAAAAGCTTCAATCCCAAGGAGGGAACAGGAATAGGCCAATATCTTCGTCATCCAATATTGTATATCCGAAATCGCGTGAACTTTGCATATCCGCATGTCGCACGTTATTGCTTTCAAAAGGAGCTTTCTACAACAAGCAAATGTCTCCTGTTCGAAACACTAGAAATGCGGTATGATAATTATTTCAACCCATCGTATACTAGGGCACAAAAATGTGTGCGAGTGTTAAAATATGCTCTGACTAATTATATTATTGAAATAGCCTCCGTATATTTTGTACTTTGAGGCCAAAAAAGACCTTCTTGTTCCGGACAAAAAACATATCGTGATGATAATGCAAAGTTTCTGTGATTTTTGTAGTAAAGAATGCTCGGAAGCCATCGAGCTGTCAAGATTGCATCCTAACTTAAAGAGGAAAACTTGCCAATATCGCTATCAACAGATTTCACCGCAATGAAATAGACTTCAGCAAACGCTGACGCCAGGGACAGCTCCCGATCGCAGAAAATTCTAACATACACGATAATTCCATGTGGTCGCAAAAAAAATTGATTATGTGACATAAGTACTTCTTGCACGTGCTTCCTGCATTACTTACCAGGTTTGTTTAATCATGATGCAACAGCACAACTATACCTGCTTGAGGATGCATAGTGGGAGAATTTGAAGCCCTAGATTGTCATCAAAGGAGAGTATTTTTCATTGTGCTTGGCGCTGGTATGATTAACCAAACTTTTGGATTACAATGCAAGGGACACAGACCAATATCAATAAAGAAATTGCACAGCACTTTAGGTAAAGGAGCTCTTGACTTCAAACTGGAGATGTGGCTGCTGTCAAGTATTTTCGAGAATTCTGCGAATACTGTGTTTTTCCTATTTATTTACGGATAGCCATTAATGTGTGCGTGATGGTGAAAACGTTTTGCGGGACGATCCGAACGTTGTGATCGGATATTCGAAAAGATTTCTCTGCCATTCAGGTAGATATTAGTGATCTCTATAAGATACTTTATTCACTTCGAGAAATAGTTGATATAGCATTATATTAGGAAATCAATGAGCTAAATACAGAGAGTTAGTCGCACAATTTCCTTTATCATATTTTATTCTTTGGGAAATTTATATAAAATGCAATGTCTCTATCAAACTACAGATTCTGGATTTTAATTCATAGAGATATAGAAGCCTTTCAATTTTACAACTGAAATTATGAAATCATGAATTTGATAGAAGATTCACACTGGATGAAAAGCTGGAAAGGAGAGATTTTAACAGTCCTCCACAAAATGGGAACTTCTCCCAGAGTCGACCTCCGTTTACATATCAAAGAGCATACACGTGAAATCCCCCGTTACCACTGAGGAGAGTGGAAACGGCTGAAATCCTTAATAAAAAAAAATCCTTCCCCTTCATCTCGAAAGATGCAACGTGGGTAACAAAGACCTGTTCAGCCAAAAATGACCAAAGTAATACGTATTTATTCATCATGTCGATTGATCTTATTAAAGAACCGGTAGGTATCCAGATCTCAGCAAACGAGGGAGGCAGTCTAGGTCACTCCCTACTGGTAACGCAACTCTGGTTTCTTATGACACCGAGGCTGAAGAAAGAGCCTCTGCTCCTGACAAAAAGCAACAAGAAATGGTAAGTGGTCGCATGGCGGTTGTCTAACAGACAGAGTTCAAAGTAACGGGATAAAGCTGACAGTTTCTATCCTAATATCAAAGAAAAATAACAAACATACAAAAATTACTGTATGCTTGATAGTAAATAGTATCATACCAATAGCCAGCATGCACTGCCATAGTCAGTACCTAAACACAGTATAATTTTTCTCCAATCGCATTGGCGACTCTACTTTTACCTCAATGCCATACCAGCTTACATTAGCCCAGCTTCAGACAATCCTCAAATATTAAGCCTATAACTTTTAAATACCTGAGTGAACGTTCATTCTAAGAAAAATGTCACTTTTTCTCATAAGCCGAAATACAATTACCTTCGTCAGACAACGCTTGTCGGGGGCCTATATTATCCCTGAAAAAACATAAGAAGATACATCAAACTTTTATATGATGATCAAGATCCGATAAAGGAGCACGTCCAGTCCGACATACTTATTTATCGGGAAACAAATCAAAGATCTCTGAAACTCATAAAGTTGTACGTATCCCCGGAAAAATCACTTACGCCTCCGCTATGATCTTCCGAATTACAGAATTTTTTTTTTTTTTGCGAGACAATGAGATGGTTTGCAACGTTTTTCCGATAACGTTAAATCTCAAGTCAGCCGTTATGAATATATACGAGTGCAGTTAGTGTGGCAAGCACAAGGAAGGTAGTATCTTTAAGATTTTCCGTATAAGGACCCCAACGCTTATTTCTAGAATTGATACCCAATAGCATTCATCAATGGTACGTACAAGAGTAGAAACGGAGAAAACCGATTTTTGGAACGACAGTGAGCTCTGGATTTTTAGTGGCGCGAATATTTCCGCAATGAACGTATGCAGGTGCTCCCCTTTCTTTCATATCTCGTTTTGGCAAACGCAATTATTCAAGCCTTAACATGAAAAGGGTGTCCCCGAGGGCTGCTTTCTCTCTCTCACCGTCCCTCCTCTCTTTTTCTTAACTATCTCTTCCCTTCCTTTTCTCATTATGAAAAACGATTGCTACGAACTCATTGATCTTCACATTCGTTGGTCCGACAAACAAGATTTAGTCTTCAGCGTTTCCCCTCTCGATACAATGGCTAACATCAAGCAAAAAGTAAACTTATAACAACAAGACAGAAGTCCCATTAACTCACTTTCGATAGATTCGCCAACTTTCCCCACCCACAGAATGTAAATACATTCGTCTCATCCACAACGGACGTATTCTTGACGACACTCGTTCCCTTTATACCTACGGTATCGGAAAGTTGATACCATCCGAGGCCAAACCCATGCTACGACTACCTGCACCTGTATATCTTCATTGCTCCTTATCGGACTATGTGCCTAAGGCACCAGTGATGGTAAAATGAAACTCAACGAAATATGCAAACTGAATTGCTTTTAGTCTCAGAAACCTTCTCCACAGCATATCTCAGACGTTGCATTCGACAGATTACGAGAATCAGGCCTTCCGGAGGAGGATATACAAACACTTCGAGCACGATTCCACTGTCTTAATGGTATCTATATCAATTCCGTGTGCCTACTATTATGAACTCATCGTAAATTTGACAGACTCGATGAATGAAATGCGAAGTTTAGATGATCGGTGGATGGACAGCGCGGAGGAAATGTCCGAAGAAAGTAAGTACATTCCAAAAAGAAGGTTCAATTGAACCTTTTTTTTTTTCTTAAAAAGAAAACTTACATCTACAAAAGCACTGCAAGGCACGTACAAGGAGATAGTGTGGGGTCTCATTCTTGGTTTCTTTTTGGGGATTATATGTTTATTTTGGTTCCGAGAGGCTGTATTTACACGAAGGCATAAAATGGGTAAGTGATCTATGCATCTTTTAGTCTTGACATTAACATAAACGCATGTTAGGAATTGTTGCCGGCATGGTTATCAATATTTCCTTTGGTATATTCCATGTATACTATTAGGCATTTCTACAAGTCACTCTCAACCTAACTTCACTATTTTTTTTTTTACCTACCTCTCCTTTTGATTGCCCCGTCGGATCCTTTGATCCCCTTTGTTGTACTTTTTCGAAACCAATATCCATTGTGTTTCCCCTATCATCTTCCCCTCAGTCGTTTTCTCTACATAGTGCAGTGACCTAATACTCCTCTTTCACCTTTGATCATGCACCACCCTATATAACAAAACTACAATATACAGGCAAATTCGTTTTTCCATGTCCCCTTTATCAAAGAGCGAGCCATAACACTTTTGGTCTAGATGGATTTTACATATGACATCGCATTGCGGAATAATTTTGCATATAGAATAATCTTATAAAGGATCTAGCGTCATAGTCCTTGAACAAGCCATAGTTTACTAGAAGAACCCTAACCTCTATGTGTCATATACAAACAAAATAACGTCAAACAATACATCACGTAAGCTAAGGGGTCGCAGCCCTGCGTGGAAGGGAACAAACATTATTGAGTTCAATAAAGTCTATTACGTACATCCTCTGACAGTGTTTCTCCAA
Source organism: Saksenaea oblongispora B3353 (assembly GCA_000697495.1). Taxonomy (NCBI): domain Eukaryota; kingdom Fungi; phylum Mucoromycota; class Mucoromycetes; order Mucorales; family Saksenaeaceae; genus Saksenaea; species Saksenaea oblongispora. The sequence continues at coordinate 10,819 of JNEV01001300.1, forward strand.
ATAAGACCAAAATCTTGGCGGAGAGCAATTGCAACTGGAAATGAATCTCTTCAAAAAAGAGAACCCGAAAGAAAACTCTGATAGAAACAATAGTACAGGCAATAAAAGTCAAAATAACTGACGATGGCCTGCTACTGAAAGGTGAATTATTTTGCGTTAATGGAGAAAACTGAAAGAAGTATAAGTGGGTGGGATTGGCAAGACATTGGCACTATCCACGTGTATGTAGCAGTCAATTGCCTGTAGCTGGTAGTTAGGCCGCACAGAATGCCTAACGAGGTAAAGGGAAGAAAGAAGCGTTGAGTGTTTGAACCTGTCCAGGTTGTCAGGAAGATCTCCAGATTTTCTTGGTTTGCCAACACTACGTCCTGTTTAACTCATTACTTAGATAAATCCCGAATCGGTTTTTCTTATGGAGTTTTTGCTTATGATGTAGCCGGAACTGTAGATGTGAAAGCTTGGGTTTTTGAAAGATGATGAACAGGAGCTCGAAGCATGCAACGTGCAACCTATATGGTAGGCCGAAACAAACATCATCTTCAAGATAGATAAATAAATAAATACAAAGACTAGGAGCCGTTAAGCACCGAGACAATTTATTGCAGTAGAATACCAATGAAGGTTTCTTAAATAGCATCAACACCATTCCTTCGTAGCAATCGGTACTGGATCCAAGCAAAAGCCCTTTTTGTAGGAAACAGGTAGCTCTTCAGATGCGGAATTTCATTCGTACTGAGTGCTGGTGTGTGAAGTAATCCCCGCCGAAGAAGAGAAAAAAAAGTTTTGGTTTTCGTGCTGAAGCATAATGTCGTTAAGTACAGACCAACGTTCACTCATTCTTGGTCTGCTATCGGGATCGGCTCTTACTCTTTTAACCACTGGCTTCATTTACTATTTAACACAATCGCCCACCTCGAATGGCGAGAATGCTGTATCTGGTCCACCAGCGATCGTTGAGGGCGTGGACGGCCTCATTGGAAACACACCTCTTGTAAAAATCAGAAGTTTGTCTGAAGCAACTGGATGTATAATTCTTGTGAGTCTTAGCTACTGCCATTGTTAGTGTTTCTAACTAACATACATGATATATAGGGAAAGGCGGAGGTAAGAACTGATAACACCAGACATATCTCGATGACAGAGCCACGAATAGTTTCTGAATCCCGGCGGTAGTTCTAAAGATCGTGTCGCTTTGAATATGATCAAATCAGCCGAAGAAGCTGGTATCCTGAAGCCCCATACGGGTAGCACTATTTTTGAGGGAACAAGTGGCTCAACAGGCATCTCGATTGCGATGATTGCCCGTGCCAAAGGTTACAAGGCTTGGATCGTGATGCCGGACGATCAAGCTAAAGAAAAATATGAACTATTGGAGAAATTAGGTGCAACTGTGGAGAAGGTACGACCGGTTAGTATTATTGACAAGAATCAATTTGTCAATCGCGCGAGGGAACGTGCCAACACGTTTAACGAGGGTGACGCACGGGGTTATTTTGGCGATCAGTTTGAAAACGAAGCCAACTTCGAAGTCCATTATCGAACAACTGGTCCAGAACTCTATAAGCAAACCAACGGCCATATCGATGCCATGGTGCTAGGTGCCGGCACAGGAGGCACCTTGTCTGGATTGACCTGCTACATGAAAGAACGCATCCCGAAGATCAAAGTGTTTTTAGCTGATCCACCCGGTTCTGGCCTTTTTAACAAGATCAAATACAACACCATGTATGCACCAACAGAACGTGAAGGAACGCGTCGACGACATCAGGTCGACACAGTTGTCGAAGGCATCGGTCTTAACCGACTGACAAAGAACTTTGATACTGGCCGACGATTGGTGGATGATGCTTACCGAGTGACAGACGTCGAATCCGTCAAAATGTCACGGTATTTGGTGCGAGAAGATGGTAATAATGTGATGTAGCAAACGGTTTAATCACACATCCATGTGCAGGTCTCTTTATTGGAAGTAGTTCAGCCGTGAATTGTGTAGCAGCAGTCCGTGTAGCACGACAACTTGGACCGGGGCATGTTATTGTAACAATGCTTAGCGACTCTGGTCAGCGGCATTTAACGAAATTCTGGTAAGAGCAAACAATAAATATGGCATGATTAAACTGTGTGTTATTTTTTGATAGGAGTGACGAGTATCTGCAAGCCCAAGGAATTCCACATGAGCTTGGATCGAACGAAACATTAGACGACTTTATCACAAAATAAATACAAAATTCTCTTGCTAGAACCCCGCTACTCATGTATCTCAACTTATTCATTTGCTTTTGCCTCTTTGCTTTGTCTGTGTCATGTCTGTTGGTTAAATGGGTTTCGCTTCTTCGCCAGTCTGTTCTTGCTTACGGCAAATTGCAGCAAACGGCAGACAAACCTCGATCGGATCTCGCATACATGTTGAGTCAGTGGACCGTGCCGAAATCATGGTTTGGTCATTTCTATGTCGTTGGTCTGCTTTTTGCTCTCATGTGTGCTGCAGAAATCTTTGTTGCTCATCGATGGAAGCACTATGGTGTTCTCCTTACACTTCTCCGTGAATGGGATGATCCTCGTTTGTGCGATCGTGTCCCATTCATCGAATGTATTATTGGTCTCAGTATGATGATAGTCCAGCTGGCTCGACGCGTGTACGAATCTTATTGGGTCCAACATCACTCAAGTACGGCAAGAATGCACATTTTCCATTACATGGTCGGATTTGGGTTCTACGGTGCCATGGTCCTTGGTACATGGCTTGAAGGGGCTATCCGTCTCGGTCTATGGATAACAATACAATGTAAACCATATTCATATTCTCGAAGTGTGAGGTTAACTTTGTTTTTGTTTTTTGCTTTTTTCCTCCTTGTTTAGCTCCTCCTCCACGTCCCATCCTGGATGAGATTTCACCTCTCCGCACATTCATAGCCCTCATCACGTTTTGCTATGCGTCGATACATCAGTACCGCTGCCACAAGATCCTGGCATCCCTGAGACAGTACCAAATCCCCCGAGGCGACTGGTTCGAATGGATTGTAGCCCCTCATTATTTCGCCGATATCCTCGTGTACCTCTCCCTATGCATTCTCTTTGGATTCCATAACCTCATTTTGGACTTTGGTCTCCTCTGGACCCTGTTGAACTTATCCGTCACCGCAGGGGAAACAGATATCTGGTATCAGAAAACGTTTGAAAATTATCGCATTGTCTTCCCGCAGGGTCGATGGCGTATTCTTCCAGGAATATATTAGTGAACATTGCTTTTTTTTTTCTTCTATCTCGTGTTTTATTATGTTTATTTGTTCTTAGTGAAGCGGTACGTGAAGCGTTTTCGTGTGAAGGCAAATTCGCCTAATTTGTGGCCGATCATTTCTTCGGTAACATGAACAGGGAGATAATCCTTGCCATTGTGAACAAGGAATTTGAGACCGACAAAAGACGGTAAGATCGTGCAGCTGCGAGCTACATTCGAAAAGTACAGAAAAAAAGTTTGAGTTGAAAGAAAGGAACATGGATTTCCCTTTACCTTGTGTTGCAATGGGTGTTCCATTTTGAATGGCCTGGCGAAGACCGGGAAATGCAACGAAAAATGGACCTTTCCAAGCAGCACGTGGCATCGTCGGTGTCGTTCGTCGATGGGAGAGGGCTGTCAACAAAAGCGCCGTTTGCCACAGCAAGCATGGGCTTCCACAATCGCCGTCACGGAATTTAAATCCCGACATCACCGTCGTCGTTTGCTATAACGATTCGACGTTGCACAGCGTGAAAATGCGATCTTAAACTTTTAAAAACAATTATAACAATAGCCGTTCGCGAAATTGCTTAAATGGTTTCTAATGTTTCCGTAAGCTGCTCTACCGTTAATACACACTTTTCAGTATTACCACTTGTATTATAGAATAATACGTCTTTAATAGATCCTAGTATGACAAGTAACAAGGAACAGAATATTCATGTCTAACCGAGCATTAAAATATAAATAGTATGGTAAGAGGAAAACAAATGCCAGAAAGAGAAGAAAATAAGATGCGAGTTAATAACAAAATTAAAATAAAGGTGGAGATGGCAAAGAACTCGCGTCAGATGACGACGAATCCGTGCCCCACTTCCCTTTTCCAAATGCCGTGCGAACTTCCTGTTCCATGATTCCCACAAAATTCTGCGCCATTTCAAAGTTGTACATGTATGCTTTGGAAGCTTTGCACACATCAACAGACCGCTGGAGACATCGTTGGGCGAAGGACTGGTACTGTTCGTCATTGTAATTCATTAATTTAACATAGACGATATTGGCAAACAAGAGACCAAGTAAGGGTGCGTTGCATTCGTCGCGATATCGAACCATGATATCGTTTGTACAAGTAATGGCATACGCGGCATCAGTACAAGTCTCAAGACATTGAAGTGAGAATGGATTGGTAGGGAGATGGTCGGACGGAAAAAATGCTTGATAGAGTAGAATTCGATTAATATTGTAGTATACATCGAACGTAAGCCTGCAAGTCACCGCAAGGTCCTGCACGCTCATATGGCATGGATCGCTGGAAGATCGTGAACTTTTCGGAGATGGTGCAGCACATTCGCTCGCAATAGCTTCAAGGTTGGGGTTTCGCCACTCGGATGGAAGATTCTCGTAGAACTCTTGTAGCTTGTCCTGCATCGCCATCAAATCCAGTGGTAGGTTAACATCGGACTTTCCGGAGGCCTGTGCAGTCAGCAATCGCGACATCACGTCATGACGAAGGATCTGAAGCTGGATTAGGTAGTGCCATACGTTCCACACATAATACTCCGTCATCATTTGCCGTAAATCTTGGCCATCAGTTTCCATGGCATCCTCATCAGGTTTTGGCAACGGTGGCGGTACAGGGCATCGGGGATAAAACTGACTAGATTCCACAGATGCGCTAGAATCTCCTTGAAGTACACGATACCACGTGTTGAAGTAATACAGACACCATACCAAGATTTGCTCTTGCCGTGTCAGCTCGCGATCGGCATCGTAGAGACCTAGTTCTTGTGCCATGCTGTAAGATATCCATTCATAGATGTATATAACACCAGGGTAGCCATTTTGGTGATTACAGTAAGACAAGAGCAGCGCTGCTTGACAATTGTCCATAGAGGGTTCGTCGAAGCAGTCGGCCAACATTTCACGTCCCTTAAGACAGTATGCCATGGATAGTGCTTTACCAATATTATACTGCGGTGATTCATGAGCGGGTCGTTTGCTCCATACATGCAATTGAAATGCGTTTCGTGCAGCCATTGCGCATACGGCATAGATTAACACGGTAGAAGGACGTTTCGACTCGTCTGTGTGACGATAGCGAGCCAGGAATTCGGTGGTGTCAATGACGGGCAATCGTAAAGCCGAGCAGCAGGGAGTACGGCAATAAAGATCGACCAAATTATCCGTTAGTTCGGGTGAAATATCAATTGGGTAGTCCTGAGGAATAGCATGCGTAGGGTGAGACCAGGTGTTCCACACTGCAAACGAGTATCCCGAGGACGTATGGATAGAACTTGTGTCATCAAGCTCTAATTCGCGCGCCAGTCTTTCGCGTTCACTTGGAGGTGCTGTTGAATGTTCTTCCGAAGGCGGTGGTTGTTCACGTGGTGAAATATGCATCGATCGCTTAAATTGATCAACCAATTTTGATAGATCGTTAAACGAGTTTACGTTACTTTCGACAGAGAGACCTTTCCCTGTCGAAGTGATCTTCCACGCAAACGGGGGTAGTGGTTTCATCTTGAATGCGTTATTCGTCCTAACAAAAGAATCACGCGTCTTCTGAGCAAAATCTTTCGCCATTCGATCAATGGATTCCTGCCACTGATCCATAACCTTGTTCATTGTATTCAACACCTGTGACACATGATTGGCTTTTGGTTCCGTCTTTGTATATACACATTGAAAGTTTTGACTTGCACAGCGGCTACACTGAGGCAACGTCAGATCACATTGTTGTAAATCTTTATAACGAGTCGGTGGTCAAGGTGATGTCCTATCCGGCGTTATTGCAACGTTTTTAGCATGGGGAAAGCTCTATGCTGATGGGCAAGAGAAGTAAGTGTTAGATGGGATATTAACATGGTTGCTCACCGTTCACGTAAACAAGTTTTGTCCGATTGCCAACCGAGCTGTCGCCAGCTGACATTATTATGCACGCTGCTTTTGCTGGCTGTAGTGTCACACGACATAGCGCAAACACAGGGTTCTTGCACAATAAGCGTGCTTTCCTCACGTCAGACATGCTTCCCCATATTCAGTACGGTCTTCGACTGACAGTTGGTACTGACAACTAAGTAAAGAAAAGAAACTACAAACCATACCATTTAAAAAAGTAACCGAGTCTTTTTCATGAATGATATGCAGTGCAATTGTGAGAAAAATCTCACGAGACAGATTATACCACTGCTCTTAGGGACCACAGATAACCTCATTCAATTGTTTTCATAACTTCTGTTTTCTGAGCACTAATTTCCTTTATTGGAAGTAGGACATTAGCCCAACCCCACCTTTCTAGTTAGAATAGGGAGTCAGATAACGAGTTAAAAATGTGGAGCTGTCAGAATAGTCGTTGTCTATCAAGCTCCTATCAGCTGCCTGAAGAGGTTGAATTGCCGCTGAGTAGGATACAATTATTGAGTCACCGCTCCTTATGGCTGTAAAGGCTTTGCTGAACCCCCCCCCCCTCTCCCCCCACTTGTGTATGGTTGAAATTGGGTAAAAAATAGATATGAGCACAGATGACAGTCCGTGCCGGTAAAATCCCGAGGACAGTTCATAGACATTCCAAAAATAAACGTATTTGCTGCATGGATAACTCCCATTACAAGCAATACATTATGCAAGCAAAACATAGCCAATATAACAAAAAAAAGTTAATAAAAGGGGGGTCTGAGAGGGCATGTGTCTTAAGATGACAGGTGAATCAATACGTCATATTCCAGCTCTCCCCTTTTCCTTTTTTCTTTTCTGTTAGTTTTGCCAGTAGATGATCTCGCCAAACCTACTTCAAGAGACAGAAGTACGACACGATTCGATGATTTATAGCCATGCTGATGGTACAGCATCTGACATCTTCCCGATGAAATCGGCGGTTCATCATGAGGCGGACATGGCAGATGACACATTAAAGCCATTGTTGTCAAAGACAACTTCTTCCCCTGCGGAACCCGTAACACACAAAGCGCCCCGACAATTTAAGCTTGCCAAGCAACGGCCGTTGCAATTCAAGGCTCGAATGACAAAATTTGATATATCTAATCCAGAAACCTCCAACGATACGTTTCGGGGATTTTATACATTATTCTGGATTGCCATGGCTTTTTATGTTATACAGACGGTTATACGTTGCTATGAGCAAGAAGGAATTCTATTAAGTCTTGATTTCTACCGATTGATTTCCAAAGACGGGTTGGCATTGTTAGTTGCGGATTTTACAATGGTGGCCACAACGATGTTTAGCGTCCTCTTTTCCAAACTATTGGTGTGGGGTGTGATCAAGTACGAAACAACGGGATACATTCTGCAGCATCTATGTCAGGCATTTTTCCTTTTTATGAATCTAAACTGGATATTCTGGAGGTAAGATTGATTTATTGATCACTTGACCTTTTTCTGCATTTGACTGAATGGCGTTGACCACAATTGTTTAAAAGAGATTGGCCATGGGTACAGTCAGGCTTTTTTACCATGCATACTGTGGTGATGTTGATGAAAATGCACTCTTATACATCTCTCAATGGAGATCTATCAGTAAAATATCATCGACTCAAACAACTCAAGTCGATGTTGCCATCTCGAACAGCCCAACTCAGTAATGGCACAGAAGAGCAGCAGGCCGAATTAAAGCATTTGGAGGCGGAAATGGGTTTCCTTGAGGAGGAACTTACTCATGGCAATACAAGATACCCGAACAATGTAACCTTATTCAATTATCTTGACTTCCTTATGGTCCCTACGCTGGTGTACTGGATGCAATACCCTCGAACAGATAGGTAATTAGCCAGACTTATTTTTCCTACAATGATCTCATCATGCATCGTAGAATTCGACCGTGGTATGTATTTGAAAAGACAGTAGCTACCTTGGGATCGTTTCTGTTACTCTATGTCACTACGGAGCGTTATATTATGCCGAAACTGTACGATCCGAACATGTCGGAAGCACGTGTGGTCATTGAACTGCTCTTTCCTTTCATGACAAACTATCTATTCATTTTCTATATCATTTTTGAATGTATTCTCAATGCATTTGCAGAGATCAGCAGGTAACACGCCTGATGTAACACATGCGGTTTCCTTATATTAAGATTTCTCTTTTTAGGTTTGCCGATCGTAACTTCTATGATGACTGGTGGAACAGGTAATGAAGAAGGAGAATGCAAGAACTATTGTAACTAAGCATGGTTTACGTTAGCGTGACCTATGATGAATTTGCAAGAAAATGGAACAAGCCAGTTCACCATTGGTTACTACGACATGTCTATGCTCAGTCTATTGAATCTTACAAACTGTCCAAGACAAACGCCACCTTTGTTACATTTCTCTTATCATCAGCTGTCCATGAACTTGTGCTGGTTGTCTGCACGCGAAAAATTCGGATGTATCTTTTTATCCTTCAAATGTCTCAGTTGCCTCTTATCATGATTGGGAGACATCCTGCGATCCGAAAACGCTCTGTACTAGGCAATGCCTTTTTTTGGTTCGGCATGTTCTGTGGACCTCCATTCCTTGGTATCCTATATTGTAGAGAGGCCTTTTGGTCAACATATTTGTAAAGAAAAAAAGCATCTCTTAGAACAAATACAAGATTTTACATCCCATTTTGCATTAGTTGCGGTTCATTTTACATTTTACGTTAAGGTTTGGACGCTGTATTTCATTCATATGATGTTTATTTGTTCCGTCGGTGATAGGATTCTTTATAGTACACAAAAAGACGTTACAAAGAGCCAGCTAGGTATTTATGGAGAAAGGCAGATTTTTTTTCGTACATAAAAGCCTCATTCTGGGTAAGTATTTCGATTGGCCTCACCTACACTACTAGTTATTTTTTTTGTCTCTTACTTGAACTGCATAGTCTCTGTCCAGGACTATAGCAAGACAGACCAGGAACTGTTAGACACAATGTATGTTACACAGTGCACAGACTACCTTCAAGCTACGCTTATGTGCACTTATACTAGGGCATTCGTTATTGACATCCCAGTTGAATATTCGCTACAATCCGTAGTATGAGATAAAATAATGAATCTCAAAAACTTGTTATGAAGTCGTGTTCCATATTGGTTGGTCCATTGTTATGTAATACCTATGGCCCCTAAGAACATCACTCCCAGGCATGCTTTCTACAAGCTTGTTAATGGTGTCAGACTCTATCTTTGCCCACTCATCCCTGAGGGCCGCAATAAATTGGTCAGATTTACGTATGCTGATCCTCCGTGTCTCGATGCGCCCGCTCAAGTACACCCCAAAGGTGCCGGATCGGATTCAGATCCAGGCTTTGTGCCGGTCACACCATTCCTGCAATGTGTCATCCGTTCTTCCGCCGTTTTGCATAGAAACTAGTGTGGCAACTAGCTCCATCCTCCCAGAAGATAAAATCTTCACCTTGTGGGATTACTACGAGAGAAAAAAGATAAACTACTTTGAGACTTTTTGCAGAGATCCATTCAAAATAAAAGTGATGCCTTTTCCAACTGTTTCTAGCTATCTCATCTATACTAGATAATGCTGGATGAGTACTGTTGTCGTATATGATATGATATTCATAATTAATCATGCCTAACTGTCTAGCGTATAGCCAAGATTAGTGCCCTTTATTCCATTGTGTCTGAAAGAGGACTTTGAACGACTTTCACAAGGACAGATCGGTTGATTGTATCACCGCTTCTTTATACCGTCAGCAAAACGCCTTAACCGTGTGGGCTAATAAGGAGGCCTATGGCCCAGTGGGCCATGTTATTTGGGACGAGTACTGACCTAAGTCCCAATGGGCTGGGCCTTTTTTGGGCTAGTCCTTGGGATGTCCCAGCCCAGTTTCGATCCCTAGAATATGAGTCGTCCCTATTCTTCATTTGAAAGGCTTTGGAAACCCATATCTTTTACCATGGTGTGCGGCTCGAAAGGAATTAAAGTAGCAGAGAGAAAAATCAACAAGAATAACGTATGGCTTGGAGGGCCTAACTACATCCGAGGACGAAGTGGAATCAATAGTGATTGTGCGAATGCTATTGAAGCTTCAAAAAAAAAAGGGGGGACCTCAGGCGTCATCTACGTTTGAAGTGTCCCACAAGCATTTACAACCTGCTGCAGGCCGTAGGACATGACCTCAAGAATACTTCTTTTCTTTTTTTTTTTTTCCAATGCCTGTATACACTTGTGAAGATCGCCTAGAACAACTTCAAACGCATCTGAAGCGTCGAAGACATAAACAAGAATTTCATTACAAATATGCATTAGTGACTCATGTCGATGGTACGTTGCCTTGACAGCCCTGCTGTAAGCCAGATTCTCTATTCAAAGAGACCACTTTTGTTTACTTTTTATTTATATATATACCACATGACGCCGTTGCTCGATGGTCCAATCGCGATGTTCACAAGCAAAAGGTAGTCTCCGTTACTTGTAGCTCTCCGTTAGAGCAGGCTTGTGGGCATGTTTTCCGAAACGAAGTGAGTTAACGTCAGATTGGGAAAGTTTTTTCGGTCTCCTGGTTCTTGGCTTCGCGTCTGTCGTTCCAGTTTCTTTCAATCACGTAATTGGATCAACAACTGTTGTCCTTGGAATGCCCATTTGTCTTGAAATGGCCATGGTGAAAACACCGTACTCATGGAGGGTGATGATGCCACCACGTACGAAATCTGTCAACTCTTTTCGGATAGTTTTAGGCATAGTTTTAACAATACAAAGTTTCGATATTGGTTATGTTTCAGAGCAGTAGAGAAAAAGCAACTCAAAGTAAAAAGGTACTGATATTTTTTCAACGGAATCACCTGTCTTTTGAACGTTGCGATTAGGTTATTTTTGGTAGGGGAGTATACATGTATGAATATGAGATGTCAAAAATGATCTATTGTACCTTTTCCTTATAATGGCGGTGCATCTTTTCAAATGCTCTGTCAATGCGGGTGGACACCACGATATCTTTTTTTAGAGAGGAGTGAGCACTCTCTACACGCTGGGTAATCGTGCATCCGAAATGGGCGACTCTTTCGGTGATGTATCCTGCCCATTTTTCTTTGCACTCAAGCCATCTGTTTTTCAAAGTGAACAAAACGCCGGTAGATTTCTCCTTACTTGTTCATGTAACGTGCAACAGTTATAGCACCGTCCGCCTTGCAGCCAGCCACTGCTGCTTCATGAAAATTGAGCAAAGCATCATCAAATTTGGCTTCGGAGCGGTGGTTCACCATGACTGATAATGCTTTAATGCACTTTTCATAATTATCAGATTGGCCATGCTTAAAATAGCCTTTGATATTTGTGATAAAGTTTTGCATCATATGCCATGTGCAAAGCAGTCTTGTGGTGCTTGAAAGCTCGGAGTCAACTGGTAAGTGACAACCACACACCGGGCCGTGGGTTACGGTTGATGGGTATATTGATATTTTCGGTTATTTATAGTAGGCTCTACGTTTCCGTACACAAGGGTCTTCTACTGCTGAAGTAGTCAGACGTAAGCTGCTTCAGTTTTGTCGCATACGAATGCTCCTGCTACGGTGAACGTCCGCAAACTTATGCCGCCTAGGTTTCCCACACCGACAAACTTGACAAAAGGCAGCCCTACGCTTTATAATAAGTCTACACTGAACTGGCCGCTGAGATAGTCACTTATACCTGTTTGTGTTGTAAGTTGCATCGATGAGCAAAACTTCTGGAAACGCTTTTGCTCGCACAGCCATAGACGGATGGAAGAAGAAGAGGCTGCGGAGCCTTTTGCCATCGGTGAGCTCATGACAAAACTCATACTTGGCTTCGACCATCTTCTTGATCATTGCAGATACGGCCTGCGATACGCTCACGCTCTCAGCTCTGTCTTTCCAGTTGCGCAAGTCGCGTTGAACAACAGTGGCAGAGCGTGGATCATCTTCACAGTTGACAAGCGTACGAGCAACAATCTTCACAGACGCTCCAGCTTTGAACATCTCATCACTCAATTGCTGCTGTTTCGTGGAAAGCTGGCGATTTTCGTGATATGCGCGAGGATCCACATTTTCCAGGCAATGGTTATGGGAACCCTCCGCCTCATTTCCTTCCTTAGGTCTGTTTACCTTCCACTGTCCATTTCTCTGCAAAGTCGCTCTAATGAGGTATGGACAGCCGCAGCGCATCGCAGTTGTCAACCTCTTTCGTTGGTCGGGCTTGACGCTTCGTGTATTTCTGTAATCACCACCCCTTTTAAACTTGATATAAAGCGTTCCACCCTTCGAAAACTTCGTTACTACTGCAAATCCATTGCGCTTGGCCAGGTTTTTTACAGCCTCCAACAACTGTTCTCGACTATCAAATACGCGACCACTCAAGTTCTCGGGAATATTATAGTGAGCGTCTTTGGGAAAAGATGGTAGCGCTATTTCGGCGTTTTCTGCAAATTTTTCCGCGTACGTTTGAATATGAAGCCATAAATGTGTATAAAGTACCTTGGACATAATGATGAAGAACAAGGAGAGGGCACGACCAGCAGTTTGTATTTGCCTTTGTCCTGCCGCTAAGGAAACGCCACAGACAATTAAGACTCAGAAATCAAAGAGATCTGTTCGTCCCAATATGGAAAGAGAAGAATATCCGACGGTCAATCCCCATCAAAAGATTCATTTTTTTAAGGAAGCATTTATTTGAAAGAAATGCGATTAATATATTCTTGTTCTCCTCGTTATGTTCTATATACTGCGTTATTTTTAAATGAAATCTTTTTGTCACAAGTGAGGTAAAACTGGGGATTTTCCAAAGTTAACCTCTCTGGTTTTTGCTCATTTTTGGGTGTACTTGCAGAATTTTGATCAACAGCTCAAAAAAAACTTTTTTCCCTTATCTTTCGTAGCATAAATTCTATTCTTTTTATGATTTCTTTTTCACGAGTTATTATCGAAAACTTAGAGAACTGAAATGACTTTGCATTTTCTAGAGTCGCCAGTTTGTGCCACCCGTGTCCCTATCATTGCCGTTGATAGTAATCGGTAATTCTTGTCTGTACTGCCCCAACAACATAGTCAAATCGCACTTGTTTTGTATCTGCCTGGTGAAGTACACACGAGACCAAAAGATACTCTAATGAGCGGCCAAGCTTTGTCGGTCGCTCACCTTCATTTTCCACAAATTCCGCAATGACACCGCATTGCCCAGCTTTTTGTTTTAATACCCAAGAAATTCTATATCTCTCAGGACATTGCTTGATGAATAGTTTCTAATTAGGGCTCTCGTCATTACTTTTCTCATTATTAGGAAGAATATACGGAGGATGGTATGGGTGGGTGTAATCACCAGTGATTGAACCACACTACTGTTTTTTGAACAACCGTTTGCGCCACTCGAAATTCTTTTTTGCGTCAACCAAAAGGCCACATTTGCATTTGCAATCATTTACTTGGTTGTATTAACACACGAAAGCAGTGGCCCCGGTTGGCGCAAAAATTCCGAGCAGCAGAAACAATTGCTTTGAGTTAGTAAATCGTTTATAATTAGCTTGGCTACATACCACAAATGTAACTATCTAAATCCTTAAAAGGAACCCGCATTCGAGGCGGTGATATACGTCGGTTATTGCTGCTGCATCGTTTGCCGACTAAATGATACAGGTCTACCTCTGCCAGACCAGATAGACACAGCAATTTCGTGTAAGTTTTTCGAGGCGTTTACGTCCCGGTTCCACAGTGTTCCGCAGCTTTTACATTCTAGGACACTATGGTGGACTACGCCATCGAACGTCTTCACCTTCTTCAAGTTCCTTTCGTGACAGGAGTGGCATATCTACGAAATCGCGCAAACAACTATGAGTGCTATACATGCAGATAATGTACTTACTTGTGATGACAAATATTCGTCAATTGTAACTACCAGAACTTGAAGTTGTTGTTCTCTCTCTTTCAAGCTTTTCCAAAGTTTGCCAACAACTCCTGGGCGGTGTCCTCTATATTTCACTTTTCCACACTTGCCAAACATACCGCTTCCGAATACAACTAGAGGCATTTTCCCTTCATTGTGCGTGTTCACTTTGCCCTTTATTCAGCGGCGCGGCCTTCTAATCGTCGATCGTACACCGGATTCTGAGTGTATCATACCTCTGCAATAAATATTACTCACAAGTGCGCCTGATATAATAAAGGAGATAACTACTTACCGCCTCAAGGACTCGATGAGACCTGCCGATCGTCGCTTGTGCTCCCGTTTCTCCTTTTTTCTCTTACGATTTCGTTTTCGTTCTTGACGGTTTTGCTTCGTTCGCCTTCTTTTGCCGCGATTGTACTTCTTCCCACCATTTATAAGAATATTCGCTATTTCCGCCCTGGCCTTTTGTCTCCCTTGATAGTCGTAAAAGCGATTTTTTCCTCGGCCAGAATGATAAAAATTGAAAATTGTTTCTCGATGCAGAAAGAAGTACCGCACATAACTAGAATACTTAACATAGTCGGCAGTTTTGGCAGTAGGAAATCCCGACTCGATTTGTTTTATACCCGTTCTTGTCTTCTCCCGGTTCATGCGATGATTCCTTCGAGTCGAGCCCGTCAAGGCGTAGTACTCTTTGGTGGAGCAACGCCGTACCTCATGCCTTTCTTGAGAGTGACCATATGATGCGGTGAATAAGCTCCCAATTCCAGGATCCACAGCAATCGGGCGAAAATACTCTTGGACGTCTTCAATATTCAAATCTTCAAGGTTAAGGTCCTCATTTTGCGCGCTTTTTGGAGGCTTGGCACGAGAAAATTGCAGATGTACAGAAAATCCGTCTGTCATTATCTGGTTTCTAAACACTTGCTTGGAGTCAACCCTAATCGCTACGTCAACCAAACATTCAATTCATCGATAGTCTTATTACCTCCTAAATCCATATTTATCCAGATCGAAACAGTGATTAAATAACCCAAGATTAGTTTCATAAGCGCTTTCCGATAGTAAAGGGATGGATGCCAAAGATGACAAGGTTTTCGGGCCGACCGTGACAAATCTCCATTGGAACGACGGCAGTGGAAATAAGGAGAAAAGTTTTGGTAATGCTGTTATCTTTGTAGGTTGAGACCCTTCACCGTTGGCAAGAATCATCAATGCCGAGGCAGCGTCAGCTTCCTGATGTGCCAGTGTATATTCCGCGAGAATGTATCGAAGAAGTGGAATATACTTTCCAGGCGATGCAGACAACGCCAATAGATCATATGGAAAAGAAACAACAGCTTGAATATCATTCAGGATGTCATGAACTGCATCTATGACCTGTACAGAAACTAAGTCCACAACATGAACTGGCCACACGGGTCCATCTCCTGCAATAAGTTCAATCATGTAGCTCCACACAATTTCTCGGGCGTATCCCGCACGGAGTTCCTGAAAAGTTCCATAAGTAACATTATGTAATATCTCCATCGATAACTACGCTTACCGGGATGCGCTTCTGCAGCCTGTAGAAGCAGTACCCTGCTACCCGATTGTAAAAGTTCTCAATAATATGATTTGTATATGTTTCTGCCAGGGAGCGGCAGGCAGCTGAGAGAGTATCGCTATAGCCCACAAGTCCTCTAAGGGAATATACAGCGTCAGGATATTGCTGACAAAACATTGTCCACATCGCGTGAATTTCAGTGGGGAAGTGTGTATTAGTGTTTGTTATTGCTTTACTGAGCACCATTTGGCAGATGCTGTACAAAAAATTTTGTGAAAACATGTAGGTGGGTAATTTAGTCTGGGAATGACTGACAATGTACGCATTCACAAAAATTTGTGCCCTGCATACAACCTCTCTGATGAAGCTGCATAGTTCCACGACTCTTCCGTGGAGTTGTTCTCGATACTGTTCCCGAACAACGGAATCAAAGGGTACGACTCGGGTATACACTTCATTGTCTGATTGCAAAAGTTCGCGCATTTTTTCTTTGATATTCATCTTATGATTTGGACATCGTGACGACCTTGAGGTTGAATGGCCAAATTGACCACACGATGCACAGACACCAGAGGCATTGGGATTCTTGTTTTCTTCCTCTCTGATCGCCCGCGCACGCTTTTTCTCTTCTTTTTCCACTCCATCACGCCTCTTCCTCTTTCCTTTGAATAGTCGACACTTTTTGTTTTGGCGAGTTCGATGGCCGGTTTCCCCGCAATGGGAACAAACCACTGGAAGAAGATATATAAGATATAATGCAAGTTATACTGCTCTCACCCTGTGCCTCTTCTTCCTCTCGTTGGCTCTTCTTCATGATCTTTCTCAAGCTGACAAATAACATTGGCGCATAGATTGGAATACCAAGCGAAACGAGAATCGCAGAAATCATCCATATGTCGTACATCTTGAAAAGGTTAGCAAACGAAACTGGTAAATGGGAGAAAGAGATACACCTGACCCTCTTTTGTCATCAACGACGTAAAAAAAATTGGACAATCAAACTGACAACAATACTGTGACGCTTTAATTACCAGTGTAATTCTGATTAAAAGGAAAAAGACGTAGCCGTCTGTGTCATATCTGACATCACATCCATAGTTGATCATGCATGACTATCTAGCACACAGACAAAAGATGAGTGTCTGTATTTTGTTGTGTCTAAAAGAGGACTTTGAAATGACTTCTACTAGCACAGATCGACCGATTGTATCACCACTCCCTGATACAATGCCTTTCTCCGAGAGATTCATTATCCGCTATGGAGAAGACCGCATTAAGGAAAGTGAGTACAAATTACATGAAGGAACAATCTGTCGGTAAGTCAGCCTAGTCCATATAGACCGGCAACCATTCAAAGATAAAAGGTCAATTGTTTTTGAATAAAGAGAATTAATTCAGTCTCACTGATCCTTATCGTTTCCTGTTTTTCTATTAATCTTAATATCTCAGTCTGTAGAAACAGTTCCATGTGTTCTTTCGTCCCTACTGCTTATAAATGTTAGTACAAAGCTCAGGATAGGTAAAAGTCAAGAGAAGCCCTCCGGATATATGGAGGAAGGGAAAGAAAGTGAAGTCAGGAGAATAGAAAGAAGAAGAGACTGCGTAGCCCCTTGCCAGCAGTGAGCTCATGCCAAAACTTATACTTCGCTTCTATCATCTTCTTAATTGCTGCAGATGCTGCTTGAGATCCGCTCACACCGGCAGCCCCGTCATTCCAGTAACATAAATCGCGTTTAACAGCAGTGACAGAGCGTGGATCACCTTCATTGTTGATAAGTGCGCGAGCAACGACCCTCATAGACGCTCTAGCTTTGAGCATCTCATCGCTCAATTGGTGCTATTTTGTGGAAAGCTGACGATTTTCGTGATATGCACATGGAACTGTGTTTTCCAGACAACGATTATCGTAATCCTCCATTTCATTTCTACTCTGGGCCTGCTTACTTTCCGCTGTCTACTTCTCTGCAAAGATGTTATAATGAGCTATGGACAGCCGCAACGTATTGAGGTTGTCATGACATAATGATGAAGAACAAGTAGAAGGCATGCTCAGACGAGCTATTGCATTAAAAATACGGCAGTTTACGACACCGTGTCCCTATAATTGTCGATCCATGATAAAAAGTAGGCACACTCGATCTGATTCCATCATTAATACACATCAGTTATTTGAAGTTGAGACCTTCCATGCTTTCCCATTGAGATGGCTTTTGGTTTCTTCCGAAATTGCAGCTCAAAATATCTTTTTTGAAGTATGTTGTTTTTGTGTGATTTAACAAAAGTATCACTTGGTATCATTTCATTATGCATACACAGTCAGAGTTTTTTTTTACTCATGGCGTCCATTCTCTTCATCCATTTAATCTCAATCACCGACAATATAAATAAGTGACATCCTTACGTCTCAATTGTATTTCTCCAGTCGACAACGGAACATCTTGGAATAATAGTTACTTGTCATCTGTATAGTGCAGAAGAATTGTAATCACTTTTGCGGAGATTTTAAGTCAGCGCAAATCTCTCCTATTCGCTAGCGCGAAAGAATTCTCAAAAAATCGACCTGCACTGTTGGTTACTGACGTCATGAGGTGCTTACGTGTGGGTAGCGAAATCCACGTCGGCGGTGAACAAAAGGAAGGAAAGCTGTCTAACCGACGTTTTGGTTGTTTGCAACAGACATGGACCATTTTCCTTCGCAATGGGGAAAGCCCCGTAATGAGAATATCGATTACCACAACACCGTTCCGCTACATAGATCACTTCCCGATCCCACTTCGCAAGCGGCTCACGGACCTATGACCAGAACTCAGTGAGTCCACGCTCCTCATTGTCTTCGTTCTTCGTCAGGTTTTCGTTAACTTGTTTGCAGACAACCTATCGTGACCGGTACCTCTGTTATTGCTTTCAAATACAGAGATGGTATTATGATGGCAGCAGATATGCTTGGTACGCTTGATTCCGTGAACCCGCGACAGAGTGATAACCCACTTGATTGATAGGTTCCTATGGCTCGTTGGCTCGTTTCCGTGATATTGAGCGATTATATCCCGTGGGTGAACGTACCGTCGTAGGTGCATCCGGCGACCTGTCCGACTATCAGTATATCCAACATCTTCTGGACTCGCTCATGTTCGTATTTATGCAACGCGTCATCCGGTGTTGATCCGATTTTTTTTTTCACAGGGTGAAGGAGCATTGCAGTGACGATGGTCATATTGTTGGACCACGACATATCCATGAATACCTTTGGCGGGTAATGTACAACCGACGAAGCAAGTTCAACCCTCTTTGGAATTCACTTGTCGTTGGTGGCGTTGACAAGAATGAAAAGTAAGTTTGTTGTAGGATGAAGAAGGCGTGCTCAAAAAGAAAAAGGTTCCTCGGTTATGTTGATTTGCGAGGCACGACATATCAAACGCCAACGATCGCCACTGGATTCGGAGCGTACCTTGCTCAACCCATTCTACGAAAACGAGTTGAGGGTAACGAAGATAACATTACAGAACAAGAGGCAATTGAAATTGTCAACGAATGTATGCGTGTTCTGTTTTATCGAGATGCCCGATCCGTGAATAAGGTAAACAAGACACCGAATAATGAAAGGAGAGAAAACTGATAGTGGATATAGATGCAAAGAGCAAAAATTACAGAAGCAGGTGTGGAGATTTCAGAACCATACAGTGTTGACACCGAATGGCGTTTCGCAGAAACTATCAGAGGCTACGGTGCTTTAGTCTGAAAACAATAAACCTTTTTTTTTATTGTATTTGACTGAGTTCTTTTGGTGAGGGACTTTGCCACGAGAAATCCTTGTAGGGAGCCAAGATAGCGGTGATCTTCTCAAAGGCCTGTTTTTCTGTCTCAGGAACAGTCTCTGTGCCTTGTTCGCGAGCCTTAACAGATTGCCATGCAGCGAGAGCCTGCTTTACTTCCTCTTTCTTTTCGAGACCAATCACGGTGCTATCGAGTTGGAATGTGTTGCGACCAGAAAATGCAAACTTGGAGGCAAGATTAGAGATGTTGAGCCCACTTGCCTTGGCAACGTTAGCAGCTTCTTGCGCGACTGTACGGAGCTCTGCATGTGCTGGGTGCCATTCAGGAGGTCCCGCTTCACGGAAGAGAGCCATGCTCAATGGCGATGCGTTCAGGATATATTGTACACCTGCCGCACGCAGTTTTGGAGCATAGTCAGCCAACCGGGTATTTTGCAATGTGTAATGACAGTAGGAAAGGATAATATCAAGCGGCTGGCCCGCAGCATGCTGATGCTCCGCAATTTTCAGCAGCACTGGAAGTGGGTAACCAGAGCAACCAACATACTTGATCTTCCCCTCGGCCTATGCATGTTTAGCTATTGCTTTGTATTTTCTTCTCTTTACCTTTAATTTGAACAAAGCTTCGAGTGCACCGTTTGGACCCACAACGTCTTCAAAAGGAACAAACTCGACATCATGGCAGAAAACAATGTCCAAATAATCCGTATGTAACCGTTTCATACTCTCAAATACACTCTCGCGGACACGCGTACCACTGTAGTCAAAGTCTTTGGGCGTATACCCATAGCGTCCGACTTTGGTTGATATATAATAGGTGGAACGTGGAAACTCGTCTTGAATGTTTTTCAACGCATCACCAAGGATATATTCACTTCTACCATAGTACGGCGATGTATCAAACGTATTGATGCCTTTCTAACTTTAGTGTCTTCCCCCTTCTCTTTTTTCTTAGTACCAGAACGCAAAGCTTCACGGCAGGCTTCTAGCGGCCAGTGTGCCTCAATAGCATCGTAGGCACCAGAGAATGCGCCGGCGCCAAATGAGAGTTCGGAAGGTTCGAAAGCTGTTTGGGATACAAACTGGAGATTGTAAGTGTTAGCAAGATACTTGTTCCATTCCAAAGTGCGCTCACCTTTGCATCGGTCGCCATGGTAAAATGAAAAAGAGAAGAACGGAAGTGGTAAACGGCAACCCAGCCTCAATGATTTTTGACTTGAACCATACGCCACTTCTGACGAATGACTTTCCAGGAGTGACTTTCCGCTCAAAAAAAGGATTTCTTGCGTTCACTAGAGATGTAGCTATGTTCCTAGGAAATGCATCTTTTTTTTTTCGGTCCTGAACCATTGATTATGTCGACAGGAAGTCCCTGAAACCCCATTAGCATACTAAGTAAATAGAATGGCATACGATTACATTATCGATACAGCATCTTTGTCTATGTTGCATCCCCGATAGACGGATAGCTTCTACAAACAGTACAGATATAGACACCGTTCTACCTATCCATCCACGTTTGAAAAAGGCTTATCATTTTCGATTTTTTTTTATAAGAATTCGAAACTTGGATCACATCTTATATCAAACCAGCTACAGATACCGATGTTTCTTATCAGAAAACCTAGGGACACGGTTACACATATGTATCTAGAAAGTCGAACCTGTTGTTATTCGAATAAAACCGGACATGGCTTTTTTTACTCAAATGAAGATAACACCATTTGTTCTTTCAAACCAACATATATATTATTTGCTAAAAAAAAATGTATTGCATGTCAAACATTTTAGCAACATAGAAATACAAGAAATCACTTCAGTTATTCTGTAACGTGTGCAAGAGGCGATTGAAAATCGGTTAGTAAATTCAAGAAAATAGAAATTATTCAGGCACTTAACATTGATCTCGATTTTTAAAGAAGATGCCAATAGAAGAAGCGGAAATTCCGTATGTGATGAAAAGGAAAGATTCTCCAGAAACCACCAGCGGAAAACGATCAGAATCCAAATTCGAAAGGTTTTCCGTGTAAGGAACTTCATATGGTCAGATGAGACCAACAACCTTTGGTAGCAGCGTCTACATTTTGCCTGGAAAAGAAGATCGAAAAAACGTATTTTTAGAGAGTTTGGAGAATGGAAGGTATATAATATAATGTATGATTGATGGCAGAACGCTAATTCAGACCTAGAACCAAACGTGCCTCTATCGAAACAGCCGATTCCCATGTTTACACCGACAGAACACGTAGCAGCTATGCAAATGCAGTTGATATCAAGCTGGTGGGAGGCTTTCGAGTGCTTGCATATATGTTTCAATAACGATGAAACGCATTTCTGCGGGTTAAACGCGATACGCTCACGTGTTTACCGAAAATGCACACATGTATTGAACTTCTTCCCATCACTTGGGCACATCGACGAGTTGCAAGAGCTTCTCAGCCATGGAATCGATCCTATTCCATCGGAGAACGGATAGTATTTGCCTTATACAAATATCAAGTATTGGCTTCTGCGCCAGAATGCGTCCAGTTAGCAGTGATACACACCGCATTCCAACTGGTGTATAGTCAGACAACGAAAGAACCGATGCTGGTGGAAGTCTTATATATTCGCTCTTATTGTATCTCCCAGCATACGAACTATTGACTCGTCAACCGCCACTCCCGATAGTTATGCATCACGATGAGGAAAATCACCGGAAGACGTCAAACATGAAGCGCACCATCAAACTGAAATGGCCGCGTATAGAACGACGTATCTAAGGAAGCCTGCCATAAATTAGGGTAAGGACACAATGTACATAACACCATTTGGAGATATCTAGATATTGAAAAAGTCACTACCAAAAAATATTCTTTGTCGACAATTGCTTATCGTGAAGTATGATGTCAGCGACACACTATGAACAAACATGATGGGTCGATCATGTGGTTCCTGTCTTCCAGCATTTGGTAATCAACAGAGCATGCTCAGTTTTGATTGGCGTAAATACAGAATAAAGCACTATATCCTTAACAAAATGCACAGTCTGCTGTGAAGAAAAGGTCGTCCTCGGATTGAACACGATTGACCGTGTTTAAACACCTTCCTGGACGACATCTCACCTGACCAAGGGTGATGATGCCGTATCCGACATGTTTACATTTCTGCACATGATTAGAACAGCAAATATGAATATTGGCAAAAGGTACTAGCCGTAATTACCTTATTACATCTTCACCTGACCAATTTATGTGAGATCAATTGACGTATCTAGCTTTTGCAAGTCTGCACCTTATGAAATGGGAGGTATAGATTCAAGTGACGCTTGTGGTTAATATATCCTTGTTCTCCTTGTTATGTTCTATAGATCGATATTTTTTTTTAAGAAAAACGTTTTTGTCAAAAGTGAAGTAAAAATGACGATTTCCCAAAGTTAACCTCTTTGGTTCTCACTCCCTTTTGGGTATGCCAGACCATCTCAACATTTTTTTTCTTTCACTTGCATGTCATATTGTAGCCTATCTCGATATCTTTTCCTTCTTTCTGTGATTTGTTTTTTACGATTTTTTCTTAAAAACGTGGAGAATTGGTATATCTTTTGAATGACTTGCCGTTTTTTAGAAGAGTTGCAAGCTTGTACTACCCGTGTCCTAAAATTCCTAAATGCAGTAAAGTCTACCCGTGTCCCTTATCACTACCCGCATTTGCCGACGAACGGGGCACATTGACATCGGGCTGAACATAAATTCAGTTCCAGTAAGAGAGTGAAGTACACACTGATTTACCACGCATGACAGGTTGGAAGATATGCATCTCTATTCTCCATGGGGGGTCTTTTTATGCTGTACGAACAAGTTTTGCGTTCACCAGAGGATTACCATGGCCTTCTGCCATATGCTAACAGCGTGTATTAAAGTTCTTCTCAATGTCAACCTAAACTACTACAAAGAATTATTCCATAAACAGTACTAAATACAAGTTTCACTACATAAACAAAAAAATACGTAATAAACCTTTTCGTTGTATTACAAAAGGTGTGGGCATACGTGGTACAAAGAATTATCGCAAACTTTCCCCTGTCTATCACTATCCGCAAATGAATCTGTGTTCTTTAGTGTATGACGTGTAGATATCTAACATTACCATGTCTGGCCGGATCCTGCCATTCTTAGGTGGCGGCGACATGTTTATTTTTAAGCAGCGCAAATTTCACACGCCAAAAACCAGTAGGGTGACCGATTAGCGGGAACTGAGGGTGCTTCTCTTTCTTACCTTTTTACTTCTTTTTACTCATGGTTGCAGCAAAAGATCCCAGTAGTTTGGCAAATTTGTCTGAGATTCAGACAACACACTTGCATTTGTCATGGGCCATTGACTTTAAGCAAAAGAAGATCGCAGGCCATGTCTTGTTGGATCTCATTACATTGGTTGCTAATGTCGACAAAGTGGTGCTAGATACTAGCTATCTTGACTTGAAGAGTGTGTCGCTGGACGACAAGCCCCTTGAGGTAATAGAACAGTATGGAATAGGAAGGAAAATAACGCGTCCAATGATGTAGTTCAATGTCGCTGAACGTCATCCAAGCCTGGGTTCCGCGTTGACGGTTAAACTTCCTGAACCTATTGTGTCACCAGGCTCTAAAATCCAATTGAGAATCGACTACACTACCACTGAAAAATGCACTGCTGTTCAATTTTTGGAGCCTGAGTACGTGACAGCAAGTGATGCGTCATGCACTCATTTATTTCTTTTTTAGACAAACGGTCGGCAAAAAGGAACCTTATCTGTTTTCGCAATGTCAGGCTGTAAGTGTGGGAGAGCGTGGAAAATAGAGGAGGCATTGACAAGATAAGGTAGATCCATGCGCGTGCATTTGTTCCTTGCCAAGACTCTCCTTCCATCAAGCTGACCTATTCGGCTTCGGTGACCTCTCATCTACGCGTTCTGATGTCTGCCCTGAACACGGCCACCGTTCCTGGGGAAGCTGGTCTGACCACCTACAACTTTGAGCAGCGTACTACTATTCCCACCTACTTGATCGCCATTGCTGTAGGTAACCTCGTTGGTCGGGAAATTGGACGTCGCAGCACTGTCTGGTGTGAACCCGAAGTGATTGATCAGGCTGCTTGGGAATTTGAGGTAACTTGTTTTTTTTTTTGTTTCCCTTCTGATTTCATGGTGCGTCAGGATACGGAAAAATTTATTGCCACTGGTGAAAGCTTGTTAACTCCGTATGAATGGGGCCGTTATGACCTTTTGGTGTTGCCACCTTCTTTCCCTTATGGTGGTATGGAGGTAAGCGTATGACGTAGTAGAATGTTCTACTGACTTGAGTTGTTAAGAACCCTTGCTTGACCTTCGTTACACCAACACTATTAGCTGGTTTGTATTTTGCCTGTTTTAGTATTTTGTTACTGATTCTGACATTCCAGGCGACAAGAGCGCCGTGGACGTTGTTGCCCATGAGATCTCGCACAGCTGGATGGGAAATTTGGTTACTACCCAGAACTGGGTAAGTTAGCTAGGATATTGTTTACAGCGCTGACTTAAACGGCGCTTAGGAACACTTCTGGTTGAATGAAGGCTGGACTGTGTTCGTTGAACGCAAGATCACTGGTCGTTTGCACGGAGAAGCTGAGAGACAATTCAGCTCCATCATTGGTAGGTGTAGTACCGTCGATTTCGGTGGAGACTGAGCGAATATTTATAGGATGGAAGGCATTGAAGGAGAGTGTCGAGCTCTTCGGTTACGATTCGCCTGCCACAGTTTTGAAACCCGATTTAAGTAGCGGCGTTGACCCTGATGACTATTTCAGCTCTATCCCTTATGGCAAGTGCTTTAAAACCACTAGGTCTAAGAAGAAAAAGCGAGGCTAACTGACTTTACAATAGAGAAGGGATTTAATTTATTGTATCACATCGAGAAGGTCGTGGGTGGCCCTGCCATTTTTGAGCCTTACATGAAGGCTCATGTGGAAAAGTTTGCTTCCAAATCGATTACTTCGGAGGACTGGAAATCGCATTTGTACTCCTATTTTGAAGAGCATCACGGCAAAGAGATGGTTGACAAGCTGAATACGATTGATCTCGATACATGGATCAATAGCACGGGTATGCCTCCAGTGGATCCCCAGTTCGACACAACGTTGGCCGACGCTTGTTATGATCTTGCCAAGCGATGGGACGAAGCACGTGAATCAACAGATTTATCTGGTTTCTCTCCCAAGGATGTTGAAAGCTTCACAGCAACTCAAAAGAGTAAGTCGATACAGTTCCTAGGTTTTTTTTTCTGACGGGGCACCGTAGTTGTTTTCCTTGAACGCCTTACAGACTGTGAACCTTTGCCTCACCGTTTGATTGAAAAGATGGACGAGCTGTACAAGATGACCCCTATTCGTAATGCGGATGTGCGTTTCCGATGGCAGCAGCTTTGTCTGATGACAAGTTATGAACCCATCTATCCTCACGTTGTCGAATTTGTGACCGCTCAGGGTCGTATGAAGTTCGTTCGTCCCCTCTACCGTCTTCTCTACCGTGCAAAGAATGGTGCTGATTTGGCTACATCGACTTACTTGAAGCACAAGCTCTTCTACCATCCTATTGCCGCCCAATTGATCGAAAAGGATATCAACCTTAAGCAATAGATTCATATTACAGCTCCTTGCTGAGTTTTAAAAGCGTGCCTTTTGTGTGTTGTTTTGCCTTCAGTATGGATCGCGTATGCCATGGCTCTGCGGTTGGAAGTCGTAATTTAACATCTTATCATCGTTATGCTAAGCGGTATATCCGTGGAGAGCCTTTTCCAATAACAAAGAAGATGCTGTTGAGCTATTTGAAATTCAAAAGTAAAACTAATACACATGCGAGTCTTCAGTGCATTCTTGTGGGAATGCAACATCATCCTAGGCATGGCGAATTATGGACGAAGGAGGTTCGTCATGCCAAGGAAGTGTGTCAATTTCTTGCTTCAGTTCGGCAAAAAGACATCCCTGCTGTAAGTTATTCTGATGGTCAAGCTGGTCTATTAAAGTTCGCATATTAGCTATCTCGGAGAAAGCGGGTCGCAGCGGAAAATACGGAAGGTATGGTTACGCATGATCATCATGCCGTCTGTACGGTTGTAGATGGAAAAACCAAAGGTAAATGAGGAAATGCCAGAAGTTGTAGTGTCTAACTAGCAAGTGTATGGTCAGGCTACGTTGTCAGGAACATGGAAGAGAAAACTGAAGAAGAACAGCAGCGTAGAACGCCACTACTCGATAACTCGGATGAACTGCCTCCATGTAATGCTTATGTTGTTATTCCCAGAGAAAATGAGATCGCTCTGAGCGAGCGTTTGGAACGTGAAATGGAAACAGTGTGTCCGGTGGCATCCTTGGACTCAGATCATGCCTATGCCTAAACAAAACAGAAACATTACCAATAAAATCGCAGTTTTCAGGACGTACAGTAATGCGTTTCTTAAGAGATGGGATGATAGCTAGTCTCATGAGGACTGGACGTTTTCCTATCGAAGTGGGCTGAGATCTGAATAATGCGCATAGCCTCCCTCATTGTATCGTACTTCATCATAGGGACCGTTGCATCTGCCGACCCTAGGGCCACTGGCGATACTCTGGATACTATGTCACGCTAGTTATGATATCTGTTGTTAAACGGAAAATTAAAGATCAAGCAAAAATAGCTGATAACATGGGGTGATATGAGAGTAATGCAATTTTTTTTTTTTACAAAGTTGGACAGGGTCATGTTGATGAACACGGAGCTGAGCTAATGGATCTTGTTGTTGACGAGGGGCTATTCACTATCGAAACAACAAGCTCTCGTACCCAATTCCTAACGAATGGACCTTCAGAAAAATTTATATTCCTGTAATACATGTAGCCGCCAATGGAAGGAGTATTGAAGACATT
Source organism: Saksenaea oblongispora B3353 (assembly GCA_000697495.1). Classification (NCBI taxonomy): domain Eukaryota; kingdom Fungi; phylum Mucoromycota; class Mucoromycetes; order Mucorales; family Saksenaeaceae; genus Saksenaea; species Saksenaea oblongispora. The sequence goes on from JNEV01001300.1 coordinate 38,077, forward strand.
GATATGAAGTCATACTACAACCGCCACTATACATCACTACGGCGGGTTTGGACGATTATGATGTATTAAAGTTCATATATACTGTGTAACCTTTATGCTCTTTGATGACAGTGGTGACATGTCTAATATGAGCAGTTAATGAATAGAGAAGGTGAATGAAATTACGGTCTTTCTTTACCCGTGATGTAAAGTGTTCGTCTATTTTGACGGCCAAAAGTTGTTTTTGGCGCTCTTGTCTCTTGAGATGTCGCCAACTAGATTGGCCATGCCTTTAAATGTTGCGCTATTTTTGTCAATGGCTGCAATACGATAAACCGGGACATAAATGCCTTGAGAAACATTGCATCGAAGGCGCTTTCCATGGTTCTGTCTGTGGATGGGAATTCCCTTCCTGCTGTTCAGCCACCTACCAGCTCGACTCATGCATAGCCTGCGAAAGGCAATTACAAGTGATTAAATTTAGAAGATCGCGTGTCAGATATTCGGTTTTGATGCAGGTGTCCCGTCGGTATAAGATTTTGTCATCTTGGGTCTCTGAGACCAAGCTGAATCCTGTCCAATTCGATTCTGCTACTAAATCTGGAAAAAGAAACCTTGGCGATTAACCAAAGGAAAAACCAGGAGCGTCTATCTTGTTTCCGCAAATAATCGAGATGCTCGCATACTACCATAAACATAGTTGCCTTTGAGCACGGATTTTCTCTCTCGTCGCTCTACGTAATATCTACAATGGTGGCCGCAATAGGTAGTAGTGAATCAGTAGATCTTGTATAGCCAACTGCTGAAGTGGAGAAATAAAAAAGACCGGATTAACAATATCAAGGTCCAATAGATTTGCTAGATTGAACTGGCGAATGAGGTGCTTGCATCAATACCACGAACTGCCGATTGATGAAGAACGCCCTTAGGTCCAGGGCAGTGTTGAGACTGCATAGATACATTCTATATTTTTCTATTTATTGCAACGAACAAACGTATTCCGAGAGTTCATGAAAAAGCACTCCGTGTGGCATGTGAATTTACCTTTTGAATTTTAAAAGCAGGGTTTCGGAAGCATCTCTGTGTAATCGGGTAGGTCAGAAGATCTAGCTTGGTCTGTGTGATAGACAAAGATGTACACGCTTCAGTACCTTCCTCCTGTATTTTGATAACCATTGTGGGTCTTTGTCACTAAAATATACTGGGGTGAGGCACTGTTTGTCCCGGTAAAGCACTGATTCTATGTATACCTGGCTTCGTATAAACAAATAAAACCATGCTTCCGACAAAATATTTCTGACTATATTTTTGAACCAGCGTAGCATGTGCTGTGAAAGTAAATAGTAAAATGTAAAGTAATGTAGTTTTGTTAGATGGAATCTGCGTATGTTGCTCACAATACTTCCTCATCCAGCGGACATTTCTATCGCGATACTGCTTTTAACCTACAGTTACGTTACTGCCCGGTGCATCCCATCCGAAGCTCACATCGCTGGACCGAGGCGCTTGCATCAGATGCATTGTAATGCAGCTCTTGCAGCTTGTGGCTTCAGATCTTTCTTTTAGCCACGTGCTTTAGATGCCAACGACAAGCCGAAAGCCGAGGTTAACTTGATAGCGTTCGTTTGCTTATGATCTTTATCTATCGATGTGAATGACTACCATAGTCTTTGTTCTGTTGGCTAGAAAGAAGCATTGAACCGCATCGAGCATAAAGCTGTATCATGCCTTGTGGTGCCGCCCTTGTATCGAGTAGCACGGAGCCAACGTGTTGACTCAAGGCGGTTATCCTCGGCCCCATTAAAGGAGCAAACAAGAAAAGGGAGAAATAAAGCACAATATATCGACTGTTTTAGTATATCTATCACTGTTCAGTTTATGCGCATGGGCTAAAATCTTCATTCAAGTACGCCAGAAGCTTATACTCTATACGAACAGACGCGTATCATCATTCATGATGTTCACAAAATAGTCTCTTTTGCAGATTCTAGTTCGTCGCCATCTAATTGCCAAGCGTGCCTAAAACTTTGATTTCATCAACGGTATGTGCACTGGGGTAACGTCATGCCAAGAAAAACTCACCACGACGTCCTGGTACAAAGACTGTCGATCCTGGTTATGTGCGTGGTCAGCGGTGTGCGAGCGGACTTCTGCAGGTACAGTTTTTGAAACATGGGCATCTTTAAATTCATGAAGCATTCCCAGTTCCTCTCCAGATGAACGGGTAAGCGCCTAAGAGCAATCAAACCATCTATGTTTTCTCTTGCCATCTTATGTTGCCATGCAGTTGTGAGATCGCCTGACATTGAAATTTTGGGATTGCTACTGGCATGAAGGATCTTGGGAACATCTGCTGTTGAACGATACGCATCCGGATCAGTGATTCAAGAAACGGTATGCTTGTATCTATCGTATGACTTTACGGTTGCAGCATACTGCTTGGAGCATGCCCTGAGTAGTTAGCTACCATCATCCATCCAATGATTCCATGCTAGCAGCAAGATCTGAAACCAGACAATAAACGTAAACGTTTTCTATGGAATCCTGTTCGACAATGTACTTCATCACGCGTTCCTGGATAAGTGGTTTCTGCAAGGCTTTGCAGGCTGTGTAAAACCCCTTTTATCCAATCATCATAGGTTTTACAATGACTGAAACCATGGTAGCGCAGTTTGGTCAGGAGAGAGATAAGGCAGTTTTTTGAACATTGGTAACGGAACACACCAAAGAGGAGAACCTTTATAGTTTATCGTATGTTAAGCATCGACCTGGGACCTCCTTCCGTGAAAACAGCACCGTAGTCGTTTCAGTTTTCCGTGGATGTCTCAACTGTCCGGTTAAATATTGGATCCATTTGGTAAATCAGCTGACCGACCTCGTGGAGAAAAGAGTAGTTAACGGCGGCGGCCCTGGGGGGAATGGCCCCCACGCTCGCGTAACTCTTCCCTTTTTTCCTTGGTTTCTTTTTTTATCGCTTTTCATCATGAAGTTCCTTGAAGTTGATTCACTCGATGTTCTGAACACTGCATTTCGTTGGGAGACTGCGGAATGCTTGCTAACTGGAAGAGTGGAAGCTTACTCTTGTGAGTACAGAGTTGGGATGAGAGGTTGTCTGACTCGAAGCGGTTCTTAGGCAAATCGGCTGGTTCGGATAAGAAGCTTTTTCGTCAGTTGGAGAACAAGTATAATGTGGACCTGTTGATGCCTGGATCGATATCTCCGGATGATCCCCAAATTATTTCTCCATTTGGGCGACTGGATGAAGCAACGCCACGCCGAACTTTCTTCTATCTCCTGGCAACGCTGAACGCCTCGTTTCCAGAACATGATTTTGCGGATATTCGACCCGACCAATTTACAAAGTTACCATCCTTGGATCTGGTTATGAATTCGGTCAATACCACCTTATTCAATCTTGGCAATGATGTGATTGTAAACCATTATCGGTAAGAGAACAAACGATGAGCAAAAAAACAGGCCGGCTAACCAGAAGGATCAGATTGTGGGATATTTTGGATGAACTGGTGGAATTACATGATTGTGACGTTTATAGCTATCATCCCGACATTGATGATGATCCAATGAACGAAGAAGGCTATCTGTAAGTTTTACCAAAATGAATTTTTCTTTTGTTTTAATGTAGGATATTTAGATGGTCGATGAATTACTTTTTTTTCAATCGCAAGTTGAAACGCATGGTGTTTTTTACCGTCAAGAATGAAAGGTAAACAAAAAAAAAGGAACAAGGGATGAACGAGATATTCACGATAATTAGTATGGCGAGTGCATCACCCGATGATGACGATGGTTTTGATGTCGAGTAAGTTTCGAAGATAAGAAAGAAAGAGAAATTGCTGACAAAAGGTTGCTTTTTTTTTTAGTCATTATCAAGATCATTTGGTGTTAGGTGATATGGAAGTGTAACAAGTTACATTACATACACTCTTCCATCTTTTGTTCCTTTTTCTGGTTTCTTTCTTTTCTACGATAACCGAAAAAGCATGTCAAACCTGACTTTCAAAAGGGTTACTACGTATTGCCGTGACTCATTTAATCCCAGCTAGATAGAGGCGATAGAGGAACGGTGTAATTTTTTTTATTGTGCGCACATTCGCATGGTCGCTCGTCCCGTCGTCCCGCACACTCACTCGTGCGTACCTCTGTATATATACATATGTGTGTGTGTGCGTGTGTGCGTGTGTGTATGTATGTGTGTATGTGCGCGTGCACGCGTGCGTGCGACTGTGTGAGTGTGCGAGTCTGTTTGTCTTTGCTCCTTTTTTTTTTTTTTTCCAGATGCTATATAAAAACTCGACTATTCCCATTTTTGATTTGTTACGTTTCTTTTTCTTGTTATGCCTTCCACAAAACGTTCCCGACACGTACAACCAAAAATTTTTCAGTGCACTGGTTTCGGTGATTGTCGTATGGTATTTACTCGTAGCGAACATCTTGCTCGACATGCTCGGTAAAAGAGAAATAGCTTCATCCATAATCCATGTTATTCATTGCCTTTCTTATAATTATTTAGTAAACATACGGGAGAAGTACGTTATTTTTGAATATTATAATAACTTTGAAATGACTAAAGTTCGTTTTTTCATAGAAACCGTTCAAATGTATTGTTTCCGAATGTGAAAAAATGTTTAGTCGGTTCGATAATATGATGCAACATACACAAACACATCGGCCTAAACGAGAGAGACCAAACCTCGCAACCCGTTCATCGAGTAGGAAAAAACAGCAGCAGCAGCAACAGCAGCAACAGCAGCAGCAACAACAACAACAACAACAACAAGAGCAAAAGCATCGGGTTACACATGAGCGCTGGTTACCTCCGACTAGAAAACGACGACCAGATCTGTGCGTCGAGACCAAAGAAGATCACACGTTTTCAGGTGGACTTGTTTCCCCTGTATCGGATGATGACGATATGTGTCATCATAAGCGGCGCCGATTGTCTGTGGCCGAACTCTGTAATCCAGTTGAACCCAAGATTTATTTAACCCATGATGAATTTGAAGTCGTTCAAGCATTTGATCGCCTTCGTCAATGCACCCATTAAAACTAAGGGAAGTAGTTTTCTTTTGTACATAACCTATCTCTCTTTTTCTTTTTCTCCTTTGTATTAAAAAACACACAAAAAAAAATTGATACATGCCGACCCCAAATATGTCACGCTTGTTTGTGTGAGAAAGCAGCACAATAATGTGATTGGGCACTTGCCTAGTTCCTGCTTTTTTTTAATCAGACGAGCGGCGATCTCCTTTTTGAATATTCATGATGATGAGAACCATACACATTATACAGAAAAAGGAGGCTATCATGCGGACAATACAAACTTTTAGTTTTGTCTCAAATATCAAAAAGTTAATTGTACAACCATCTCCTTTTCTCTGTCATGCGATTCCTTTTAGAACTGGAACCTCACACTACAACCTGAAAGAGTAAACAAACCAGTACGTTGTTGGTTAAGAATTGAACCTGGATCACACACACGCTGATGCTTTCTTTCTCTTTCTTCTCTTCATTTAAATAGGGCGTATCTTGGATGATACCATGCATGATGATCTCGATTCTTTTGTAGCCTATTTCTTTCGGTATACCAACCGGTCTTATCCCGTTCATTTGAAACTGGCGTTCCCAGGAACTTATCTTTTTGAAAAGAAATCCTAATTTCCCACCAGGGGCAGAGGGGCTGTACTATTTCCGGTGTATCGGTGTCACCCGATCGTGGACTTATCATTGGCAATTGAATGTTCAATCTTCCCGACTAAAAAAGAAAACTTGACAAGGACCATCGTACATGTGCCTAGATAAGGACCCAGACCATTTGTTCTACTTATCAAAATAGTGCAGTACCCTTTTTATCCAATAAATAACAGACATGCAAAGATAAGGGAAAGAAACTGCTGTCAATTAAGAAGAGCAGTAATTGTGTCAAAGAAAAAGACGACTTCCCCTACGCCCTTGTCATATGTTTTACCTTTCAGGGATAGCTCGTCCTGCTTTCTTTTTTGTTTTTATTTTTTTTTTTAAAAAAAAAAAACAATGCTCTTCGTACTAGTTATAGTCGCAAAAATGTTTCCTTAGCACCAACTTAAAAAGCGCAGGCCACATGTTGATAGAGTTTAGATTCTCTTTTCCTCGGATACATTATCCGTCTGAATGGAATGATGATGAGATCGCGTGATATATGCTTTGCGTACAATTCCTACTGGGAATGAAAATGATGAAATTTTACGCTAAATGATTCGTTATGTCTCAAATTGAGGTAAAAAAGATGGGAATTAGAAACAGGCTGAGCGAGCAAATCATTGCGAGTATACCTACCATGTGAATAAATACCTATGCTTTCAGTCTCTCTCTCTCTGTGTGTGTGTATGTGTGTACTTGTGTTACTCCTTGTCAAGTCCATTTATGGCATTGAGTACTGCAAGTGTCAATGCCCCCTGAATAACTTGGCTTGACGAACATCTCTACATTGGATTTCCATTATCCCCTAAGTCAATTACCCTGAAATTGACAATTTGTCCTTTGTATGGTATAGACGTATAGATGCATTGACAAGGTACATGTTAGTCTAACAGAAAGATCGTTTGCCTTGCAGATCATCGCAGTAACAGAAAACGTTAAAAAAAGTTCGACCGCCGCTCGAATGCCTTCTTTTTGGTTTGTTCCTCTCGCATGAAATCCAAGAACCCCCCAGCAAAAAGAAACAATCCAAGGTTCCTTTTCGTGCAAGATATGCATCCTTCCCATTTATTCCACACGTCCAGTCGATGGTGGTTTCAGATTTTTCTTTTCCTTTCTATATTTATATTTTCCTCTTACTGTTATTTAAACGTGATAGTGTGATGTTTACGCGCTTAGCTTAGGGCAGATTACAAAGATACCCGTCTCTATTGAATGGGCGAATGCATTGGTATTTGATAGATTTCTGCCTATCAGCGGACCAAAAAAAAAAAAAAGATCATCTTGTGTTCCCGCGAGCGGACGTGTCTTTACTAATCCTTTTCGCCACTCATGTCTGAATCATCTTGCGACACGTCGGTAGATGTCCGTCAACTCGATTTCGACTACGGAGGTCCTGCCATTTTGCAAAATCTTTCTCTTCAGTTGAAACCTGGTAATCGTTGTATTCTCGTCGGGGCTAATGGAGCAGGCAAGACGACATTGCTGCGCATTCTGGCTGGGAAACGATTGGTGAAAGGCGATGTAAAAGTTCTTGGGAAGAGTGCATTTCTCGAAGCTCCCAAGGTAGAGATGCTCCTTCTTTTTTTCTTTATTATTTATTGATATCATGTGAACTACAAGGGCGTCACGTATCTCGGCACAGAATGGGCCAATAATCCTGTTGTACGCTCAGACTTAACCGTGGAATACTTGTTACGCAGTATGGGAAGTTCACGATGGCCAGAACGTACAAAACAGTTATTACAGGTGCTGGACGTAGATTTAACGTGGCGATTGCATCAAGTATCGGATGGTATACGAAACACAACTTTGAACCTTCTAGGTACTGATAACATGTAGGCCAACGTCGTCGTGTACAACTTGTCATGGGTCTGCTTCAGCCCTGGCAACTTCTGCTACTGGATGAGGTCACAGTAGATCTTGACGTCCTTGTCCGTGCGGACTTCCTTGAGTTTCTTAAGCAAGAGACAGAAGAACGCGGCGCAACCATTGTTCGTATTTGAAAAAAAAAAGGGACATTTTTACTCACACGCGTTGTTAGATTTATGCCACACATATTTTTGATGGTAAGAAAAAAAAAAAGGAAACGCATCATGCATTGATCAATGGATTTAATTCAGGTATTGGGCCATGGCCTACGCATGTCGCCCACGTGGCCGATGGTACCGTTCTATCCCTTAATGACGTGAACAATTTTAAAGAACTGGAGGAAATCAAGGCGTACCACCGCACGCATGGCGTTTTAGATTCTCCGCTCCTTGTTCTCTGCTACAAATGGTTGCGGGACGACCGACGACAGATGCACGTAAAAAAGATTGATCCCACAACTGGCCAGCCACATACCAAATGGGACGATTTGAGCGAAGATATGCCCACTTACGGTGACAAATACTTTAACTACTGGAAATAAAGCGAAAAAGAAAAAAAAAGAAGAAAAAGATCAAGCTGACGTTAGCTTCTTTTTCATATCCCAATTTTCATATGGGTTGGTAACACGAAGTTGACAGGAAACCCTCGGGTCTTTTTTCTCTTCTTCTTCTTTTTCTTTCTTACTTCTGTTTTGAATCAATGGAATCGGATGTGAAAGCACGGGTGACCAAATGGGTGCGTCATTCCAATCTTCCACCATCATTACAACCCGCTTTGATGACCGCCATGAAGGCTTATGGTCTAGGCTGGAGTATGACGACACTTCCACTCCTTGCTGGGTTGCTTCTCAAGGTTGTCAGTGCCAAACCTACTACACCGCAAAAGCATCGCTTTTTGGTCGACCTGCGGCGCGTTCTTTTAAAAAGCATAACGCAGAATGGTTTACCGTATCTCCTTGCAGGCGCTTTGGCCGGTCATCGTTTCTTATCTCATGCATTGAACAGTACGATCCACTTGGCAACAAAGAATTCGGATGAAAAACCGAAACCAAGAGTTAGTCAGCGAGCGGCCATTTTTTTATCTGCCGCATTGACCATGTTCTCTGTTCGGAGAGCATTTCCAAATACCAAAACCTTGGATCTTACATTTTTTTCTTTTGTCCGAGCCTTGGATGTATTTGCCCATCGAGCCTATGAATCCCCCATGGTGCAAAAACATATTCCTCCGTGGATGCTCGACTTTGGTAGTGTAGGCGTGTTTACTGTCGCATGCACGGAAATTATGTTTTCCTGGTTCTATGAACCTGGTCGTCTACCAAAGTAAAAAAAAAAAAAAAATCAAATGGAGTGAAACATGAGCAGTACTAATAATAATATTTTTTGTTTTTTGTAGATCGTATGCCAATTGGATTACCAAGATGGCAGATATGAATCCACGTCTTTTGGATGCACTTCGTGCGATACGGAGCAAGGAATGGATTTATGGTGTAAGCATTCCTAAAGCATACGAAAGAGATTTTCACATCAAGATAGAAAGATACAGGTATGGCGAATCTCCTAGGTGATTACTGTATCGAACTTGGACTTCCTCCTGAACTGGGTGACCCTGTTAATGGTCGTATTCCCTGTCAACTCGTTCATCCAGGACGTACCTGTGAAACCAATGGCACCAGTCGATTTATCAAGGGATTTATCCAAATATTCCCGGTAGGCATTCCCCTTTTTTTTTTCCTTGTCTCACACATGCTTTATACCAGTTATACCTTGCTGTTCATCTTGTTCCACCTTTACTCTTCCGATCGTCGGGTTTGCGGCATGCGCCTGTCACGAGTCTGTTACGTATTCTGAAGGCATCGGTTCGATCGTCGACATTTTTAGCCACGTTCATTACCATTGTATGGTATTCTGTTTGTCTTGTACGAACACGTATAGGACATCAGTTACTTGGTGTTAATCAAACAAGACTGGATGACACACTTGCGCCCCTGATGGGTTCGGCGCTTTGTGGATTGTCATTATTAATTGAGACAAGACATCGTCGCGGAGAAATGGCTTTATATGTTGTTCCTCGGGCCCTCTATTCTTTTACGGAGAGGTTACTCGGACCACTTCAACGTGGACGTTGGTGGGAGTCTGTAGGTGCTGAGGCGGCTGAGACAGTGACTTTTGCATTTTCTGCCATGGTTGTACTGGAGGCTATGTACAAAGATAACACCAGTATTCGTTCTTCCATACGAGGTCTATTATCATGGATAATGAAGGACGAACTCAAGGCAAAAGAAAAACGAGATACATTATAATTATAATTATAATACACGTGATGTTTGTTCCCCTGTGGATACCCACGAGAACTTGGTCCTGGAACTTTTTAAAGACCGTTTTTATCATGCATTGGATCTGTGTCGCTTGGAAGGTATCCAGGGGATCTCGTGACCCTTCCTATTCATTTTGAATGGCTGCCAAAAAAAAAAAAAAAAAAAAAAAAGAAAAAGAAAAAAAGTTGTGGCTTTCTTCCCCAAAACCCCCCCTCTCTTCTCATATTCTTTTCCCCACATAGACAGAATTCCTTCTACAACGTTCCATATCCATGACTACAAGGTAAAGAAAAAGGCTTCACAGAAAAGAAAAGAAAAAAAAAGAAAAAAGGGAAAAACGTATATGATGGGTTGCTATGTAAAAGGACAATAACCAAGGATTATCTATCCATTTCCGTTTGTGTGAGAGATCCTTAAGTTTCCTTTACATACGAAACTCCGCGTTTCTCTCTTTTTTATTTAGAACGAACTCACAGCTGTACCTTTTTTTTTTTTTTTATTTTTATTTTATAATAACCATTTCTTTTATTCTTTTCTTCTTCTTCTTTTTATTTCCTTCTTTTGTTTCTAGCATGTCTTCGTCACTTACGTTCCAGTTGCGTGAACAAAAGGACAAGCTCAGCGTTCCCATCAACTTACCGTCACCACCTAATTCATCTTGTGGTGATGAGGCCAAGGATTCACATGAACGTCAGCCGACGATAGGCACTAGTCTTAAGGACGAGTCGTTGTTAGCTAACCTTCGCAGAGACTCGTTACCTACTCATTTCAGTGCTTTGACGCTTCAACACTTTTCCACGTCGCTCCCTGAAAATTATACGATTGACCATTCGTCACCTATCCCTATTCACTCACTTCGTCGACCTTCGCATTCTCCTCGTCCAGAATCACCTTTACTTGGACCAGTGTCAACAGCTACTGCAGCAGCTACGGGTGGTCGTACGATCCGTCATCGTCGACCTTCCGAGGTGGTTCGAAAGAATCGTATGTTATCAGAATCACCTAAAAACATCAATCAGACGCATCGTTGTGAGGAATGCGGCAAGGTGTATAAACATCCTAATTGTTTGGCAAAGCATCGATGGGAACATTCTGAAGAGTGGGAACTGACAAGTAAGCTGTTGCTTACCAAACATCAGCAGGTTCAGATGTTGGAGGCCGCTGCTATTCTGGTCAGTATGGACTCAAAGCGCCAGTCAGAAGAAGATCAAGAAAATGACGATATTTCTATTGATATGGATCAGGACGATGATGATCATCTTTCTATTGCCTCGAACGCTTCGTCTCCATCTATTTTCCATGCCGATGACTAAAAAAGAAAAAAAAAAAAGAAGATACAAAAAGCATCTCACGTATTTATATTGAGACAACATCCCACTCTTATTTTACCTTATCTCTTTTCTTGTAAATCATTCTCTATTTCTTGTTTGTTTTGTTTTCTCTTTTTCCTCTCTTTCACTGTAATGACCAACTAAACCTAAAAACAAAAACAAAAAAAAATGAATATGGCGTTGGTTTTCAAAGTTTTGTGCAACACTGCATTTCAAGTTTTCCCTTTTTTTCTTTTTTTCTTTCTTCTATCTTTTTTTTTCTACTTCTGTATAATTCCGCTGAATTAGACACCATTAAGACACAATGACCATGACAACGGTCTTACACTATGTTTTTACTGTTGCCATGACTCTACTGGTCTATCTGAACATTGTCCATGCTTATCATGTCACGTCCATACCATCATTGTACAGCCAACTTAATCTCACCACATGCTCAGACCATCAACCTCTTTCCGCCTCAAACCTTCCCGAGATGCTAACCTTAACAAACTACAGGCAGGTAAAAGAAAAGAATTGCTAGAATTCGTACGTGCTAAAACGAAATCGACTACTAATAGTAACAAATTGCCCTGCCAATGGACAATTACTGCGCTGAATCCAAATAATCTCATAAAAATCGAATTTAATTACTTTGATTTAGCATGTGGGTATGTTTTTCATTCAGGAGTAAAAAATACATATTGATATTATGATATGCACATAAAAAAAAGGTATGATTTCTTGATGATCTATGATGGACCAGATATTTCATCTACAATGCTTGCCAAACTCTGTGGAAAGCGCGAAGGCAACAATGATACCATTGTTTCAAGTACATCTTCATCATTGACCCTCAAGTTGACACCAACCGAGACGAATAGTGTGAGATCCTTTCAAATCATATATTCCGCAATTGGTACAAAAGGATCCATCAACATGGCGATGGCTGACCGTACTCCCTTTAGAGCGTTGCGAAGCTTGTGAACTATTTGGTCATGGAACGTGCAAAAATGGAACATGTACATGCGAGACAGGCTACACGGGTTCAGCCTGTGAACGAGGTGGGTAGATCTGATTTGCTAACGAACTTCGCTCAACACATGCACAGTTGGGACCCATGGGAAGAATGCGTTTACACCACGTAATCGTCATGCGGCCGTGTACTTCAAAAACCATGACAGTATGATTGTATCTGGTGGCATCACATTAAACGGTCTGGCAACCCCTAGTTTATTAGAATTTCATTTTGGTAAGCAGGAAAAAAAGACCATTGCATCTCATTCTCTCGTGTCGATGCAGTTTTAAAGTCTATAGTAAACCATATCCTTTCCATTAGCCAATATGAGTTGGACTGTGCCTCCTGATCACTCACCTACACGCCCTACACCCCGTTACGGTCAAACGCTTTTTGCCTACAACAATTCCATCTATGCTTACGGTGGTCAAACTGTTTTAGGTATAGAGCTTAATGATTTGTGGAGACTCGATCCAGGTAAAACGCCGGCAGGAAATCATCTTTTGAACAAATCCTTTCAGTGTCATGGAACTGGACAAAAATGGAGTACACCAATAGAGCACCTCCCCTGCTTGTTCAACCAACAGCAACCACAGTTACGTTAAAGAACCAATCCACCTATCTATTCTTATTCGGTGGCTATCGTTCCGATCCTTCCATGAATTCTTATATATCACGCAGCCTCTATGTCCTTGACTTGGGTAAGGCGTCCACTATGTGCTCCCTTTTTTTCTCCTTTTGCTTATATTGGCGGTAATGCTAGCGACTCTGACTTGGAACAGCAATCTCCGCCAGAATAGTGTCGGATCCGTTGCAGCTACAGGCGTTTATCATCGCGAAACAGACTCTATTTATTATTTTGGTGGTCGACGCGAAGACAGAGATAACCATTTATTTCAATACCATATACCCAGCGATCTATGGTTTCTTGAACAGGCGCAACAAATGTACAACGGACGTGCCTATGGTACAGTAGCGATGGTAGATAACAATTCAGCGGTGTTTGTTGGAGGTCAGCGTCCGAACAATAGTAACGCGGACGAGCGGCATAACAATATTTGTTTTTATGCCGATCGAGACATTTACGATTTTGGTAAAAACAAAAAAAAAGCTTATTTACTTTTTTCTCTCACACACATACATACATACCCTTGAACTAGCATGTGGAACATGGACAAAAGATGAGACGATCCATGGATTAATCAAACCTGGTCAACAAAGAATGGGCCATTCGATGATTGTCAGAGATCATACAGCCTGGGTACTTGGTGGGTTTAACGGTGTCGACTTAGGAGACATGTACAGCTTTCCTCTCCCACCAACAAATACAAACCAAACCGAACTAGCCCAATGCAAAGGTAGGGTAAAAAAAAAAAGAAAACGCGCATCCTTTTAGCCAACGAATGCATGTGCTGTAGCTATTCGCTGGTGCAGCAGTTACAACGATTGTGACGGTAAGGAAAAAAAAAACGTCGTTTGAGCATCCGGTGATTTATTTTCTTCGTCAAAGACTGTTTACTTCGACCTTATTGTTCCTACTGTGATGACATGTGCCTTTTTGACACTGTCAAAGCCGATATATCCATACCTGTCTTGGGCACATGTCAAGAAGCGATCAAAACAAATCCGCGCAGTGCGCTTGAAACAGATACGTGCCCATTTCGTAAGTCAGACCCCTGCAAATACGATTCATTTATGCGAGCATTTATTCATCAGGTCAGCCGCTGGCTCTTAACCAGACATTTAATGGCTTGCTTTCCTCCGGCAAATCCATGAACTTTAAGACGTTTATTGATCAGCCTGACGTTGATATTTACTTTTCTATTTTACCAGCAAATCCCAACGCGACGATTCATTTCAAGTCACTGAACGCTTGGCAAGGTAGCAACAATGTGTATATCCAGCCTATCATTTTTCAGGAAAACGGCAAGATGAATGTATCTTTTAACATGAGCCAACTGACCAACCGATCGATGCGAGATATTGAGCCACTCACCGGTTCTAGTCCACGTGTCCAGTTTCCTGCTCTTGATCGCCGCCGTTTTAGCGGCTACTACGTCTATCGCCTGTACACAGAGAACAACCAGCCCAACGGAACCCGTCTTCAGTTTAGTTTAACCATCAACACGATACCCGCTGCAGTCAACCGTACACAGCCTGACGAGAACTTTGTCAACCCCGGACGTACAGCCACTATCGTTACGATTGTTATCTTTGTGGTCTTTGGCTTGCTGCTGTCGGTTATTGGGATGGCCTTTGGTCGGTCCTGGTTCCAATGGTGTCTTCGTCGACGAAGGCAAGGCCAGGTCGGTGCCGAGTCAGATATAGCAATGGACAGTGCAGCAGCACACGACACAGCGCCACTATCGTCTGTATACCATGTTCTTGTGAATCCTTCGCATCAGCCTACACTGCCGCTGGATAACCGAGAAGTCCAAGTAAGGGAGTCATTTTTAACACTGCGCCGATCTAACTCACATCAACCAAAAAAAAAAAAAAAAAATTCAGCCTTTGTCCGTCCACCGTTATAGCCGAGAGAATGGCCCCTCCTCACAACAATCGCCTTTATATTTATTGCAGTATGCTATTGTTCTTCCTACGCCTCCCCATGCCCAAGGTCAAGAAAGCCATGTGCTTCCAAGGATTGTCATTGGCTCTACGTTAGCACAACAGATACCAGATGAGGTATCTGCGGGGAATAAAACAACCTAACCACAAAACAGCAGTTGTCATAGACACACCTTTATCTTAAAAACAAGGAACGGCAAACGTCATCGATGGATCATTTTGTAATTTTACTTTTGTCATCTCGTCAATAGACGAGGGCGTGAGCAGCATGTTCGATCCGACTTTTTTTTCTGATGACGGGGTATGCAGGGCAAATCCTCCCAAGGTTACACGATCGTTAATAAAGGCGCATAAAAACGCCCGCGTTTCAACATTGTTATGTGCTGGATCTTTCGTATTGTCAACGGATTAACATCACTGGTCGCACCGAATGCTGTGTCGAGAAACAGGGAAGAGAGGATGTCATAGGAGAAAAGAAAGAATTTAATTCAATGCGATTTGTTCCTTTAAGTTTATATCCATGGCACGTAGTCTCAGTTGCTAGGATTCCTGTGACCAAGCAACGTATTTGTTTGTTTTTATTTCTCAAATCTTTTGGTTGATCATAGAATGAAGCTCAGCGTATGTGCTTATGAGGTAAAAAGCCTAATGTATTCACTTACACCAATGGTTTCCGCCGCTTTATGCTTTTGGATACATCTACTGTCATTCACCATGTTCTCTGTGTTTTATTTTTGACTAGTGGCCTTTTTAGTGTGGTTCCTAGTTACTATCAGCGTTAAATCAAGCGATTTTTCTGGTGAGCGGTTTTTGCTGAGGATTCTTTTTTATCCATTTTCCGTATGATCGTGGAACATTTTTTTCTCTGTCTCAAGTTAGGCTTTTGCATGACCATCTCACGCGATCTACATCAAACAGAATGGCAAAAAAAGTTCATTTTTTGCCTATTGACTCCCCCTTCTCAGGTGGACAAATGTGAGAGCACGGGGCCAGCCATTCATTAATGTATCAGCTGAGGTCAAGCTTGTTCTTATGACGAGAAAACCCTGCGAATGAAAAAAATCGATTTTTTTCCTGTCTTCCCGCTATAATTTTGTTTTGTTTTTTTTTGCTTTCGGCAGCCAGTATCACCTTTCTTCTCTTCTCTATAAATCAAATAATCATGTTCTCTCTTTTTCTCTCAATCCTTTCTCTTATTTCTTAATTGATTTAATTCATCATCATTACCATGGAAACCAGAATTTTACCCCTGTATCATGAATCCATTCAACAAGACCAACTGGGTTTATCCTTAAAACAACGTCGGCCGGTTCCGTTCCATGCTCAATGGCTTTTCTTCAGTAACTCACGTTGGATTCCATTGGATGCTCGAAACAACACAAAGCTGGAGAAGACACTTCAGCTAAAGGGGGTTTTTGTTGACATACAGGATAGCCATTTCCCAAACGTTCAGCGCGTACGTGTTTTTCCAGGGTCTGACTATCTTAGCTATCTCGGAATCCGATACCGTATTAGCCGCGTTCTGTTGCCAGGTTTATAATCTTAGTCTTTAGACGGTACATCCTTCCCTTTTTTATCTTCTGTCCAGAGATCTGTATTGCCCTAACGCTAGACAAAGGGAGTAGGATTCCTATTCCTCTTTCTTCCTCTTCTTCCTCTGTGAAGTTTTTTTATTTTCATTTTCACAATGTATCAAGCTCACTCATCTCAAATACAACGATTTACTTCCCCTTCCTTGATGTGACCGAGTTGGCCCTGTGCTAAGGCATCTATTACCAAACTTGGCAGTTTTTGCAATTTTTATTTTTCGTGATACAATCTAGGATTGATTACTGTACTGTCTTTCTTTCCCTTGATCTAAGACGAATTGATGGAATAAACATAGGAATGCATTGTTTCACTTAGCCCCTTTATGCGTCTTTATTTTTCCTTCTCGTCATGGGACAATGGCTTTATTACGAAATTAACGTAGTCATTGTTCCATCCTGCTGTTCTTTTGATATTCATACTTTCTTTTTTTAAAAAGATACCAGTTAAACTATTGGTAGCGAGTAGGTAGCATATCCAAGAGAGCGAAGATATCGCCGATAAAGAGCCAACGTATGTGTTCCTAATTGAGACTTGCCTGCATGCTATGCAGACTCGGTAGTGTATCCTGGTCGCCACACGAGCGTGCTGTAGCAGCTTACGCTAGAAGATCTCCACTGCTCACCAAATGCATGTGTCCTGAAGCATCCTAGTCTCGGCATCTCTTTTGTTCAGCATGCATAGGTTGTAACTCTATGCTTCATGTATTTCTATAAACTTTTCTCTTTCCGAAATGATGTAATTTGTTCATTGGACCTTGGATTTGCAACGCAAGGTTGCAGGATGACCAATGAAAGCATTTATTCCTCTGCGTGGACTTAGCCTTGAAGACTGGCCTCGGTTAAGTACTCGGTCTGTTTAGTTTGCCCTTTGGGTAGTAAAGGGAACACAGTATAGCCCCTCTTCCACCGAGGTTCTGTTTGTTCCAAAACAAAATATTACTGTGGAGCTATGTTTTTGCTTTTTCATATGGCATTTATGGTATGATTAATTGTATGTGTCTAAATACAGGCAGAAAGGTTCCTATTTAAGACAACTAAGATCGCAGTGTTTGAAGTCAGCGGTTGAATGACAGGATGATCTGCCAGTTTATAAGGCATACAACGTGTATAGAATGACATGCGCTTTCCAAACCCTGTTAAATTTATGTTAACAAGGCAGGCAAATTTTGACTCCCATGCCCCATTTGTTCTGCATGCTTCATAAAATTTCAAGTGAGATCCTGTCAAGATCTCGAATAGAAATCATTTGTGGGGTAGTCTAGTTGCTGTTAAGTGATACTATAAAAGGCATCCACCAAAACGGAATAAAAAGAGGAATTCAGGAACAGGTTACCAAATCTGGATGGCCATCTAAAAACTATCAGCCATTCGTGTCCAATATATAGCTCTGCCTAGAACACTCAGCCATGGACATCTTCCGAAGACGTCAGAGTTTCACTACAGTGCGGTCTGATTAGAAGTCGTTTTTCGACATCCAAACAAGTGATTGCGCAGTATAACGTTTGGATAAACAATCAAGGCCCTCATATACAAACGTTATACATTGCAGGAAATGTAGTCTGTCCTTCAATAAAATGGAACGAATATCCAACACAAAGAAGTTCCAGGATGTAACCAACAATAGGATCTGCTAGATCATGTTTGTTCGGAAAAGCAACTGTAAGTTAAAGACCGGAAAATCGCATGTAATGCCGCCTACCCACTTTGACTGGCAGGCTCTAGCATCTTATAAGGTTGTATCTCGGCTGCTTTATAAATTACTTTTATCAGACTTTGATCATGGGAAGAAGAAGCCAAGAGACCAACGCATTCTGTATTAACAGCAAAAAAATAAAAATCTACCAGAAAAATCTGAGAAAAATTAATGTAGCAAAAAGCTATTTACATACTACTATAACCTATGCACAGTGTTTTATTATAGAAATGGTAAAAGATCATAGTAATCCGATTTTGACAACATTTTAATTTCCGTAGTTCTGCAGAAGGTGCTGTTAGCTGAAGTGTGCGTGCTAAGAAATGAATGGGCAGCTATGATAGGGTTGAATCTGCTTTTTATGTCGAATTTTTACAACCATTTGTCATTCCTCGCTCAGCTCTCTTATTTCTCCGTAATGGAGTAGTGTTTTCACTTGATGTTTTCCCGGTTTTCACGGGAAATGCGTAATCAGGGGTTTCCTTCTCATTCGAGTAGACATGGAATCCAGCTATTGTAGGTATATATCGTTCTTTCACGGGATCTTATTTGGCATATGATATAGTGTTATTGCTATGATAACCATGATCGCAAATGCGATTTCTTGTTATTCAATCGAATTGCCTGTACTTATTGTACAATTGGTTCGCACGCTGATCTGCACACTAAAAATCGTATAGGAATCGATCGTCAAACATGAACAGAAAGCTATGTATTTTTCTTCTTTTCTCAAAGGATGGATCAGCCCAAGATAGGGAGGGTGTGCACCTATTTCTTATGCACGGAAAAGTCAAGGTGCGGTGTGTGTGTATGCCTTGTCAGCAGGATCCCATCCAGTCACAGATGCCCATTTGGCTGGAAATTGGTGGGTGATTTCCGTTTTCCCCGTCTTTTTTTCTTTTTACGACCTTACCATGAATTCTCTTTATAATCATGTTTTAAAGCAGAGTCATGCATTGCAACGCGATTTAGAAAGTAAGCTAAGCACGATAGATCAACAAAACATCCAACATGTCTGGTAGAGTTTGCCTCGGGTGAGGATGCGTCTGCGGGATTACAAGGTAGTCGATCCACAAAAGAACAAAGGAGGATAAAAAGGAGATCGCCATGGCTAAACCATTCCAGGTCAGATATCAGCCGCATTCAATTCATTGAGTCGTTCCATCGATGACTATGAGAATCTTGCGAAACGAGAGATGATTCCCGTCAAGAAAGAGACGGCGTTGACGTAGGTAAATTCACCGCGTATCGCGATGGATGTTTATCTGCTCAGGTTAGGCGTGTCAGCAAGTTTCGCAACGAATTACAGGAAACCAGGACGACGTTTGAAGGGATCAAACGACAGCGAGAAAACCAGCGCCAGGAACAGAATCGAGAAACGTTACTGAGAAGACCAACGAAAATGGGTTCAGCGGTAAGAGGATGGCCTTTACGCATGAAATTTCTTACCTTCTATGGATAATTAGCCTGAACATCCATACCAACCTCTTTCGCGCGAAGAGTATGCCATGCGTGAACGGACGTTTGCAGAATCGACGGAATCGCAACTGGACGACTATATCATGCAAGCACAAAACATTTTGGAAAACTTAACAGATCAGCATGGCATTCTAAAGGTAAACATCCGTACAAGTCGGCGGAACACATATCAGAAATAACCAAAGAACTGCTAGAAAACGCAACGGAAAGTACTGGATGCTGCAAACACACTTGGACTTTCACAAAACGTCATTCGGTACATCGAACGTCGTACGGCCCAGGATAAATGGATATTCCTTGCAGGTCTAGCTATCACCGTCTTCTTGATGTGGGCTATTACCCATTACTTAGGATAAGTGCTGCGGCGCGCTACGGGATGGCCTTGCTTAATCAGTTGTTAGGAAGCATCCTGCGACAAAAGCATAGCTCCTCCCTTTAGGATCGTTGATTTCTGTATACATACCTACGTGAATAATCACATCAATATAAAGCGAACAGTTAAATACACATGACTTTAACGATAGCACCCTATCTAGGAAGAAGGGGCTGTTCTGCACATTTTCGGCCCTCTTCATGTCTACATCCTTCTGTTGATCTGAAAAAGAAAGAAAAAGACAATGTTGCAGTTCTAGCCATCGCAGGCCAATAGGTATTTTCCAGTATGCTGGAGAGCTCAGACGTGCTTGTGGTATGTGCTTTGCATCGGGTTTTTCGTACTTTCTCCTACGCATCTTTGAGATTGAATTTAAAATGGGTTCTGACTTCTTCTCCCGCACGTACATACGAAGAAAATGCGTTAAACAACGTAATTCTCAGTTGTGCAGAAATGTACGCAGCTGTTAATTTTAAAAAAAAAGTGGAGGCTGTGTTTGGAACGAGCTAGAAGGATAGGTTGCTTTCCTTCAGGGGAAGTAGATGATAGGGAGCTGTCACATCGTAGGGCGTACACTTGTCGACGAAGCAGATGCCGTGTTTTCTTTGTGCTTTATCGGTTATTGTTTTCCCTAGCTATCTATACTGTCTGTTTCTCCGAAAGTACCATACGCTAGAAGATGCTCTAGAAGCCCTTCCATTCAAACTTAAGTGAAACTCAAAAGTCACATGTTTAAAGTGAATAAGAGGGAGGAGGTCTTCCCTTTGTTGCTTACCATTCATTCACACGATCTCCGATGAAACTGACCATTGCTCTTGCCGTTTCTACTTTTTTCTGCCTTACTATGGCTCAGGAAATACAGAGGCCACTCATGGCTCCCACACAACGGGGTGCCATTTGGTCCTTGTGTTCTGAACCTGCCTCTCATTTGTTACGTGGGTACGATGGCGGTGTCGATATCTCGCCTGAAGCCCCTCGCACGGGGGAAGATATCCATGTCAAAGTGGCTGGTCATCTTTGTAGGTTCTTGCGTAACGCAGACGGTCCTGGCTAATGCTTGTGCGTAGTAAGCGATGTCACCGGCGGTACTGTAGACATCGACTTGAAACTTCTGTCAATGATAAAAATCAACAAGCAACTCGATCTTTGCTCAGTCCTTCAATCCGATGTGATGGGCCACCGCAATTGCCCATTAGCGGCAGGAGATGTAGAACTCGAAGCAAAAGGTAAGAAGAACAAAAGACGGTTCTGTTCAGCCAACATGCTACTGCTTTAGCTTTTATTCCACGCGATATACCAAAGTTGCCTCTTAATGGTGATATTCGTATCAGAGATCAGAATGGCAACACAGTGACCTGCATTAGTCTTAACTTTAAACTTCTGTAGTTTTAATATTACATTGAAAATCTTTTATTGTATTCTACGTGACAATGGAGAGGATAGTAGGGGGAGAGAATTAATAGGTCATTTTTGGCTTTTCTTCCATCTGAAATTTCTGCTGAACGCCCAACAAAGACGTGATAACTCGCATCTTATTTTTCATCTTGTCTCGCAAAGCGAAAAGATCAGATTTTGGGCAGTTATCGTGGGGGAATTCATCGATTTGTTTCTGGAGTGCCGCAATATGCCGAATGGCTCTATATAACTTTTGGTTAGAGTCAACACGTTACAAGTACATGTTCCACCTTGGAGATATTATCTTATGTGTTTCAGCTAATTTTGTCCAGGATTCTGCACAGCCGGCGTAGAACCCAATTTCTTGTCCAAGTTCAAACGCTTTCTCGCATCCAAAGATTCGGCCTTCCAATTCACCAGAAAGTGTGCCGTCTCTGTAACCGTCTTCATACCCGTATTCTTGAAACCTGGCTCAACGATCATTCCTGTTTTTGTCGTAATTCAATCATTGCAATGCTTACATAGTCTCCAAGTACACGAGCGATTCAAGATCTTGATTTGCCGGAGGAACAGGTCCAGTGGTTGACATGATTCAACGATGAATGCGGAAGAAAAAAAAGTGAAAAAATTTCGCCTGTAGAGTTCTCATCCCTCCCTCCTTAGGACTCCGTCGCAGCATTAATAAGCAATGTACTAGCATACTCTTACGTTCGGAGAACCTTTTCTTGCTCTGCTTAAGAACCAGGCTTGTGATGGGTAATCCTTCAATGCACACTATGACTCCGTACAGATGAGGGAACGCTGCAAGTTCTGAATTCAATACAATGTCTTAGCCATCATATACGTCCCAACTATATCGTATTAAGCTCGATGAAAAAAAAAAAATGAAAAAAAAAGACGAGAAGATATAGAAGATGCTACCTATCAAGGTTATTTAAATTTTGGCCCATTTCAATAATGTATGTGGCCCTCCCAAGCTTCAACAGCTATCTGCATCTATAGGCATCGAAACCACTTGATTATCACAAACGCTGAGTGCGATGGCTTGCCATTCATCCAGCAAAACATCCCCTAGATTTAAAGGTTTATGGAATATGTGTCTTTGCTTTGTCTATCGATACTCCAGCTTGTCCCAGAAGTTTTCGATAGAATTCACATTTGGAGTCTTGCAGTCTAGTCATGCAGAACGAAGAAATCATTCTTCATCTTCTACGGCTATACAGAGTTACTGATGTTACAAAACGTGTTATCATCCTGAAATATTTTCGCGTAGATTTTGATATCTACTGAGAAATCCTGAACAATGAACTTAAACGGTGTGAAGGGTGGCCTGTACGACGAACTTCACCCAAGATGTATGCTCATCACCATGGTCAATCGTATATACAATACGAGTGAAGCACGGGTCGCTCTTGTACCAAAGGAAGCTAAAGCCTACCTATCCACGATAAATCAGAGTGTATCTGGATAGAATAACGTCTTACATAAGTTGCACTTCAAAGAATAACATCCAACTGAAATGGTATGTTTATTATTTTTCATGAGCGATGTACCTAACGCTTTCTGAGTGCTGGTTAGAATCTTGCCCCTGTTATTTATCAGGATTCCAAGAATATCCATGGAGTTTTAACGCTTACATTTGCCCATGCATAGCAACACCACAAAATTTCTCTATTCGTAAGCCCCAACGGCATTTGGGAAGCTCGACGTGTGATTGTCTTTATTTTGCAACACCCGTAGTTGGAAGTCCAACATTTACTTTGAACGAATCATAAATTAACCATTGAAGTGCTGTCAAAGTGCCGATCATAGCAATACGCGTTCCAAGACCGCACCAGACTCCTTTCCATCCTAGCTCCTTGACCATGTCCGCTACGATCTTTGCTTGGGATTTGCCGGGTTCCGATTTAGACATATTGTTGAGTTTGGATACGATAACATCGGCAGGATGAGACACGAGTGCGCAAAGAACGCCAGCACTGTAACCGGCTACAAAACTGACTCCCAACTGCTGCATCTTGTTATACTCTTCCTTTGGTTTCGATAGCACCTGTTTGTAAATAAGCTCCACGGTTGCTTCAAACGAGGCAAATTTCATCATGGTATATGGAACCTGGCGTGCCCAAAGTGGACCAAGACCCTTGTAAAATCCTACAAGCCCTTCACGTGCCTTGAGCTTGTTGAACCCCTCCACAGTAGTGCGTGCAAATCGAGGATCAACTGATGTCTGCATCCGTACTTTCAAAGCCTCCCAAGGACATAAAAACACATCCGCTACCACTTCAGCAGAAGCGGAAGCAGTCAGGTAAATCAGTCCTCGGAAGGCGGCGGCATTTTCTTCATCGTACTTGGAAGCTATGTCGCTGTACTTGTACTTGAAATACTCATACAAGCCGTACTTTCCTGCTCCCTGAAGCGAATAACCGATCATCGTTGGACCTGCTCCAGTAAATATTCCCCTGATGCCTTCTGCCTTGTAGATTGTACGCCAGCCATCAAAAACACCCTTGTAAATACCAGGCTTCACCTAAATGACGAAACAATTACTTTGTGAGCTCCGGCCAATTTCTCTTTTCCACACTTTACCTGACGACGACATTTCACGAGATCCAGTGGTGTCACAAAGGTATGGGTAGGTCTGAAAACATAAGACACAAGCCAATAAATCAAAGTTTAACTCACCCACACGCTAGAACACCGCCTATAGCGCAAGCTCCAAAGTAGGTGGGAGTATAAAGTTCAATGGGTGCCATTTACAAATGGGTAATAAGAGAAGGGAGGATAAATCACAATGTGAAAAGCAGTACTGACTAGCCTATTTTTATAAAAAAAAATGATTTCATAGCACCATCATTGTTCCGGAACTGTTTTCAGGAGCCTGTGCAAATGACTCAATCGGAAATTCATTATAAGCGAAACTGCGGATTGTGTACCATACTAAGTGCTTTGGTTGTAATACTTGTCCCACGTCAAATTTAGACGGCATACACGTTACTCTGGTGTCGAATTCTTCATTCAACCCCATGACTTTGTCGACATCATCCCAACTGCCCAAAAAAATAAATGGATGACTTTTTTCGTCGATAGCAATTGAGTGAATCGAACAAATATTAAAACGAATTCATATTATCCAAAAAAGAACCAGTAGATAGTGTTTTAAGTTGGCCCACAGTGAACGTGCAAACGTCGGAATTTGTCCTAACTACAGTATGTGATCCATCCAAACCCATTCTCTTTTTTCGACGTAGTACATGCTCTCATTGCAACGTTCTGATATGCCAACGAAGTTAATCTCTCGTTCAAAGCCTCATAATTAAAAACGTTTATGGAATATATTGGTAACACACATCCTGGTGTTCAGAAAATAATACGGCTGGTAGTTACGGATATGTCCGGAGACTTCCGGTTGATCCTTAGGAGAACATCCTTCGACTAGCACGAAAAGAGTCATGGTGATAGCTCCACCTCCTGCAAATTCCGAGATTGAAATGTTGCACAACTCACAACGAAACCGGTCTACACCACGAATATCCTGATTCATTTTGATCCACCTTTTCAAATCATTACTTGACATTTATACATCATGGATAATGCATCATACCAACAAACAAAGCACTGAATCATTTAAGAGCACTGTTTCTCGGGGATAGAAGAAATAATGGGCGAAGGTCTACCAGATGAGCAAGTATGTGTAATAAATTTTATTTCAGCCAAAGTACTTTTTGATAATGTGTCGTTTCTAATGTCATGATAATATTTGAGCTGTATCACATTGTCTCATCATGGTAGTGCGTGTGATTGTGGGCAACCCGCAACTTGGAGTGCAAGTGATGCTCCAAACGTCTGAGGTGGGGTGGCTTATCTATACGTCACGGCCATCAAAAGTTTTGCGGATTCTTCGAAAAAGATCCCCCCTCCTTTCTCCCGCCAGCTCTCGTCACTTTCAAAATGTGAGTTGAATAAGATCGGCTGCAATACACTACGTTATTCGATCATTCCGGCACTGTATCACCGACCGCTACGGACGAAACGATGTCGCGGATTTGGGTGATCATTGACGACATGAACTGCCATGCGTGGCGATCTGAGCAACGGTTGTATTGAACGCGTTTGTTATGTATAGGGTCAACTTGAGCATCCAAAAGCGCCTTGCCGCCTCCGTGTTGAAGTGCGGTGAGCGAAAGATCTGGCTTGACCCCAATGAGGTTAACGAGATCTCCAATGCCAACTCTCGTAAGTTTTAACAGGGATGCATTTGGTGATGTGGCTTACATAAGACTACCAGGTGCCAACATCCGCAAGCTTGTCAAGGATGGTTTGATCATCCGTAAGCCCGAAATCAGCCACTCCCGTTTCCGTGTTCGTGAGCGCAACGCTGCCAAGCGTCTTGGTCGCCACATGGGTCACGGTAAGCGTAAGGGTACTGCCGATGCCCGTATGTCCCGCCAGGTCCTCTGGATGAGACGTATGCGTGTCCTTCGTCGTCTTCTCCGTAAGTACCGTGAAGCTGGCAAGATTGACAAGCACTTGTACCACGCCCTCTACCTCAAGTCCAAGGGTAACGGTTTCAAGAACAAGCGTGTCTTGATGGAATACATCCACAAGGCTAAGGCTGAGAAGCTGAGATTGAAGACCCTCAACGAGCAGGCCGATGCTCTTCGTGCCAAGAACAAGGCCATGCGCGAGCGTCGCAAGCAGCGTCTTGAAGAGAAGAAGTCCGCTGAACTGTAAAAAAATCATCTTCTTTACGCATCAGATAAAAAAAAATGTTGGCATTGTTCGAACATCAAAAAGTTGTATTACGTGTGAACCATGGGACAATTGTTTGGAGCTACAGTATAAGGGACTAAGGGACTAAGGGAACATGTGACGTTGGATGCATTCCAAGTTAATGTATTGAATGCTATTTTACGCTACTCAAAGATAGATTTTGCGTCCAGGAAGAGGCCAAGTTTGCGCTAAAGACAAAAAGACATTTATGATCGTCGCAGGCAAATAGGAAAAACATAGTAAAAGCTGACGCAAGTAAAGTCAGAGCAATGGGATGAACTTTGGCTATGGTTTATAACTGATGCTACTATAGATTTGGGTATGAATAAGCATCACACGTCGGATCAAAGGAATCATAATAAAGTGCTAGCAAAATTTTGTATATATAGCGGAAGATAACCCAAAATAAAATACAATCAACCGTTTAAAGGCATGACAATGGAGATAATGCTTCCCAAAGCTTGTCATTCAGCTGAAGCTAGGAATACTCTCATCTTTCATTGGCTGAACTGGGATTCAATCAGAATAGAGGATCCTGCTGGCTGGCCCGCCCTGTTTCGCGCTTTGCGTTTCATGACTCCGCCGGCTGCGACAAATATCCAGCCGGGCTTGGTGTACCTTCTTCCTTCCCCCCTTTTTCTCTTTTCCCTATTACCCGTACATGACAACAACTGATCCTGCATTCAACGTTTTCACTTTACCAACCAATATTGACAGTTACATCACTCCCTTTTGGGGAACTGTGAAAGAGAATGGCGTCTTTTTGTTGCAACGTTCAAAGACACAAAAAAATGCCATCATGCGTAGTGTGCTGGGCACATTGCAAAATGTGTAGGTGTTCCATGGCCTAGGCCAATGACATTGTGGCTAATCAGCGCAGGCACATGCAATCAGACTGGACACAAAGCAACCAGCCTATCGTATACTATATCGACGACTGAATGGATCTTGTGTACAGATAGCCGTTGCTGAAACGGAAAAGCAGATCGAACCGGCCTGGAGCTGGATTGAACGTGTGTACTTGTTTAATTACGTGAAAACGGCGGATTAACCCAAGTAATTTGCCAGTGAATCTGCTTCCGCCGCTAGATATTCTTGACGACATGGAAAAAGAAGATTTTGTTGTGACCAAAATTAATTCAATCGTAACACGACGAGGTAAATAGAATATAACAGAGTTAAAAATAAGTATTCATTTAAATGAAGATACTGGAACGGATGAAATTTCCGCGGATGGAAAAGTCAGAAATGCCTCAAGAAGCTTTCGACAAACATTCAATGTATCTGCCTCGGAACGTTTGGTCAATTGTACGCACGGCCTACTATCATGTGTTTCTAACAATAGCAATAGACTATTCTTGCGCATATCACACCAATCGCCTGACTAGTCAAGGCTGGTTGTATATCAGCGAAAATTATGTTGCGTTTTATTCATACTTACTCGGTTATGAGACAAAGCTTCTGGTGGAACTCAAGGACATACAGGATATCAAGAAAGAGAAATCCAAGCGAGGTATATTTGCTGATGCTATCCGACTTGTGATGAAAGACAAGGCAGAGGTAGTTTTTGTCACGTACGCATGTTGCACACTAACGCGTCAATTCAGCACTTTTTCTCAAACCTCTTCAAAAGAGACGAGGCAAGGACATTCTTTTGAAAGAAAAAAACGTGGCTAACTACTGCTTTTGTTCTTAGGTACACGATATCTTGGTGCAACTAACAGGATTGGCCATGCAACGGCTGTTAAAGAATACGGCGTTGGAACAATCACCTGGAGGCGAAATCTCTATTGATATTCGGGATAGCGATATTGATGCTGTTAGTGATAAAGATATATCTATTTCACAAATGAACGAACTACCAGCATGGAAGATCAGAGAGCTTGTACAGCCTCTCAAGACGAATCTCGCTGCACAGAAACGGGACGAAGCATTTAGAGCACGATTTCGTTTGCCGATGACAGAATGTTTACTCCAGAGTGTAGACGCTATCTATCCTGTTGAAGAGAAAATGGACATAACTGACGAGAAAACGGACACATCTGGAGAGAAAAAGGACATATTTGAACAGAAAAATGTTACACTTTACAGCGGCCAATTGCATTTATCCGAAGCATTTCTAGCATTCAGCTCAATTCAGAAAGGCCGCTTTGTGGAAACTGTATTGCCGCTGTATACAATTCGTCGTGTTGAAAAATTGTATGATCAAGGCCATGCTTTCTCGATCAAAATTGTGAACTGGCACCAGCGAATTTCGATTTTCCATCTCAGTGTGTAAGTGGATCTACGAAAGGTAGGATGGTCTTGTTATCTTACAGTTGGTTGCACAGATCAAAGGAGCAGTACGCGTCATTCTCTCAAGATTTGACAACGAACTTGTACAAGCAGATCAAATTAATGAAGATGATGAAGCAATTCCTAGCAACGTGCGCGTCGGAAGCTCTAGTGGCTGAAGAGAATCAGGAAGAAATGGGCGAAGTGCCTGGTGGTCTGGGTCTTACATTCGGATTTCCTGGAGACGCAAAGAAACTCAGAGACAGGACCAAAATGAAACTCTGGAAACAATTTTACCAAGGTAAATACACACACATCATTCTACTTCAAGTTAATACTATTCCAGAGCACGGACAGAATTTGACCACTATCAGGACACCACATTTCGCTAAGCTCGTTCGTTTCGGTCTACCAAACAGATTACGTGGTGAAATTTGGGAGACGTGCTCCGGAGCAATTTATCAACGCTTTATGAATCAAGGCCTATATGACAAAATTTTGGAAGAAAATAAGGATAAGAACTCATTGAGCTTGGAAGAGATTGAAAAAGATCTTAACAGGTAACAAAGGGTTAGGTCTTTTCGTCTTTTATTAAAGTGTGGTGTCCTCTTCAGATCGCTTCCAGAGTACTCTGCATACCAAACGCCACAGGGTATTAACAGTCTACGCCGCGTGCTAAGCGCATATTCGTGGAAGGACCCTGAATTAGGATATTGTCAGGCTATGAACATTGTGACTTCCGCGCTACTAATGTAAGTGTCAGGGTGCTGGGGCAGTTTAAACTTATGGTATCTATAGTTACATGAGTGAAGAACAAGCGTTTTTTACACTGAGTGTGCTTTGTGACGACATGCTACCTGGTTATTATAGCACGTCGATGTACGGTGCTCTTCTTGATCAGATCATATTCGAGCATCTGCTGGAGACCATGATGCCTATCCTGCACACGCATTTTAAGAAAACAGACATTCAGCTATCGGTTGCTTGCCTTCCATGGTTCCTGAGTCTGTACATTAACTCAATGCCCCTCTTGTTTGCTTTCAGGGTGCTTGATTGTCTTTTCATGGATGGACCCAAGATCCTTTTTCAGATTGGGTAAGTGCATTTACCAAAAAGACACTCTGAAGTTTAATCTTTTTTTTGTGCTCTACTAGGCTTGGTACGTGATTGCTGACAAGACACCTATTGGAACTGACATATCTATAGCGATCCTGAAGATTAATGGCGACGCATTGCTTAAAACGACGGATGATGGAGCGTTCATGGATGTTCTCAAAACTTATTTCAACTCTTTGCACCAACCTCTCTACCCTAAATCAGATAATCCGAGAAAAAGAGTATTGACGGTACGATATAATTTGTGGGTTTGAACGACTTCTCACAGCAACAACTTTAGAAATTCAATGAATTATTACTAGTGGCCTACCGAGAATTCAATAGCATCACAGATCAAAAGGTCCGTGAGCTGCGTCAGCAGCATCAACTGAAGGTTGTGGCTGGCATTGAATCCTTTACAAAACGTTCGGCTCTCCGAAATATTGACGACACGGCTAAACTGGATAAAGAGGAACTTGGCATTGTTTATGACAAGTTTTACAACGTTCTCTACTACAAAGAAAAACGAAGCGATAGAACAGATTCGAGAATGGACAATGCTTCATTTGAAACGTTTATTGGTTCACTAGCCAAATGGGCAAAGACTACGGAGCGCGATCTCGAAAACGGTGAACGGCAATTGAAAGTAGGGAAGTCATTTTTGGCAAGACTTTTCAAAGCGTTTGATAAACAAAATGCTGGCAATCTAAGTCTACAAGTAAGTTTTTCTGATTTCTATCGTACATCTATTGATCCATCTATCCAGGACGTCATTGCGGGCATCGGTGCAATTGTCAAAGGAGACCACAATTCGCAGATTCAGCTGTTCTTTACTTTGCATGACGCAGATAATGATGGATATTTAAGCAAGGACGAAATGCTCCAGTTTTCCGAATCATTACTATGGATCTTCCGGGATACTCAAGACGAACGGTACCTGAATTCGGTATCAGCATTTCTTCGTCAAGTATTCGAGTATTCTGAAACTGCTAAGGATGAAAAAGAAAAGCACTTGTCATTGGCTGCACTAAGGTAATGAATTGCTGAGATAGAACCATTGATTGCTCATTCTACTTTAGAATGGTTGTGCTAGCAGATGAAGTGTTGGAACAGTTTTTCGACCACGAATTTGCGGCTACGTTCAATCTTTCTGAGAAACCTGCCGAACAGCAACGAAGTTTCCGGCGGGAAATATTTGATGGCCTCTTCAACGCTGGTGTCAAGCTGGCCAATAACGGTCGCAACTTCCTGTCACCCGTCTCATCTAGGACATCTATCGCCTCCTCTCCTGTCAACGGTCAACCATCGCCGTCTTCGGCCGCATCAGCATCAGAACCTGCATCGTTAGTTGAACAAAAGGTGGAGGAACAAAAGGTAGAAGAAGAACCAAAGATGGAGGAAGAACCAAAGATGGAGGAACCAAAGGTGGATGCAGAAGTCACTGAGAAAGAGATTGTGGCTAGTAAAGAGAGTGCTGAAGGAGCTAGTGTTGCAAAAGAGGATGACAAGGGCAAAGAGGTAGAAAAGAATGGTACTGTAAAAGAAGTTGGAGAGGCACACGATGGCGAAGAAGACGATGATGAGGAAGAAGCGGGAGATGTCTTGGAAGAGGTAGAGAAACTTTTGAAAGAGTACGGAGACGGAAGTGATGAAGAAGACGATGAAACTCCCGAAGCTCATTAATGAGACGGCTATGTGTTCATGGGTTCTATTGCCTTCGAAAATCAATAAACTATACCTTTAATCGATGCTTCTATACTATTAAATATCCAGCACTTTTGTCGTGACAAAAAACGCTTTTCTCTTCCTTCCTAATGTAGTCAAGGCGGGAAGAAAAATTATATGCATTTTTTGACCCGTGGGATGCTTTACAGTAATTTTGCAGTTGCCAATTATGTCAAACCCTTGATATTGTCACCATGGGCGCTGCAACCACAGTCCAGCCTACAAGCCCTGAAATCAAGTAAAAGGTTCATGAACTAAACAATATGGTATCTACAAATTTTGCGGAGGCATTTTGCCATGGCGATCGTCTGATGAGTTTCATTACCAGCAATGCGAAGAGATTTAAAAGGATACTACGCTACGTCGAAGAGAGGAGGTGACATGGCAATATATACCATCTGGTACTTTTTTTTCACATACTGTACTGTAATTTGTTGTTCCATGGTATTCCAAATCCGTCCCTGTTCACAGCCACACAGAAAAGTGATTCGTCGATTATGGGACTTAATGAAACCCAGAATTTCAATCGCAAATGTATAAAAAGACCCCTTTTCACTTTACCCGATAGAAAGCATCATGGCTACGTACCTCAACCCTGAGGTCCGTCTTGTGGAATCGGACGACGACTGGAAACAATGCTTGGATGTCCGTATCCGCGTATTCGTTGATGAGCAAAAATACCCTGTACATACTGAAACAGACGAGTTAGTTTGAATTCTACGGGAAAATCTCTTTCATAGATAACTCATCGTGTTATACTCGTAGTCCATATGATCCTAAGTGCATCCATTGGTTAGCTACATGTGACTACGAATCTACCCGAGTGCCTGTAGGAACAGTTCGTATGTACCCTGTGTCTGAAACCGTCGGGAAACTGGGACGACTTGCTGTGGTAGGAGATGCACGTGGTCTCCGAATCGGTGTCAAACTCGTCCAGGCACTGATCGAAGGGGCCCGCCAACGGGGAAAAACAGCCATTGTATTACACGCGCAGTACGATAAACAAGGCTTTTACGAGAAGTTGGGTTTTGTAGTCGAGAAGGGCGACGAGGAGACGTTCTTAGAGGACGGGACTCCCCACATTCGAATGTGGAATCGTTCCATTTAAGTTTTAAATTCAAATACAGAAAACCATCCAAACCAAGAAATTGATTCAGTCAAATTGTAGCATAGCCTTCTTTAACTGTTACTACGATCAACAATAGACGGTAATGTGAGGATGCTCAAAGTCGCGATCTGATAGTAATCTAATATCTCAATAATGCAGCGTAACTTGCCCACTATAATCAATCGACATTTACCATCCTTTAGGTGTTTTCGAATGTACCAATTCTCTAGATAAAGCATCGATTACGCTTAGCCATACCCGTAACCTGTTTTCTTTAGGAAGCATAAAAATGCATTTCATATGTACCAAGGAACCATTATCTAGCTGAATGTCTGTGTTACTGAAACTCAAAACTTTAAAATGTCTTTAAAGCCTTTCCAGATATCCTCTCTAAGGCGTAAAAGTATTCTTCGTCTGTATGGAGGTAGTCAAGCTAAATATGGATGTTGTACACTCCAGCCCTGATGAATAACCTACAATTTATCTTTTACTTCCCTGATGCAGATTGCTGAAGGGTAACAAGATCGAAGCGACTTAGAAACGACAGCAATATATGCATCTTACATATCAAGTTAGCTCGATATACAGACATTCAGCAATTCATACAAGTGTCTATATACCAATTTTTGTGCTGAGACAACAAGTACTAGATAAGTTCAGTACGTTTTTGCAACGACTTCCGCATGGTATGCTGTCAAGGTGTTGAAGATGGCGATTCTGTTTTAAGGAAGAGCCCTTCGTCATCGCTACCTTCCTGCAGATCACTAACATAGGTGTGATATATTGCTGGAAGGGTTCAATCAAACACGCGTAGAGTACGATGAGACGCCGATTTATTAGATAAAAAGGTACACTAATTAAATTACTATGGCGAAGATTGTATCTCTAATTACAGGGCAAGAAGTAACACAACAGACACGCCCACTTCCGCACTTGACATACCCTATTCCGTCCCATTTTGACGTTTTGTGCTGCTCGATTCAATTTCCAACCTAATAGTCAATGTGAGAACGTCCCAATCCACTACATACGGGCTTTATTACCATACAAGGCAGGTGATATCATTAAACGGTTCGAATATGTGTTGATTATAGGTATTGTCGTTTGTACAGCCAACGTCCTTTCACCACAGCTTTGATCAATGATGTTTTTTGGTGCTTGCAAAACATTCAAGCTACCATAAGTTAGCAAATGATCAAATTCTCCTCATTACTATAACATTTACAATGTAGTTGCAATATATTCCAGAGCATTTAGATCGTGATGGATAAAAATGTCAAAGGATGACAGTTCAAGGACTGAAGTGCGTAGTACCATTCGGAGAATGTGCAGGTTGGGACTCGAGCTACGGCAATTGGCAAAATCGTTAACGTCAAGGGACTGGGTCGATCTACCGTCCAAAAAGTATATAAAAAGATTCAATGGCACTGGAACAGTAGTATCGAAACCTAGAAAGGGAAGACCAAATATACCTGAAAAAGATATTACGTCCCGTTGAACGAGGGCTCCACCACGATCTGTTTGCTCCTTTAGTTGCTGATCACGCGCCATTTTCCGAAACTTGCACGAAGGTTTCATTGCAAACATCTCGCAATGCGGTGCATGATCTTAGGTTTTCTTCGTATAAACCAAGGCGCAAGCCTAAACTGACTGAAAAGCACATGGAAAAGAGACTTGAATGGGCCAAAGAGCGCTTGAACTGAACTGATCAGCAATGGGAATATGTCATTTGGCCAAAGGAGTCACGATTCCGCGTTTCAACAACGATGGCCGTGAACGCGTGTTACGTAAAGGTGGAGAAGCTCTCATTGCAAGACATATGACGAAATTTGGTGGTGGATCAGTAATGGTTTGGGACTGTTTTACTGCTGCTGGAGTTGGCCCCATCGCCGTAGTTCCGGGAACGATGAACCAGATTGCGTATATTGATGTTTTGGCAAGGGACTTGCTCC
The DNA here is from genome assembly GCA_000697495.1 of Saksenaea oblongispora B3353. NCBI lineage: Eukaryota > Fungi > Mucoromycota > Mucoromycetes > Mucorales > Saksenaeaceae > Saksenaea > Saksenaea oblongispora. The sequence continues at coordinate 72,285 of JNEV01001300.1, forward strand.
CATTCTTGAGGAATAAAGATTTACAAGACTATTTGTTTCAAGAAGACGGTGCTTCATGCCATACTGGAAAAGATGCAAGGCAGTGGAAGGAAGAAGAGAACATCACTGTACTGCCAAACTGGCCGGCGCGCTGTTTGGCAAAGCGGAGACACGTTATCAAAAGTACAAAACATTTAGAAGATATTTTGTTGGAAGAATGCCGCGTAATACCGCAGCGTGTTTGTCAGAACCTAATTGAGGTTATAAAAGCCGATGGTGGTCTCACAAGCTATTAAAATCTCTCCAAAATTCACATAAATGTTTATAATATATATATATATTTGATATATGCCGCGATATGAATTTTTCTTACGCTATTACGAAGTAAAGCTGGTTATAAAGATAGATATAAAATTGGGGGCCAGATGAGTTTATTCAACTGTAGACAGATATAAGGGAGTGTAGAGTACAGAACTATAAAAATTGTTCATAAACGTTGACAATTCTTTTTGGGATTTTACAAATATATTTAGGTCTATGTGCATTTGTATTTTAATGCGTTCATGATCCTAGAGGATCACTCTACTACACTAACTCCGATGTATGATCTATGATGGGCACTTTAATAAATAATCGGCTCCACATAAATAAAAGAATGGTACATTTATATAATGTGCTTCTGAAGCTAAAATACAAATAAAAAAAAGCGATATGATTACTTTGGGTAGATCAATCACACTAATTTGCACGCGTCATGATGGTTGTCGTGCAAATAGCGTGGCCTGCTGCGCCTAAGAATGTCTGCTGACGCAGAAAAAATTCTAAGCGGCGCAATATTTTGCAAAAATTTAGTATGCGGGAAGAGGTTACATGCAAAAATGGATCCCCTTTGCCATTCAGGCCCATGATGCAAAGCCAACGACAAAGAGGGGCCAGAACACCTGGGACTCCAGATTCTCATGGCCATATTGCGTCTTTTAGTCCTCGAGAGGCATCTCTTTCGCCGATTGCGCATTTTCAGCAATCGGAACCGTCTTATTCGCCGTACCGTAGCTCTGCATCTCCCAACCGATCTGGTGTTATGCGTGACGCAGGCTTTTTGTCATGGCCTTTCCCTGCACAGTATAATGCTCGCATTCCGCGACCTATGCGTCAGCGCTACAACGACGGCGATTATGATAGTTTACGAGACGTCCGGCTACGGAATTTGCACGACGAAGCTGAACACCTCCACCTCCCAAAAGCTGCAGCCTTCTTCGGCGATTTATCCATGGCTATAAGTGGTAGGTTTACTAATCAGTCCCGTACTTTTGCTTCTGCTTACTTTGTTTATAGACGAAGTCGAGAACGTATATTCCCTCGCTCAAACCTACTACCAAACGCAACAGCACGAACGCGCATTGGATCTGCTGAATAAGAACGATACGCTGATCAGGAGCGTCGAATGTCGCTACCTCGCTGGCCTGTGTGCGGTGAGCACATGTAGCATTTGACCCTCTGACATGCTTACCTTGCGTGGTAGGCTGCCCTGGAAAACTGGCGGGATGTATTGGATTATTTAGGACACGAGAACCCATTCGCTGTGCGTAACACCGAAAACGTGGCGTTTTCATCATTTATGCGCGACGGATCAGCAGAAAGCACGATCAAGGTAGAGAGGGCAAATGAAAAGGTTGTGTGCAATGCTGATAGTGTGGCAATAGTTGGAATCAGCCATGTGCTATGCTCGTGGGTATGCATATCTACAGCTACGCGAGGTGGAGAAAGCGAAAAAATGTTTTAAGGAAGCTCTTATGGCAGATGTGAAATGTTACGATGCAAGTTACAATGTCACTAGATTATCTTCGTTTACGGTTTTTACATTTGTAGGCGCTGGAAGCATTGATACAATACAATATGTTGGAAGAAGCTGATGGTGTGCATGTTTGTGTGTTGAATGCCTTGAGATTGATTGGCTTATCAAGGATTTAGAATGGTCGTTTATATCATCCTTGCCGTACAAAGAACACTGTGGAGAAGATATGGAATTCTTCCGGACAATGTATATGCTTAAACTTAAAAGGGTAGGGATCAGGCCTCAACCAACATGTCATTGTGCTTACCTATTATGTAGTTCTCTCACGTAGGACAGATTGCGGAAGCGCAAGAAAAGGCTGAAAACGAGTACAAAACGGGAAAGAGTCTAGATGTTCTACACAGTCAGGCTGAAACATATCTTGCGGAGAGCAAGTTTGAGAGATGCTTCGAAATCTGTACAGAGTATGTTCATCCGTTTCACAACAAGTCCATACTAATTAAGGAAAAAAAAAAAGAATACACAGGCGTGACCCGTTCTTTGCAAACTATATCCCAGTCTATGTGGCGTGTCTTTATGAGCTGGACAAGAAAGTGGAACTGTATGAATTAGCCCAGGAGCTTGTTGATCGGCTGAATGACAAAGCAGTGTCCTGGTATGTGGTGGGTATGTACTATCTTTACGTGAAGAAATACCAGGAAGCGCGCCGATATTTCACGTAAGCCCTCATGTTATGGAAGGCGGTTAGATGCTTATGAATAACATGGTAGCCAGGCAACTACAATTGATCGCTATTTTGAACCGGCATGGCTGGGCTATGGCCATGCTCTTGCGGCTGAAAAAGATAGTGACCAGGCGATTAATGCATATACAAGCTGCAGTGAGCTTAATCCAGGGTAAGCAAGTAGTAAAGCTTCCAACGATGGATCAACTCACATATGGATAGTTCGCACATACCATACATGCATATTGGCATGCAGTACATGGAACAGAACAACATGGAACTTGCCAAAGATTATCTTTTAAAAAGCATGGCAAAATGCTCCACAGATCCCTTTCTACTAAATGAGTTTGGCGTTTACTATTATAAAACTGGAGAGTAGGTCACAAGAAGAGTAAGTACCAGCGTTACTGAGCGTGGCGGATACTTTTTTATAGGTACGAAGAATCATTAAGTTACCTCCGAGAAGCGTTGGCACTGGCCCGTAATCGACAAAGTCCTCGAAGTCAAATATGGGAAACGATATGGACAAACTTAGGACATACCTATCGCAAATTAAGGTGAGAACAGTAGAACCGGATCAGCAACTGTCTAACGTGAAGGACAGGGAGCTGGAACTTTCTCTTCGATGTTTCAACTTTGCTCTCCGAAGGAATCCGAAAAGTCCAGATATACATGCAACAGTTGGTATGATTTATCACTTACAACGACGATATCGTAAGGCTATTGAGGAATACGAAGAGGTAAGAAGAGAGCAGAGAGAGACATTTAAACAACGGTTGTTCCTTACAGGCTATTCGATCGGGCCATACACATGATTTTATTATTGAGCTTTTGAACAGAGCATACAAAGAAAATGCGACCTCTACTACAACATACGTACGCGATACGGAGCCTTCTGTAAACCTCTTTACATTGGAAACATTGCAAGATGACTCAGCTACCTTTATCGAGGAAGAAATACGCAAAATCACCAAAAAACTATCCTAATAGAGCATATTCTGTCATACATCTGGACTAAGCAATTGTTTTTTGATGAGACTCCTTAAATTGGCTATTGTTGTGGACCAAAGTATTATTATATTTGCTATTTTGTAATATTTCACTTGGATTTGACCGCGTGTACTTGTTCACGTTCGCTCAATCAAGAAAAGCGAGAAAAAGCGGTCTATAGATATTACTGATGCATAGGATGATATAGAGTCTCTCAGACTTTGCGGATTTTCGAGGAATCTGATCATTTATCTACATATCCACATAAAAAGCGCTTCCCGTAATGAACGTGTGGCTGCAATCCTATCATTGTATCTTATGTTTTTGCCAATGCTTTGTTCTTCAATAATCTTTCTGTACAACCATCGATCAGAGTTTTCCTTTTACAACAGAATCTTCAGCTTTCAAGCATATTTTCTTTTTTCCATAGTACCTTTTTTCTTATAGCCCCTCTTCTTTTACACATATTCTTTTTTTTTCCCGTAGAAAAGCTGTGATGCGTAGCGAAGCGAGCAGCACTGCTGGTCTACATATCCACGAGTTTAACTCATTCAGTGAGGTCTGCTATACGTCAGCGACAAGAGGTGGAGTTGCCCAAAAGGTTCAACCGAAATCTTCCAGACAAAGAGTGGAAAGCTGTTCAAGACTTTGCTCAAGACACTATCTCTGCAATTAAAAGTGACAATTTTTGTCCACTCAAGTATACATATCTGCGCGGATGTCGCCGATTCTCGCTGTTACCTGTATACACCTTCCAGTGTCGACATATAACAATCGATTTTCAAGCTTTGGAAAAGTTGCTGAGCACTGCGAACATACCGCATCAGATGCAAGGAGAATTTACTTTGATTTGTTTGAAATGAGAAAGATAGGATATGCAACAACCGAAAGTCTAGAAACAGAAAAATCAGTATTCTGGTGCGTATGTGTAAGGAATATATCCAGTTTTGGTCAACTATTCCTTTAGGGACAAAATCAGGACAGATGGCGTGGATGTTGAGTTTTTCTTCAAACGTCCAAAACGCAAAGCATCGAATGAACCGCTGACTGCCCAAGATTTGAAAAACGTGGCAGTAAACAGCAATACTCGGCCCCCGCCTTTCCAACGGCCCGGGATCATTTATACATGTCTGGAAACGAAAGTGCTGGACGCTCTTTAACAGGGAACTTCTTATACTGAGTATATAACGCTCATCATCCTAACGTCTATGGATGCTGGGAAGCTGCATTCTGTTGAATTAAATGCCATTGATAATCGCAAGTATTGCGTACAGTAAAATAACGGTGATTCAGAACTATCACGAGAATTTGTACAAGTAGCTCGGCATGCTTATAAGACTTTTATATCCTTGCGGCTAATGCTACAGGAGGTCTCCTGCTGTACGCGATGTATCTCAATTAATTAAACGTTTTGCTACCTGGCAATGCCTTTCCTAACTGGATTAGTTATAGGAACTGTATAAATCCACTGAGCATACATCCAGAGTTGGTCCATCAAGTCTGGAAGTGCAGCAGGATGTAAATGATGAAAATAAAAAATAGAAGATCTAGCATTTCAGCAAACCAGCTCAGAAAATCGAATTTTCGAATCAGGCAGTAACCTGTAACACGATCTGGCCTTGACATTCTGTAGCTTTCGGTCCTTTTCATCAAGCGGAGTTGGAACAAAAGTTGCTGCCTGGTTGACGTTAAAAGAACTGTTTCCGCTGCTGCATAATGTATGGATCATGTGACACCCATTTTTTTGTCTTTATCTTACCAGGGTGTCGTTTCCTTTTCACTCCTTTTCTGCTGTCAATGTCCACTATCGCCATTCTCAAGGTAAATTTGGGAAAGAGCAATTCCGAACAAATGTGAATGTAACATGGTGGAAAGCAAACCGTCGGTGCGCTGTCTTCGCGTAGCACCTGTAGAGCATACAGTACACGACAAGAGCCCAAACGACCGGTGGATCCTCCGCCTTTCTATATTCCTAATAGACAGTACGATGAAGAGGTAGTTTTCTCGGAGGAAACACAGCGTCGCCTAGCTCGATTACGTGAACATCGATTTCACCCCACAAATATCCCTGATTCACCCGATTTTGGCACCAACCAGTATATCAATATTGATGAAGAGTTGAGGGAGCAGTTAAAACGTATTTTGACACAATTCAATGCTCCTATTCGTTATGCATTTGCCTATGGTAGTGGTGTGTTTCGTCAGGCAGGTTACGAAAACGAGGTAGGCATTGGTTGTACATCGTCTGGGTTATTGACGGGACTGGAGTAGAAACCGATGCTCGACTTTATTTTTGGTGTACAGCATCCCGAACATTGGCATGCCCTGAACATGCAACAGAATCCTCATCACTACTCGGCGTTAAGGCGATTAGGAAGCGGAGCCGTTTCAGCACTCCAGCAATATGTAGGTGCGGGCATCTATTTCAATCCTCACGTGGAGATCGATGGAATGGTACATCCCTTACGATGTTTGATGCATTGAGCCACTCAAAATAACCTTAGATGATAAAATATGGTGTTGTGTCCATAGATACATTGTGCAAGGACCTGCTCGACTGGGATACGTTATACCTTTCTGGCCGGATGCATAAACCTGTACGTATCCGGAGCGCTCCTCCTCCGAGCTCATGCCTTTTTTCTTGTTTAGATAAAAATCCTTCTAGACGATCCAAGGGTCCGGCTAGCAAATCAAGTGAATTTGACAGAAGCTGTACGTGTTGCCCTGTTAACATTGCCCGAGGAATTTACAGAGACGCAACTCTATGAGCGGATTGCCGGCATCAGCTACGTGGGAGATTTCCGTTCATTTGCTGGCGAAAATCCAAACAAGGTCAAGAACATTGTGGATGCCCAGATGAGTCAATTCCATAGATTGTATTCAGGTTTACTAGATGATCTACCTAATGTTTCTTTTCTAAGTGAAGGGAAGCTGCAGGTAAGAGCTCCTGTCATGGAATATTTGCTATAGTGACCATGTTCTTCGGTCTCTAGCAAAACCAAAACCCACGCTTTCGTGGCTTAATGGTGCGGAAACTTCCATCTACGTTGTACCATAAGTTAGTGGCTGAGCATCATAACCACGCAGCACGGTGTGGTATAGCCATACCAGACCATATAGATGCAATAAGTGAGCAGATTGCGTCGTCTTCAGCTCTTCGTTCGTACATTGACAAAAGTAAGATGTCTGGGAACATAATATGCTCTCTTACCATCGCGTGTTTCAGGTCTCCATGATATCATTGCCAGACCAGCCTTAACGCAAAGCATCAAAGGAATTTTTACAATTGGTCCTATGAAGACATCGCATTACACCGCAAGAAAGATAAGCAAATGGTGGTTTGCAGCAACGTAGATCATAGACAATGTAAAAAGTGATAGAGGAAGCACAAACTCTTTCAACGCAGCATGTGTTTTGTAGTGATTTGGGTGAAAGAACAAATTGGGTTGTCTTGCGGGTGTTGCGTTTGTTATAACCATAAAGAGCAATAAAAGCCAGAGTTGGGGAAGTAGCAAGAATCGTTTCCTTCAGGATGCATGCATAATGGCTCTTGATAAGCCACAGCAGGTGCACCCAGCGGCTAAATAATTGTACCTCCTTCAAATCCTTTCTGCTTTGCGACGCTGCGTTTGCTTTACTTGCGACACACCATGACGGAAAAAGGGAAGCAACCATCGAATCGATTGTTAGGCATGAAGGTATTAAGCATGCATCGCTAGCTTGGGTTAACCGCAGGGTTTTAGTTCATGCAACGATCGTTGGAGAAAGAGAAGCAAGAGCAACTGGAACGAGAGCGTAAACGCATCATTTCGGAAGCAGAATGGGTGGTTGAATATGAAACAGAAGATGTACAAAAGACGTATGTGTGGAACATGGAGCAACAAACATGGTCTCATGGTTGACTAGGAAGATGCGTGTAGAATATGAACCAAGTTTTTTGGCGTTCACTCAGGACACATCCGTTGGAAGACAGTCATTCCAAAAATTTAACAAGACAATTGAGGTGAAGATAACAGTAGCCTATGAACTTTGAATTTACTGAAAAGGTCCTCTAACAGACATCTGGACAAGACGAAGAGGCCCAGCAACGGCTAGAACGAGAGACCGAAAAAGAGAAGGTCTCCGAGCTTTCCGACACAGAGTTACTCAAACGCATGAAAAGTCTTCGTTCAGTACGCCCACCTCGTACGAAGAAACGAGCGCCAGAAGGTGATGAAGAGAAAACGAAGAAGAAGAAACAAAAAGCGGAACCGACCGGATTTATAAAACCGGAATAAACCGACGTTGACGAAAACGCAACAACCGTCATCCGCGGATAGTTTGATATTACTATCAAAGCATAACTCTGTAGCATATATAGATCATTTAAAAAAAACAAAGAAAGAAAGAAAGAGCAAAGTAGACTACTGTGCGTGCTTCCGCCAATTTATGCTAAAAAGTGCGCTTTCCCCATATCAAAAATTACAGCAGCGAAGTTTAAATTTTTTTTTTTTGGATCCGCAAAGAGTATAGGTATCTTCACCTGGATGTACCCCAAAACTTTCGATAGACACCTCAACAAAACGCTCTTTAACTTTTATATCATGCTGCAGTTATTGTAATATAGAAATATAGCGAAGAAGTGTGAACAAGTTAAGCATATCCTTGGAACTGAACCAAAGAGTACCTTCCTTTTTTGGGGGTATCTCCCATGTATTCTCTTGCAGTGAGAGTAATACCAAAGCAATGCCACTGGTATTCAGTATAACAGCCAAAGGTACGTACCTAAAATCAGTATTTCTTGAGTACTTCCACTGCTTTCCTATTTTGGTGGTACCTCCAAAATAACGGCACCCGTATTTATTCCTTTATTTTTTTTTTTAATGTCGGCTAGGTGAACCGAGAACCGTCGCTGATCTGTCAATGGACACATTGTTAAGGGCACACCAGTTGTGACTGTCTGCTCGGGTTTGAATCAAGATTGTCAGAACGAAACACAAAAGGACGCAATGTCCAGCTACTTGAGTTATATGAAGGTACAAAAAATAGCTTCAATGTGCCAAGAACAAGGCGAAATAGGAATAAAAAAATAAGGAAGCTTAAAAAAAAGTAGCCATTTTCTGAATTCATTTCCTGTGGTGAGCCAAAGGGTGACGTCGATTTTGCGGCGAGCACTCACCGGGGGGTCCAAAATTTTGCGGACTCTTTATCGACGACTCGTCTTCCCCTTGTTTTGATAGACATTTTTCATTGTAAGTCATTCTCAATGAAATCGACGCAACCAATTGCTTACACGCTTAAATAAATATTAGCCATGGCTTTCAGATTGTTGACCAAAACTGCCGCTGGTAAATTACCATCACTATAAGAAGAAATTGCCCATTTTTGACGCGATAAATTAGTTGCCGCTGCTCGCCCTGCTTTGTTGACTGCCTCGCGCCAGACCGTCCGTGCTGCTGCGTAAGAACGAAAACGAGAAGAAAAAAACCTGAGAATAACCGTTTTTTTCTTATGTAGTGTCCGTAGCTACACCACTCAGAATGAGGGTAACGTCCACGCGATATGGTATGAATGAGGCTGAACGTGTCATTTCTATTGTTAGTCGAGCCTAAGCAGAAGGCTTCCAGCATTATTGATGCTCTTCCCGGTAACTCGATTGTGTCGAAGACTGGCTATGTTACCTTGAGCACCGGTTTGGCCGCTTTCTTGATTTCCAAGGAAATTTACGTTTTGAACGAGGAAACCTTGGTTTTGGTCGCTTCTGCCGGTCTTCTCGGTGTTCTTGTGAAGTACTTGAGAGAACCCTTCACCAACATGGCCAATGAGCACATTGAGGTATGTGGAGAAAAAGAAAAAGGGAGAAAGGGAACTGACGATGAACTGTTGTTGGATATAATTAGCGTATCAAGAACATCTTGAACCAGGCTCGTGCTGATCACAAGTCCGCTGTTCAGGAGCGCATTAACGAAGTTGGCCAAATGAAGGATCTTGTTGATGTGACCAAGGCTCTTTTCGAACTTTCGCGCGAAACTGCACAGTTGGAAGCCGAGGCCTTTAAGTTGAAGCAGGAGGTTACTGTGGCGCAGGAGGTGAAGAGCACCCTTGATTCGTGGGTCCGTCATGAGGCCAATGTCCGCGAGCGTGAGCAGAAGCAGCTGGCTGCTTACTTGATCGAGAAGATCCATCAGGAATTGAAGAACCCCTCTATCCAGCAGCAAATCTTGGATCAGGCTGTTCTTGACATCGAGAGTAAGTGCTTGTGAAAAAAAAAAAAAAGGAGCGAGGTTATTGATGCATTTGTTTTTTTTTTATTAGAGGTTGCTTCCAAGAGCGCATAGACATTAGACTTGTAAAACTGTACTGTGTTTTGGTGTGTAACTTTGCGTTGAATGAAAAATTATTTTGCACTAGCGATTGGGGTGGTTTGCGCCGACAGAGAACAATTTTTTCTTTGGTAGACTTCACATCCCATTCCCTCCACATTGTAAATAGGACAAGTATTTTTACTGCAACAAGAACAAACACACAGTTCTCATTGGATGTCTATGAGGATCGCAGTTTGTCCGACTCCAAACGACTGAAGAAACAGGATGTCATGGAGCAATAGGAGGTGTATGATCGCTTTATGTGTGCATGTATACGCTGAATTATGTACTTTAGTTGACACTCGTAAAGTCACATATGACAGTTGTTTGATGAAAGCACGAAATAAGTGGATCTACAAGTGGAGTGTCGGTTATCGAGAGGTTGGAAACTCTTAAGTTCGCGAAACTCGGTTACAGTCTTTTCTTTTGTGGAAAGAACTAGGAACTGCTGTGTATCATTGAGTTATTTGGACACAGCAGTAATGTCGTAGAGGCGACGCACTCCATAGACAACATTTTTGGTTTATCATCGCAAAAGGTTGTAACAGCGTTGAATGCCGATATAAATGTTCGAATTATCCAGAGCTATATTGAATGGTTTTAAAGGAGCTTCATAGTCAATGGAATACACGTGTACTAGCATTAATCAACGTATAAAAATGCGATACAATGCCATTCTCGTATGTCATTACGACTAGCAATGGTTTAAGTTCTCTCTCGATTAGGAAGTGTTGTCATTTAAAAAGGATATCATATTTAAAAGTCTGGCACATCTGGCCCTGAAAGTCCCCTTTACCTACTGTCTGAATGCCCTGTTTAGACTTTCAGTAATGCCACGTTTGGCGAGCTTCACACCGATCTCACCTTTGATTTGCTGGTACACAATGATCTCTCTATCTAGCTGTCCCCTTTAATGAGTAGAACCCCAATATATTATCTGCGCATTTGTTATTTCCTCTGATTCATCGGACTACATTTTATTTTTTCTCTCTCTACACATCAAAGTAAACAAAGCATGAAAGATAATTAAGAATAAACGGCGATATATTTATTGCTTTCACAACTCCTTTATCAACCTGCTAAGTGACCATTTATTCTCCTGGCGTAGATACCCCCGCTGCATCAGGTCGCAAGTCCTCAGATCATTCTCTCCAGAGGTCGGAAGCCATACTGATATTCCTATCTAGCTGATAACCAGGAGCTTGCTGTTGTGTGGGAACTGAGTGGGGCGAAGGTAATCATGGTTGTTGCTATGGTAATGGAGTAACTGAGGTACCATTTGCGAACACTGGGCATGCTTGTCTGAAGCTTTGCATGACACGTTTCGATTCGTGAATATCCTGTGTAATCTCTACACTTTCTGCTGCGTTCCGGCTCGTGTTGCTGAGGAAGTTGGACAATATATGCTGGTTCGTATCCAGTTTTGCACTTAGCATCTCCAGTTGATCACGGTGTCGGATCGTACCAGCATACTGGATGTGATCCTTGATCGCCTTGCCATGATACAGACAGTTAAGACAAAATGTACCATACTATAACGAGGGAGCCTTCGAGCAATCGCATGTTACTATCCGAGAATCGATCCTGATCTCGGTAGACAATAATAAAGATCCTACGGAAGGTTTCAACGAATACTTGAGATCCGTGACTACACCATCGATCCCGAGGTCCCCAAGATCCCCGAGGAACCTGCTCCCGAAGATCGAGGTGTTCCTGACGATTTTTATGAAGGAGTTTGGAGATTATTTGATTGGATAGACGTTGATACTGAGTGGGTGAAAAACATTAGCAACTTGGAGGAATTTTTTGAGGAATATCCAGCCACGACTCTGGTTGTTAGGATGGCTTCTGGGAATTTGGTGACCGTAACGAGATCGTCTTTCCAGTTGCAGGGCCCACACAGGGCACTCAAAAAATTCTTCGTCCTTGAATTCGAGAGGGAAAAGAACGCTCAATTCCATGTCTCTGGTGCTCTCTCCACGCAATAGCATCGTATGTTGCATTAGAAAGATCACACGATCCCTAAATGACTTCTCCTTGCCCTTGTTAAAGTAGGACATTGACAGCTTCTCAAGTTCTTCAGGCGTATATCCATCTTGTGCAGTATGACTCGTAACTCTCGCGTTTCCGTTGCCGCTCACCGTTCCATCTGTTCTTTGGCCACACACGTAGGGCAACTCCACGGATGCTAGCCTCTCTAGACAAGCTCCTGGAAAACTGAACCGCATGGAGATTAACCACCACCTTCACGTATTGATTGATGGTTTCCATTTTCAGTGCATGTACAGAACCATCGTGTTTTCTCCTTGTAGTGTTGGTTATCTGACGAAATCGAAACTGATAAGTTCGTGAGACTCGGTGCACTGCCTTATTCTTGTTAAAAAGAATGAGGAACTAGCTTTACTAAAAACTCCTCTAGATAACCGAATTCAGCGGAGTGATGTGTGGTTTACGTATTAGGAACTGTTGTGTAGCATTGAGTTGTTTGGACACAACACTCCTTTTCTTTTGATTGCCTCGAGGTACCACTACCTTGTCAAGAAAACGCAATAGCTTCGCTTCGGTTGCAATGCAACCGTCCTCGTAGCGATTTTCGAGGCAAAATTGCTACATAAAGTACATAGTTTAAGTATAATCCAATTGTACAAATATATGTGTGTTATACCATAAACATCTCCTGCTTTTTTTTTTACATGCTAGTGTGGTGGTTTTTTTTTATTTGGGGCGTTCATTCTCGAGACTCAATAAGGTACGCTCAATAAGTTCGGCTTCTTTTGCGGCATTTTGCATGCGTTGATCCATAACGCTGGACGGTGATGAGGCTGAAAAACAAATTTTTACTAAGAAAAAGCAGATGGCATGGCTGACACGGCGAGCAGCCTTTTATCTATTCTGATTTTTCATTTTCCGATACGAAACGTTGTATTTTATCCATTTACACTGGGTCACCCAATTGCTACTCAGCCAAAATTCACCCGAAATACCTTCACTGTAAATCAAACCAAGGGACTCTCTTCTATTGACTAAAACCCAAACCACCGCGTCTACCCATCTGTTGCTGTTTCCTAAGTTGCAACCCATCCTGGAACTGTTTTTCGAGATCATTATGGATGCGGGCTTTCTCATCCTCATCGATCGCGCTCTTAAGCGATCCATATAACCCACCCGTTGATTTTTTGGCTTTGGGTTGTTCCGGTGCGCTACCCTTTTTAGCTCCGAGAAGACGCATGAATTTGCTTTTTCGTGCCTCATCACCTCCGAAAGAAGCTTTGTCCCAAGCATTCCAACCTTGTGCTGTTGTGTTCTCTGAGGCACTTGATTCAGACGACTCGGACTTGTCTTCCGAAGAGCTGCTATCCTTCTTCTCCTTCTTCAGCTTTTTCTCAGTCTTTGGCTTCTCCTCCTCTTCCGCATCGCGCTTTCGTTTTTTGCCTGAAACAGTAAACTAGGTTGGTTTTTCTCTACGTGACAAACGGGCTTCATACCAGACTCTACATCCTTTTCCTTCTTTTCTTTCTTTTCCTTTTTCTCCTTTTTCTCTTTCTTTTCCTTCTTTTCCTTCTTTTCCTTCTTCTCCTTCTTCTCTTTTTTGTCCTTCTTGCTCTTCTTATGCTGGATCTGAAGATTACTACATGCTGAGCCCCATGAAAAGCTGCGTACCTTTTTTAATTCTGGCGTAACTGATTCCACCTCTTCTGAGGAATCTCTTTCCTTTTTGCTCTTTTTTTCACTCTTGCCCATGGTAAATGTGAACGAGATCGCGAGATGGGAACGGAAATCTCTGTGAGCGCACAATTTTTTTTTCCAGTCATGTCCAAGCCGCACTGGGCTAGGTGGTCGTCCGGTGCGGGGGTTGAGCCTTTGTTGGAGCCCGCGTGAGGCTACAATGAACCTGATACAGGGCTTCAAAGCGCCAGGAAGTCTATGCATTATGCAAGCGACAAGCTGACACGCTTTCTTGACCTTGGATATTCAAAGGGCAACCTAAAAACTAAATGATACGACAGCTGGTTCCGTCGGAGTGGAAATTAACAAAAAGCTTCGGTCCTTGTTCAAAACGGCAGGATGCATGGATGGTGTTCAGTGTGATAGACTCAATAAATTGATCGATCACTCATTGGTCTTTTTTTTTTTTTTTTTTTTACCTTAGGCAAGACGTTGTTTAGACAAAGATGCATGAAAGAATGAGTGATATATTGTTACTGACGACATGGTGATGCGAAAAGCCAGACACAAGCCTGTTTTTCATTGTTATTGGTTTTGAATACAAAGAATGTCGTCAGTATTAGTTAAACATTCAAAAAGGAGGACGAGGGTAAACGAGAATCCTCTTCACGGTCTCTTGTTTCTTTACCCCATTCGTAAGGAATGAAACTCACTACCAAGAAAGGTTCTGAAGAAATAAAGCGTGCCGTAAGGACATTCAAGAAACAGAAGAAAGGACCCCGCGAAGTGTCAGAGGATAGAGTGGAAAGAAACCTCACTCACATACCTGTTGATCTCAAGATGCAGGACAGACGTTGTAATGCAAAGGCGTTCAAGTCATTCAAGAACCGTTGCAAACCGTGTATCAGCCGCTCCCATGGGCGATCCTGTCGCTTCAAGGATTTCCGCGCTTTTGAAAGCAAGCCACACGGTCGGATCGGTTATGGTCCATACTTTGTGAGTGCCGAAGGAGACGATCCCGTCGAGGTCTACACCAGCAAGCAGCGCCGGGATATCAAGTGCGTGATCAAACACAATCAGCAGCAGCGCAGCTACGCGCTGAAACAAATGAGACAGGCCGTGCAGCGCATTCTAGACGAGGATGAGCAAATCAGCGAAGAGGACAGTCCTGAAGTCCAACGTCGCAGAGCGCCCGCAAATGATAGTTTCTGCAGCCAATGTAAGCATTCGATTTTCAACAAGTACTGGATGTGTGGCATCTGTGGCGCGAACATGTGTCATATCTGCTATCGCAGCGATTCGTGGCAAGATGAGAAGCACACGTGTTCTTTCCGTCGGGTTCACACATTGAAGCACATGGTTCCTGTGAAACTGATAAAGGATGAAACGATCAGTCACATCCGCTCGACTTGCGCAGATTTTGCAGATAATGACGAAAGACCAGCCAAGCGACACCGACCTGTTCTTGCTTGCTCTTCCACAGAGCCACCCATGGAAGTGATTACCATTTACTCAAGGGAGCAATGTTCGCTGGAGGCTTTCCAGGCAAATTGGCAAACGATCAACCCGATCGTTATCAAAGGAGCCATATCTGAAGCCCTTCAGATGGAAATCATGGAAGCCATCAACGAAAATGGGGTAAGATACACACAGACACGCAAACAAATGGGTATTTATTCTGTTGTAGGAATTTCAAATGGAAGAGTCTGCGATTTATTCTCTTCATGAACGCGCCATGGACGACTTCCCGATTAAGGACTATTGCGTTAGCACAGCGTACTTCAATCTGGCCAACCGGTTGCCCGAAGACTACGAGCGATCTCCGCTGGGCCCATCGATCGTCGAACCGCCGGAAGGACAGGAGCCGGTGGACGAGTACCACTATATCAACCTCGGGGTATCCCCATTGGACACGCTGTATACGCTGTGGTATGCTTGTGATTCGGAGAAGCCCGCTGTGGAGTGGCAGATCTACCGCCACCAGGACATGAGCAAGCTTCGCGACTATCTTCAAGAAAGCGTCATGCATCTCCCCAAGGAAGATGTGCTGTTTGCCAAAGACGTGTACTTTGAGGACGAATATCGCGTAGAGATGCACGAAAAGACGGGTCTTCATAACTGGTCTGGTCGTCTGAACCGAGGAGAGGCGCTTCTCATTCCCGCTGGCTGTGCTTTCCAGATCAGATACCACCAAGATGCGATCCTCTGTGAACAGGTATTCTTTAGTCCCGAGCATGCCAATCAGGCAGTGGACACAGCACAGCAGCACATAAAAGCAGGTTACGGAGATGATGCACAAATCAGAAAAAGGACAGTCTTTGCTTGGACTCATATCCACGAAGAGAACAGGTGAACAAAAAAAAAACAATGTTTTCTTTAGCAGATTCTAGTCAAATAAAGAGAAAGAAATAACAATGCGCAAATCTAAAAATATGAATGGATAAAGGAGGAAAAGAAATAGGACATGTTTTATGCCTTGTAGACCAAACAAGTGCCATCGTCGGAGCCAGTAACCACAGTCTGTCCATCACTACAGAAATCCATATGAGTAAACAAATCGCCGCAGCTTCTATGGTTCTTACTTTGACACTGCAAAGCCAAGGACGGTATCGCGATGGCCCACCCAGGTCTTGATGCACTGGCCGGTTCTTGTATCCCACAATTTGACGGACCGGTCGGCCGAGCAGGAAACCAGCATGGGGGAGTTTCGGACGAACTTGACCTTCACGATGGCATCCTGGAGGGTCGCTGTTAGCTCGCGGTTCCTTGTCCCGATCGGGGATCAATTTACCTCGTGTGAAAGTGTGGATCTTAAGCGCTGTGTCTGCACATCCCAGATAGAAATGTTACCATCGACTGATCCGGTGGCAGCTAAGGCAAGGCTGCATCTAAAAGTCAGCACACAATTCATTTCCTCTTTTATCCTTGCACGTACACATCACAAAAATCAACGGTTTCAATTGAGTCTGTATGGTTCTCCAAAGAAGCAACAATCTACCATGGCAATATGTCAGTAAGGTTGTGTCTGCCATTTTTTGTACGTACATGGCCACTGAGAATGTTCACAAGTCGTGCTTTGCCATCCATAGCACCTGTGATTGCCAGGGTGCTATCCTTGTTGACTGCGACGGCCGTGATGGGTTCGGAATGGAAACGGGCATCTTCGCCAGAAAGGCGGACTTCAGCAACGGCGGACTTTGGATCCCAAACGATCATGGTCATATCCTCTGAGACGGAAACAAGCTTTTTGCCTAAATGGGCCTGATCAATCACCATTCAAACGACAGCAAGTCCTTACCGTCGGGAGTGAAGCATCCGGCAGTCACTGGGCCAGCGTGAGCGCTGAAGATGTTCATGAACTTACCGCTAGGCACTAGACTCCATCGTTAGTTATGCTGGCACCTCTGCCTTTTGTTATTTACGTACTCGCCCACATCCAAATAGTAGCATCCTGTGCACCAGCCAACAAGATATTGCCCTTGGGATGCCAGTCGATCCACTAAATTAACGTTTCCCGTGTAAGAAAAAAAAAAGTGATTCATGCAGGACAATGGATGGTACTTACGATGATATCATCGGGACCCTCGGCGGCAGCGCAGAACTCGCCAGTGCGTGTCTTCCATACGCGAACCTTACCGTCCATACCAGCGGATGCGACATACTCGCCATCGACGTTGAAGGCGACTGCAGTCACGGAATCGGTGTGTCCTGCAAACTCAAAGAGTTTCTCGCCATTGTCTGCCCGCCAGAGATAGCTCTTGTCGTCACCTCCACCGCTAGCAATGATGTTGTTGTCCGTAGGATGCATAGCCACGGAATACACGGGCTCTGCCATTTTTTTTAGAACTTTCAAACGCTAGTCTGTCGGCGGCTCACCTCGATGATCGAAAAAGCCTTGCACGGAGTCGTCTGCGAGTTCCATCACGTTTTCGTCGTCTGCAGAGGGTCTTACACCAAAGCCCTCGAGAGGATCTTCCAGTTCTGAGAAATAATTCAGTCTCATGCTACATTGGTCCATACAATAGCGTCTGTACCATCGTGATCCATATCGTCACTGTCATTGTCGTCTTCCATAGGTTCCAAACCCTCCGCGTCGGCGTCTACTTCCAGGATATCTTCCTGTCTAACATACTCTTCTTCGGTAATGTCCTCGACTTCGTGCTAAGTCGGATCGTTTTAGCATAAGACCATTCAGTCAACCACCAATGTACCTGGTTATGGGCAGACATGCTTTGATGAGTAATGAGAAGGTTCAAAGCAGCGACAATTTTTTTTTTCGGCTTGAAAAAGGAGACTGCGATTTCTCGAGCCATTGGTCAGCAACCAGCCAAAGCCTCCGACGATTTTCTATGTCAACGTCTCCCCGACATATGCGGCACGCTGGAGTATATCCATAGGGTAGAAAGCATGATAGAATACATTATCCAGGTAGGATAGGTGCCATTGCAAAAAATAAAAATAAAAATAAAAATAAAAAAAGGACAGACTACGAGAGAAAGTTGTTTGCAGCTTTCGGAAGGACCGTCTGCACGGTTTTGTAAACATCCATAGCGAGGGGGGGTGAATGTCACTTGACGGATACATTAGCAGTTCATATTTGATTCTTTTGTTATGTAAATTTAGACCTTTGCGGACCTAAACTTTACTTACAGCAACGTTTCAAAAGCGGACGGGTTGGAGTGGATTGTCCTTTTACGGAGTGTGTAAACGAGATGTAAATATTTGTTGCAAAAGTTCTACAGCAAACAGCTTTCTCTGCAATGTTGTATCCCCATAAACATAATTACTGTATTCTTCGTTATGAAGGGCCATCTACGGTTCAACTGAAATCCACCTCAGTTCGATTTAAATGTTGCATCGATCTATCCATAAGGATGATGGCAACGTTACTGTTCACCAAGTTTTGTGAATCCGCTTTTCATTCCAGATCAGTGCTCCGCGCGTTATGTTGGTCATCAAGTATGATTGGTCAAGCAAGGTAATCGCTCAACAGTCAGTGTTTGCAAAGCAAGATAGTGCATTGGAATATCTTAAAAGGAACATTTGCACAGTTCTATCATTCTCATTCCGTGGAATCTAACGCCGATGTTGTCAATCGATTCTAAAGTAAGTTGTGGTCGGTGGTGGGAAAATGGCGGGACTATTTCCTTTCATCCTCTTGTTCTGACTCAGTTGCACTTGATCGAGTTGGTTCCTGGATCAGGTACAAGCGAGTTAGATCACAAATATATATGCCCTTTGAAGGCATCGGTCGTATGTACCTGTACGTCTAGCAGTGGGCGAAAACGAGTTACAACTACATTCGGCAACGCTGATTTTTTGGCGTAACATGCGAGATAATGGCGTCGAAGCTCGTGGATCGATGTCGATCATGGTGAAAACTGTTCGGATGATCCATCCTAGGCACAGCACCTCCCCAATGGATAGGGTGTGACAACAGTTATGATGGATCAATGTTAGATGTTTCAGCAAACTGCGGCTTAAACCTGCAACGTTTAACACGAGATGGAAAACAGTGCACTTTGGCATGAGGATGTCCATGTGAGTTGTAGTACTTATCAAATGGAGAGAGAAAAAGTCCAGAATTTCCGCGAAACAAACACATGTAGTTTACACGTTAGACGCCACAAACATAATCTTCCTGTTTGAAGACCGAGTTAGAGAAAACAAAAAGTGAGGAAATTCCCATCTAACAAGCAAGAGTGGTTAGTTTAATCTATTAACTGATTTCAACAGTAAGGTTTTTAAAGTAGGCCCAATATAGATATAAACTTCATGGCATCATTGATATTTTTTTAGCAGTCGAAACTGCGGGGATGAGAGAGAGAAGAGGGGAAGATCCCTAAAGGTTGTACAACGATGAGGTTGTGGCTTAAGATGTCATGCGTATTACTGATCAGCAATAGAAAAAAAAAGGAGGGATGCTCGGCGTTTCTCAACATCGAGTGGATCGAACGCGTGATGGTAATGATACGTGTTTAACTAAGCGCATATCCATTTGTAACACCGCCCATTTTTGGGTGTTGAGTTCGGGCGCAGTATGATTGGTACTCCGAAGTATCCAAGTTCGAACCGGAAACCGCGGCGGGCTGAGAGTAAGGTTGAAATAGAGGTAAAATTCAATGGTAAGATTTCCTAATTCATATGAGATAAATAGATATAAAAAGGATGATTAATAAGAAGAAGAAAGAGAGAAAAAGATAGTGGGATATTTGATATAGAAAAGGTGAAATGAGAAGAAAAGATTTGAAAGAGAAAGAGTGAGTTAAAAAGAGAGAGTTGAGTGAGAAAGACTAAGTGAATGAGTGAGTGAGTGAGTGAGTTAGGGCGGACAACCAAAAATTACAAAAAGGAAAAAATCGAACCAACAATTTTTTGTTAGGGATTTTGGGTCATTTCTCATCTTTTTTCTTTTTTCTCTCTTTTTATTTTTTTTTCTATACTATTGCTCGTCTTTTTTCACTCACTCACTTGATAAACCCAATCCTCTCTTCATCTACACTATTCAGTTTGTAACAAATACCATACGCAATACGCATCATCCTCTTTCCATCATCTGTAACATCCTGTCTTTTCACTTCACATGGCATTCGAAGGACGAGAAGTCATTTTAGGCGGCAAATACAAACTTGGCAGAAAAATTGGCGCTGGCTCATTTGGAGAAATCTATTTGGGTATGTCGATTCATCTTGAGATGGGGCGGAGATTTTGCTTACGAAACGCAGAGGAGAGAGATGGACGGGGGGGTTCGATAGGGAACATATAACCCCCAACACTCTCCCCGAAAGGCGACAAAAAAAATCACATCTATAAAAAAACGAGTTGATTGACTATTATCCTTATTTAGGTTCTAATATGCAGAATAGCGAAGATGTGGCCGTTAAAATGGAGAACATACGAGCTGCGCATCCACAATTAGAGTACGAGAGCAGAGTATACAAATTACTGGCAGGTGGTGTGGGTATTCCTTTTGTCAGGTGGTTAGGGAAAGAAGGCGATTTTACGGTCATGGTCATGGATCTGCTGGGTCCTTCGATGGAAGATCTCTTCAATTACTGTAAACGTCGCTTTTCCCTCAAAACAGTGCTTCTCCTTGCTGATCAACTGGTAACTAATTTTGACGCGTTTTCTACTGTACTAACTGATCACCTTTGGTACTAGCTATCACGCGTGGAATACGTTCATTCAAAAGGTGAGGAAGTAACACACACAGACATATATGTACATGTATTTGTAACCTGTTCTTTTCTTTTTTCTCTTTTTTTTTTAGGCTTCATTCATCGTGATATTAAACCTGACAATTTTTTGATGGGCATTGGTAAACGTGGAAATCAGGTCAACATGATTGACTTTGGTCTTGCAAAACGTTTCCGTGATCCAAAGACAAACGTACATATACCCTACAGAGAAAATAAGAATTTGACTGGCACACCACGTTATGCAAGTGTCAACACACATCTGGGAATAGGTATGAAAAAAAAGGAGAGGGTGGTGGGGTAAGGAAAGAAGAAATATTGATGTTCGTTCTAGAGCAATCACGGCGCGATGATCTGGAATCACTTGGCTACATCCTTGTGTACTTTTGCAGAGGCCAGTTGCCCTGGCAGGGTATCAGGGCGCGAACGAAGAAAGAGAAATACGACAAGATCATGGAAAAAAAGATGACCACACCTTCGGATGCTCTTTGTCGAGGTTTGCATCAAGAATTTGCGATATACCTCAATTATGTGCGTTCATTGCGATTTGATGACAAGCCTGATTATTCGTACCTGCGCAAGCTCTTCCGTGATCTTTTTGTGCGTGAAGGATTCCAGTATGACTATGTATTTGATTGGACAATTCGCAAGATGGTAAGCTGAATGGCGTTGGACACAAAGTGCATTAAGTTGTCATATGCCATCAGCAGGAGAAAAGGATTGCGGAAGGACAACCTGTACCACCGATGGATCCACCTCTGTACAATTCATCGACAATTCCATACGATTCGGCATTACCTGTACAACAACGACGTGCCATCATGACAACTGCTGGTCTTCCATCACGTACACCTCAGCCATACCGCACCGAGCCGAGACTTGCAGAACCGAGACTAACAGAAGCATCGAAACGTTTTGACGACGTGATGTTGCAACAAAAAATTCTTCAAAGTCATCAACCACCTTATCATCATTCGTCTTCCCAAATTCCTTTGCAACAAACAGCACTTCCTCAGGATCATGCTTACTTGTCGAACTTTGGTTATAGCGGTACAACAGGTGGTGGAAGGATGTTAGCTCGTGATAATATGGCCTCTGGTAAGCATTGTTACATGCATAGATAAATAGTGGTTTGAAAAGATGGTTGTTTTGCTGATGCTTTTTTTTCTTCACAATGGACGTACCTCCACCATCTGATAGGTTCTACAAGCAATAGAATGTAGGTATTTATAATTATTTTAATTATTTGGCAAGGCTGATTGTTTTTAGGTTACGCAACCAGACAAAAGCAACCCAACCTATTTCTTTGAACACCACCGGATACCATGACACTTCAAATACGTATCTCGCAGAGACAAATGCTTCACCCATTGACACTATTTCGAATTTGAATCGCGGGATGGATCGAAAACCTAACGTGACTCAACCATCGAAACCATTCCATTTAATGAATTCAACACGGCTTTATGATGACTTTTAAAGCCGAGATATAAAAAAAAAATTAAAAAAAAAACACTTCTTTTTCTTCTTCTTTTTTTAACCCTTTCCTTTCTTTCGATCAACGTTATGTAACATGTGTATGGAAATTTTTTCTCCTTACCTCACACTCATTTATTTTTCACTCTCTCTTTTGCAATTGTCTTTGCTCTTCGTTTTGCTTTAGTCACTCGTGTTAGCGTACTTAACTTTTTTTTTTCTCTCTCTCTTCTTTTTCTTTATCCTCTCGACATTTTCTCTTAACTTTTTTCCTCTCTTTTCTTTTTACCAATAAAGTCAACATGTGACATTTTCGGTTGTTTGTTTATTTTTTTTATTATTTTTTTGGTATTGGGAACTGAACTACGTACACGCACAGTGTCTGCACAGGTTGCACACATCTTCCTTCGAAATTTGGGGGATTCAGTTTTATTATCTGCGGTGCAAAGCATATGTTTTTTGCCAAGAATGTAAAATACAAGTAAAGATGGAATAGGTCTGTTCGTGCAGACGCGTGCGTTTGTGACTATAAATTATGCAATTATAAACAACGACGAGCTATAGGAACATTGTTGCCTTGGTAATGAATATAAAGATTTGGACCATCGACATAAGCAGAGTCACGGAAGGAGCCAATGTAAATCCACGTGGCGGAGGCGCGTTTCCAAATATCTTCAATGTTGATCTGTGATTTTTCGTCAAATGGAACCCAAGCAGTACCAGAAGCATAAACCCATTCAAAAGACATCTTTTTGATACTATCCTAACCTTGACATCTTTTGCTTTTATATAGGTAGATGCTTAGCCATTCTCTATCTTTTTTTTTTTTTTTTTTTTTCCTGAGCCATAGTCAAGGTTATCTTGGCATGGATCGACGGGGATACCCATGAATACGAAAAAAAAAATTGGCTGCGCAAGAAAAAGATTTGCTGATATCATCTTGTCATACCATTGACCATTAACTATTGGAGGTAAATCATCATTCTCCACAATTTCCTTTCTCAGAGAGAATAAACTTGCTGAGTTGTTTATACCCGATCGACAACCTGTTACGTAGCAATTTTCATTTAAATCCGCTCTTCTTCTTCTCTCTCTCTTTTTTTTACGTTTTCTTCCGCAGCATCTGCATTCAGTTTTTCCGTAGCCAAAATTTGCTATTTTAGAAAATACGTAGTTTCTTTTTGCTAAGCAAAGTCGGGGAAATAGAGAGAGAGAAACTTTCATTTGAATAACAGGTAAGATCGAAGGGGAAAATATATTTTATCAATGTTTTGGAAACATGATCCAATGTAAAAAAAAAAAAAACCTCGAGCCAGATCCCTGCTTGATCATAAAGAAGTAGTTGCTTGTTAACTCTGCAATAAAATTCAGGGGGCATATGGATCGACCCGGTGCATTTGTTTTTCTTTTTAATCAGGTAACAAGTTATCATCGGGTCAATTGCAAAAAAACTACCTATTTAGAACGATATGAAATTAGTTTCTTACGCGTTACCTACATGGAAGTTGTGAAGTTGAAAGAAGGCAGACCCTGCATAATAACATGAAAAAGAGCAATGACCCATGTTGAATAAAACACAATAAAACGAAAAAATTAGAAGCATTACTATTTGAAAATCATACGTTTTTCTTTACTTTACCCATCGCATATACAGAAGTACCCCTTTCTCCAAGATGGATAATCGTGTCTACGCAATCCAAATCCCTGGCTCAGCAAATCGGACTTTCGGAGATCATGAGTAACATGACATTTCACAAGGAAAATGACTTCATGTGCTTCTCTTTCGGAAACAAAAGCCGAGACAAAAAGTAAACGAAGATTGAGTTGAAGCCGAGGCACACAAACACGTGGTAGATGATTTTCCATCAAAATTGTCTGTGGGGCTTCGTTTATGAATTGATTAAAAAAAGGTAATAATCTATTAGAACGATTATCATTTTAGATGTACCGTTTAGAGTAATCATACCGAGGGCGTTTTTCTTCCTAGCCTTAAATATATAGATGCCGAAAATGTCATATTACATTGATCAACATGTCATCGAATTTTTTTTTATTTTTTTTGGTCGTTGTTGTTGTTGTTGTTGTATATAAATGTATGTTTTATCGGATCAAAAAGAAAAAAGGAGTATATATCAATGCGATGAAATTTTCTCAAACGGATCAGCCACCGGGATGCAGTATAGCTCCGTTGATAAACCACATGATTGGATTTTGAGTAAGTCAAGTTTTTTTGGGGGAGTTTTATTAAGTTAAACATCAAGTTTACAAGCTGTGATCATTCTCTTTAGACCAAAAAAGGAGGAGAAGGAGAGGGGGAAGGAGAAGTAAGAGTTTATGTGTTACATCTTTGTGCTCCCCCCAAAAAAAGAAAAGTGCTTCAACTCCCCTTACCCTGTTCTCTCGTGTATTTGCAGCAGAACTTACTTTATGTCTCCGAGTGTAACATGTGCGCGCATTGAACATCGCATACTATACGTGGCTCAGGAAACTTATTTCTTTTCCCCTTTCTCACCCTTTTTCCTTCTTCTTCTTCTTCTTCTTCTTCTTCTCTTCTTTTATCTTTACTCTTTTCTTTTTCTTTCTTTTTCTTTTCCCTTTTCTTTTTTTTTTCCTTTCTTTTTTTTTTCTGTTTATATTATATATATATATATATATATATTTTGTATTTTTACTCCACTTTTTTTTTTCCCCTTTTTTTTTTTTTTGGCTTCATTAACACTAAAAAAAAAAAGTCGTTGTATAAAAGCTGTGTTGTGGGGGAGCTGTTTTCCACAAAATGGCGTGTAATAAGGAAAACGTGGACATGCAAAAGATGCATGAAGCGTCTCGAGATAAAAAAAGGGAGAATCGATTAAACAAACAACAGCAGGAGAGGCGGCGCACGACCTCCTCTTCGGCATCGTCAACGAAGACAACAACACTCTTTCGTTTACGAGATCAAACGCAACGTGTAACTCCACCAACGCGTCTTAGTCAAAGACGTGATGAACCATTGCCATTGACGACTACAACTTGGGGCGATCGGAGACGGGTACGTAGCATTCCATTTACATTTTAAAGCAGCATGTTTCTTTACCCTTCTGGGGCCATTTGTGTCACAACTTTGTTGTATCACTTTTCTCTCTCTTACTGAACATCGTTCGATCCTTTTTTCAGACATATTCTGTGAAGAAATATCCCGATGGTGGTATGGAAATCATCGTCCCGCAAAATCTTACACCTGAACAACAAAGCTACGAATTCCCTCCACGATCTCAATTTTTAAAACGTCTCGCGACAGTCGAAAAGAAACGTCTCCCGTCCCAACCAGATTCCGTTAATTCCGATCAAACCATTTCAGAGTGGTTTACTACCCGCAAAAAAGAATTATCTCATCAACGTGACGGCAGTTTCCTATCCAATCGCTCCAAACGTTCAAAATCATCACACAAATCTACAGAAAAACAACGCATTCATCCCATTGCATTGGAACTACAATTACAAAGCAAAGCAGGTAAAAAAAAAAAAAAAAAAAAAAAGGATGACTTGCTTCCTTTCGAATAAACTAAACTTATCCCAATCCAGGCAAACGATGTGCAGCGGCAGCAGCAGCAGCAGCAACGGCAGCCACTACCACGGCCTCGAAAAAAAAATCAACCACCACCAGTCCTTCCCATCCCCGTACCTCAGCCACCCTTTATGTACCTACCCCCGCCGATTCATCCAAGAAACATTATGTACCTAAACAACTGCTTACGCACACTGTAAAAAATCGCACCCCACTCAAAAAAATCAACACACATTCACCCCCAGAACATCAACCCATCTCTCAGTATTTCGAGGAAAGAGCAATGCGTGCAAACAATATCGCCGGCATGGTCCAACGTGTTCAATCGGGCCATCAGTCCTTAGAAAAACAACGACGTCGGGCACACGAACGCTTGCTAGAACTCGAATCTTTACTGAAACAAGATAATACCCTTGCACGTTACCCACGCCAACGTTTCGATCAATCTATTCGTCCTGGAATGCCGACGAGAGCATAACTTCGTACATAATTTTTTTAACCGTGTTTCTTTTTTTTTTTTCTCACACGCACATTTACCCCTCTTTTTTTTTCTTTCTTTCTCTATCTCTTTTTCCTCTTATCGTCTTATTCTGTTTTTTATTTTGTAAATAAACGCTACCGTAAACAACTGGCCTGTGAGGATATCACTCCTCCTCGGATAAGGATGGGCCATTTTCTACCACGTGGAACAATATAGCAACTGCTTGCTATGATCCGGACAACTGACATATCACCGGAATGCTATCCGCAGTTTTTTTTTGTTTCATTTCTTACGCTCCAATCGACCAAAACAAAGCCCGTAACCATATGAGCTGGATGTTATGAACACACGCTTCGACCACCTCCCTTTTTTGGTTACTGTCACCGTGCGCAGCTGCAGCAAGGTTAAGTAGTACGATAAATATTACAAAGTAGAGCTCGCTATTCTCTCGTTCTTTTTACTTTGTTTACAAACTGTGTTACCATTGGATTTGCAGAAAGGAACGTTCCCGCCATGGATTGCCTTCCAGACACCTTAAAGTGTCGCTCCCACATTCACCCGGAAAAACGATGTGTGTGCACCACGAGATAATATGAGGTTTAGATCATGAGAGATCGGCCCATTTTTAGGATTATTGTATCCATATTCCTTTCACACATTATATTTTTTTTAAACTTCATACGGGTAACCAACATCGTCCATATAATACACTCTTTCCCTTTTTTTCTCTCTCTCTCTCTCTTTTTTTTTTTTTTTCTTTCTTTCTTCTCTTTCTTTCTCTTCTTTCTCTTTCTCTTCATCTTTTTTTTTTCTTTACCAAAGATACACGCGTCAAGCCTTTTGTGTGTACTTTTTTTTTTTGTGAGAGTCGTGTTTATTACTGTTGTTTTTATTATTGTTGTTTTTGTATTGTTATTGTTACCACTATTCTTATTCAGGGATGACGCCGACGATATCCATGACTACGAATGACCATCTCCGCGATCTACAACACGCTTTGCGTGTGGCGTCCTCTGCAGAGCAAATGGATGTGTGTCATGTCTACGGAATCCTGACACCGACCGAACAGAAACAGCTTCAACGTCCGCCACAAGATCGTCTGCAATTGATCGACTGCGTCCTCAACGCACGCAACAAGTACCTCGCCCATCTCCATGGTCTCCACATCTGTGGCCAAGGGGAAGCGCTCGCCTTGCGCCTGCGCGAGCTCCATGCCCTGAGCGAACAGCTGGATCATATGGCCCACATCCATGCACAAAAACACGATACCCTGACGTCGTTGCGTCAGTTACGCAACGAATGGAAACACAGTGCCTCCGACATCGAGCGCATTTTAATCTCCATCCTATCGACCACCACGCATCACCAGCACTTCCGCCTCATCAAGGCCACCCCCTCCCACCTCACCGCCCTGGGCTTGGGCCTGCGCTCGCTGAGCAAGCGCTACCTCGTTTTCGAGCCGTCGGCTGAGCCTCAACCGATCATCCGGGAGATCCTGAGCGACTTCCACCAGGTCTTCGAGCAAAACGCTGCCCAGAACATGGCGCGCATGGAGGAACAGCTCGATGAGCAAATCCAGCGCCTGCTGCACGCAATCCAGACCTTCGCCCACCTTATTTTTGAAACCCTTCCCACCAACCCACCCGTTGCCAACATGACAACCACACACCCGCCAACTCCGCCAACGTTTGGGCCAGACGCTTCGGATTGGCCCTGCTTAATCAAACGCAAATACCCTGCAAAGCACTGGTGGACCCTGGTACGACGCAGGTTGTTCCGTCCAAAGCAGGAGACAGAACACCTTCATGTGCTGTCCCTGGCGTGTCTCGCCAATCTGCTGAGGAAAGGAGGCTATGACTACTACGCTAGCGTCCATAGCCACGCCCAATTCATGTACACCCACCAATCCCATACCTTGGCTCAAGCAACCGAATTACTCGTCAAATGCCATCATGCGCTGCAAATCGAATATGGCTACACTAGCCTTCAGGAAGCCCTGATGCATATAGACAGAATGGAGGAAGATGAAGGCACCGCCTCCTCCACGGTTGACATCATAGATACCTAGTTCACATAAAGAAAAAATAGGCATTGTAAATAACTAGTATACCCTCTCCCTCTTTTGACATTCCCTCCATAGAAATGAAATCTATTGCTGTCTTTTATTATTATTATCATTATCATTATCAAAGGGACCCTTCCTTCTTTCCTTTTTTATCTATTTATTATCTTTCTTCTATGATCCGTCAAACTCTTTCCTCTCCCTTCTAAGCTTAGATCGTGCGCGAATAAGCAGAAGAAATGCTAGCCAGACGAAAACGCCGTAGCGCTTTGCGACACGAACAGAATAAGTTAAATCTGTTATCTCATGAAAAACAGGATTGGCTTCATAAAGAAACAGGACAATCCACTATGCCCACTCTCCATCATCCCCCCCCCCCCCCCCCCCCCCCCCCCCCCTCCTTCTGTCCCCCCATCTTACGACTTTTTATGCCATTCCAACTTTCTTTCTCTTCTTTTCTCTTATACCATAAGCAAAGTCCCCCCCCCCTTTATTTTTCCACACCGCTCCTTTGACATGATCCTACTAAAAAAAAATATGACCTTCTATTGCTTGCATGACACATAGGCTCGAGCATCATTTTACAAGGAGCAAACCGGTTGCCGATCCCGATACCATGTCATTGTGGATCATAACCTAAAGACGGGATAGTCTCCGGAACACGTTTATCGACAGTTCTAGGATCCCAATATTTAATCAATCGTTCTTCGATGAGGGATAAAAGTGAGACAGAGAGATAGAAAAAAAAAGGAAGATACGTGTCTCCCCTGATTAGGAATTTCGTGAGAATTGTTCTTCGTACAGGCTACCTTACGTAGACATGGAACAGATTGTAGGCTAGACAAAAAAAAACATCATTGCTCCTTAAATCTTCGGGGCTTGCATTGATACTCTTTGTCTGAAAGAAAGGGTGCTATAATACAGTCGTTATGCTTTCTCTCCTCCCTCTCGGTAACATAAAATTCTGCAATCATTCCTTCTTTTGTTTTACATAGCCGACGTCTCCTGTGCTGCTCCTCTTTTGGTCTAGTGGAAAGCATCTCGAATAAAAATAAATCACACCGACTGAGCCTAGAGCAGCGCCGTTTGTTCCACAAAGGAAAAAGAAAAAGAAATGCGGGCTTCACATGGCGTTAGCCTTTTGCCTTTTCTTTGTGGCTTTCCGAAGGGATAGTGTTCAAAAGGCTGACAAGGTTATCAGTAATGGCTGAGCCATTTCATTGTCAGCGTTTGATGCAGCTTTTCCACTTAGAGTTGACCCTGTTTTATTTTTAGACGTTTTGAGTAACGCAACTTTAACGAAGTAGACATTTGCATTTAGACAAAAGATCCCTCTTGCAATCGAAGATCATCTATCCAAAAACTCATACGCCCTCTCTGTCTCGTTGGAATGTTTGTCTAACCTTTGTTTGAACGGAGAAGACGCAAAGCACGACATAAAAAGCGGGCACATCGTCTGTACTATCACTCAAATGATTGTCATTTGTCCAGTACATCAAAGTGGTCTTTTTTTAATTTCCATTACAAAAATAAGGGAAACAAGATCACACAGGTAAATAACTGGCACGGTTGTTGATGATCCATGCTTCTGCTTATTGCTGAGCTCATGTGATGTGTCTTCCTCCTCCTTCTTCTTCTCCTTGTCCTCCTTCTCCTTCTGCTCCTCTCAGTATTTATTCGGCATCCAGTGTAGATACTTGCTGCTCTCAACGTTGTCTATCTTGTTTCTTTTTCAGCATGTTGCACTTGTGTTTCTCAGGTTTTTCTTTGGGTCGTCATTACAACTTATTCTTCTCGGATTCTAGGTTCAAACAGAAAAGCCAATCTTTTTGGGTCATGAACCCATGACTTGAAAATCTCGCGCCACGGGATCAAGACAATCAGGGGGATAAACTATTGTACCGTGCATCTCTTTTTCTGCATCGAGTCAGGGCCTAAGATTTTTGTAATTTGATATCTTTCAACCACTATCAGCAACAGATGTCTATCAAATTTTTAATTCCCATTATCCATAGTACTTTTATTTATTTTTATTTTATCCTTGAACCGAACATGCTCTAAGATGTTCTTTGGGATACTCTGCGGAATAGTTGACAGAAAAGATATTAAAAGCGCAAGATCTTTCCACCTGGTGAAAATCACCACGAGTTCTTTTGTCCATCAACATTGGTTATATGATAGGCCCCTGTTATTGCCCTACTATCTACTCTAGTGTACCGAAGTAGCCTTTGTTTCCAAAAACAATAACAACATCGAAAGTTCTTTTGCAGTGGGATCATGGATGATCATGGCTACTTGAAGTCATGTCGTCTCAGAGACTTGAATTCGTACATGCCACCATCACAATGAGCCATGGATGCTGAGCTCATGCCATTTTGTTCATGATGCTGGGCACACGGTCCTCAGGGACCTGCTAGTGTCTGTTTGGTCAGGTTTCGCTACGTCCTGATTTTTTTTTTCCCTTAAATCCCCCCATACGATGGCATCGGGACGATCTAGACTGAACGGCTCCATACGCCGGCGCCTAGCAACGTGCCGTCGTCCAGGAGACAGCCTATGCTGAAGGCACTCAACCATCCGTTTGTTGGGGGCTTTTATATGGCGCTGACTTTCTTTCCCCGTGATTTTTCATGGGCCGCTCCACACGGTTGTGGGGAGAGTGTGTGTGAACGGCAAAATTTGTCTTTCCTTAAACCATGTCGCAGGCTTCCGGCTCCATTGCAAACAGAATCGTCCAGAAGATCTCCTCGCAGGAGTTCCGAGGTTACTTGATGAGGTAAGCGAAGTAAACGTATGTCCTATGTTTTGAACTCACCATGCATGTCGATTGACAGCACCGTATGTTTTCTTCCTCCATGAGTGACTCAGCCCTTGACGACACGCGTCTAATGATCTTTTTGTTTGTTAGCATTTCTGGGGCCCTGTTGCTAACTGGGGTATCCCCCTGGCAGCTATTGCGGACCTGAAGAAGGATCCCGAGTATATCTCTGGCAACATGACGCTGGGTAAAGCCTATCTATGTGAATGTTTCATTTGTTTTCACTGACACGCGATGGCCTCTTTTTTTTTTCTGCAGCTTTGTGTGTCTACTCTGGTTTGTTCATGCGATTTGCCTTGGCCGTGCAGCCCAAGAACTATTTGTTGTTTGCCTGTCATGCCACCAACGAGGTTGCCCAACTGACGCAAGGCTTCCGTTATCTGAAGTACCAATCGTAAGTCGATGGGCCTCTGGCTTCCGTGCAACGTCTCATCCAAACTCCCTACCCCAACCATCTAGATCGGAGGAAAAAAAGGTTGAAGCAACAACAAGCGCCTAGACTCTTTTGTTTGCTGTATGAATAGAAGATAATAAAACCAAAGATGGATAGGCCATAGAGCTGGAGAAAAAAAAAAAAAAAAAAAGGTGCAGCAGCATTCTGCTATGGGGGTGGGGGGGTTCTGGCCACCTACCATGTCGCAAGAGATAGAAGGCCCGTCCTTGGACATGCATTACATAAACATCAAGACAGAACGCATAGCTGTGCATGTCCAGCTTTTGGGAATGAAACTCTAACCAACGCAATGGTTGAAAAAAAGATCGCCTGACAGGGGATAGCCGACATCGCCGTACATAGCAGTAGCATACCAAACATTCTGAAACCATGCATACAAAGAACCGGATATTTAGAATCGTGAAAATAGAATAAAAATAATAGTTTTGCTAAAAGTACATTTTTGGTGGTAGTGCACTAGGAATGGGTGGTTCTACGTCAAAGATGATGGAGGGAGGGGAAATTATTATGTACAGAGACGAGGAGAAAAAGAAAAAAAAATCTAGGCAACAATGCTAAAGAACTTGTTGGTAGCACGGCGCCAGAGAGGAAGCTTTGATCCATCTGGGGCGGTGCCGTCTTCACGGGTGTCTAAAATGCGCTCCTTGTACGTTCCGCTCTCGAAATCCATGTCGACAGCCTTGACGAAGGACGGGCGACGGAAGGTCTTGTGGCCGATGTAGAGGAGGATAGCGAAGATCAGACCAATGTAGGCGGCGACGACGTCCTTTCCGTCGATGGGTGCAATGAACTTCTGGTAGCCTTGGCCGAAGACAATGATAAGACCAACCACAATGACAAAGATGTCAGCCACGGGGAAAAGCGGGGCGACGTAGGGAAGCGCGCTCAGTGACCGGCCCTGAGCAACGTAGCCCATGCGGAAGCGGATATGCGTAACCGAAATGATCACCCAGGTAAGCAGGCCGGCAACGGACGTCAGGTTGGTCAGCCAGTTGAAGACCACACCCGAGCCGAAAAGACTGGTCAAGAAGGCCAGGCAGCCAATAAGACAACTGGCGAGGACAGACCAGATGGGAATACCCCAGCGGTTGGTGCGCTTGAAGAAGCGGGGAGCGTAGCCGTCCTCAGCCAAGGCCAGCAGGGTACGGCTGGACGAGTAGACACCCGAGTTACCCGCAGAGATCATGGTCACCAGAATAACGGCGTTCATCAGATCGGCGGCCCAGACGGCGCCAGCCTTGGAAAAGACGAGGGTAAATGGACTGACGGCAATATCGTTGGAGCCCTTGAGCAGGTTGGGATCGGTGTAGGGAATCACAAGGCCAATGACCAGGATCGAGAGCACGTAGAACAGAACAATACGGACAAACACCTGCTTGACGGCGGAAGGAACCGTCTTGTGGGGGTTGGCGCTTTCACCGGCAGCGATACCGACAATCTCGACACCGTTGAACGAAAAGGCAGCTGTCAGGAACACGTTGAAAACACCAAGGAACCCGTTGGGGAAGGCGCCGCCAGGAAGATGGAAGTTGCTTGTGCCGATGTTGACCCCGCCAGCAGCGCCTGTATCGACACAGAGTCCCACGATGATGAAGATCACAACAATAAGCACCTTGAGAAAGGCAAACCAGTACTCAATCTCGCCATAGCCTTTGACAGAAAAGACGTTGATCGAGATAAGAATGACAAGACAGATAATACTCCAGACGACGCTGTTGACAGACGTGATCCAGTATTCCATAATGAGAGCAACACCCGTTAACTCGACAGCAACGCCTACGGCCCAGTTGGCCCAGTAGAGCCAGCCAACACAGAAACCAAGAGAAGGATCGGCAAATCGTGTAGCGAAATGGGCAAAACTGCCTGCGACGGGAATATAGGCTGCCATTTCACCGAGACTCATCATCACACAAAAGACAAGAAGACCAATGATCATGTATGCCACCAGGGCACCACCCGGACCTCCTTGAGAAATGGCTTTGCCGGAAGCCATGAAAAGACCCGTTCCTGCAGAAAACTGTAAGTATGTGGATCGACCCTTTTTCTGTCAACCGTACCAATAGTGCCACCCAGGGCAATCATCTGAATGTGTCGAGCTTTCAAGCCTCTCCGTAATCCCTCTCCATGATGTACAGATGCAGTGTCGGTATCAACGCTACCGTTTGCGTGGTCGATATGTGCTCCATCAGGTATTTTGATTTTTTCGTCGTCCATTCGAAGGGATATGAGAAGTAGTAGTAGTAGTAGTAATTGAAAGTAGAGAAAGGAAGACCCTTGTCGGTTAGAGAGAAGTAGTTATATATAGATAACACAAAAGAGCGGAATGAAGAAGTGTCCTTTATATAATCTTTTTTTTTATTTTTATTAAGATCTCCTATTGTTTTTTTTTTCGGATTTTATCTACCGCTACACTTTGGAACGACCGATTTAGTCAACTCAATCTGTATTTGTTCTATGCTTGCCCACTCGTAGCTTATTTTTCTTTTTTTTCGTCTTAGTGGTGTGCTTTTTTAGTGGGTGTGGAACATCATGCCGATGGTGTCAGCGAGAAGTATTTTGATTGGAAGATGGAGGGTCTCACTGATTGCGCAATCGTATCCATTTCGATGATGATCTTGGTTTTCAGTCGGCGCGAAACCTTCCTGAATCAAAAAAAGGAAATTCTATGGCCGCCATTTTGTTCATATGATCGCAAAAAAAAAAGGAGTAGAAGCCTGAAAAGGAGTCCCGCACTTGGACCGTGTCGTCGCAAGACCCAAGAATGGATACTGAAAATTTTAAGAAGTCATTAACCATGTTACCAGGAAAAATTAGAAGGTCATACGTTTTAACTAAATCTTAGTTTGTCATGACCATGATTGGGAATGCCCTTCTGGAAAATGGAATACTTGTTGGGACTCCGGGCCAATGGCACAGCATGGTGCTATGGGAAATATCACTTGGCACTGTGCCACGACGGGTAGCCAACTTCCTGCGCGGGGAAGATCCATCAGGAACCTCTTAGCAATTTTAACTTATCGATCCCCGACGACAGCCACTTGGATCCAGACGAATTGGCTTCTTCAGGCACCTCTAAGGATGTAGATCCATGGATGAAATCGTGGCTTTCTCGTTTCATCCTGCTGATGGACAAATTAGAGCTTACATGCTGTGATCCCAGCAAGAAATGGGATCCAATGCCCTAAGCTGCAAGGCTGAGAGAAGCAGGCGCTTGGATCAGATAATTAGAGTGTCACGATCTTGGTTTTACTGCGGTGTAACAAAAAATCTTGTATCCAAAGGGAAGTTAGACGAGTAGCAACTTGTTGAGCTAAGATCTATGTTTCAGCGCAAGCTTATCATGTCTACTGGCAAATGCAGATCCGATCCTAGCAACCAGCTTTGCTATGCCTCTGCGCGAGATGAACTTATACCAGTAAACACATAGCAGCTCTTTTCACACGAGGTTCAAAGCAATTTATTCATGTAGAGCCGTGAAAACAGCATGTAACCTCTATCTTCTCGTTTGTATCCGCTGTAATACAGCACTTTCTCTGTATAATGTGGAGGGGAAAATTCTCCATAGTGTTTTTTTTTTAGCTTGTAGGTAGAATCGATTAGGTTTTCTAAGATGGCGGCGAGCCACTCTAGAGATTGGGTAGGTTTCGGATTGCCTAAGATCTGTTTGGTGCCCGAAGACTGGTCCTCTTAGATCGTAGGAAATCTCATGTTTCACAAACTTAGACCATCAGCAAATTAGGTAATCTTATCAAGGCGATAAGCGGAGCCCTGAGAAAATGCTTGGTTGGCTGTTGTCATCCAATATAATCCTACAGCATCCTCTAGGCTGCACAAATAAGACGTGATTTGTGCTACGATGGGAATACTATCAGATGATATAGAGGATTGCTGGAAGCCAACGTTTTGTTAACTATGAACTGTTCTTCTATCACGCAACATAACATCTCCATTCCTACGCGACGGTACGACATCAGGTGTTGGAACGCCTGCCTGTCCGCCAAAAGCCCTTTACTTGCTGACTACTGAAAATTACCCCTTCCCGAATAGGCGAATTGCCCTTTTCAGAGGCAAAAAAAAATTTTTTTTTTCCCGGAAATGGTCCGAACGGACGAAGCAGAAGTGGGACCGATGGCGTGCTTCAAGGCTTTGGAAAGAACCTTCCCTACCGACATTTCCAACCGCCACCTGATTTCATTTTGACAGTTGCACGTTATACGAATTCGATAAACCCATGTCTCGAAGAACCTGAATGGCCACTCTATCCGCCTTCCACGTGCAAACAGTTGCACCTCCGTGGCAAAAAAAGTCGCTCGGTCGCCGTAAAACGTAGCCATAACATACGACAGGGTGTGAAAAACACAAATGACAGCCACATCCTCATACGCGAAAAAGACATCAGTCCATAGCCATCCTCTCCCCTTCATCAACAAAGTCAGGCCATCCCAGATAGCGAGCAACTGCCATGTATTCTTTATTTTCTCTCTCTTCATCCTATCATGCTTCGCTTACGGCCTCGCAATCGCACTATAGTTTGGTTATTTTCTTTTCTAGCTCTTCCACCAACGCCATAGGCTTACCGTCTTCTAGTTTGCTAATCACTGCTTTGGACTTTTTGTACGTCTCCGTGTAGTGTAAAAGAATCCCGGCAAACTAGCCCAATGTTCAGCACACATCCCCGCTATCTACCTCTAGCTTACCAGGTGCTCTGTATTTGGGTGTGTACTGGAAAAGGCGCGTTCAAGGACATAAAGATCCACCGCTTTGTCTTCAGGAAGTGTTGATATATAACTCAGACCAAAATCAATGATGACCTACACAAAGTGAATGCTTCGTTCTTTGCTATAAGCTTTTTATCTTACCAGTGAATCGTTCTTTTCCCGAACCATCAAATTGGATGTCGTCAGATCGCCGTGAATAACATCCAGAGCATGCATCTTAGCCAAAGCAATGCCGATCTTCTTGGATAGAGCGTCTGTTTTTCCCCGGTCCGTCTATCAGCATTGCTCTAGCACCCAGCCCATATCCCTCTTACCCGTGTCAAGATCCTGATAGTCCGTCTGCTGATTCGCAAGCAGCTGGTGCTTCACCATGGTGCCAATGATTTTCTCCATGTAGATAATGGCATTTTGGCTGTCTACAAAGTACACCGTGGGGGTATCCAAGCCTGCCTTTTTGCATTTGTAGAGACAACGAGCTTCCTGGCTCACACGTCGCAACGTAAGCTGTCGGTCCAGATCGGGATGGCGGTACGTCTTTTTGAAGCGTTCTTTCGCAATACATCCATCAGGAATAGTCAAAAATGTTGGCAGACTGAACACACGCTAAACCAAAAAGTCCAACTGAGTCAATGTACGCATGTTTCCATGTCTTATTACGCACAGCCTCTGCTCCTTGCTTTACACACACGGCGTCGGGATGCATACTGCAGTAGTACTGGGAGAATGGCGGAGCGTCGGCCGCCCTGTGGCTTTGTACGGGACCAATGGCTCCTCGCCGGCAGTGACGCTTTTCATGCCCCGTGTGCAATGGACTGCTTTTTGTCCGTCTGAACGAAAGCTGTTTTTTTTTTGGAAAACGTTTTTTTTTTTTTTTTGCTAAAATACAATGGCATCGCTTGAATCGTTCAAGGCACCTTCGTTAGTCAGCAAGAAGACACAAAAGGCCGTCCAGAAATCAGTAGTCGAAGAAGACGATGTCGTTATTGATGCCACTGCCCTGCCCACCACTCGTGCACAGGAGGACGATGTGACAATGGACGAAGGAGAGGGATCGAGCATCGCAAAACCTGTGTTTGGTGCAGTAAAAGCATCAGAACTCAACGTAAGCTTCATCATTTCTTATTCGATACCGAGACCTAAAGTGCACAAAAAAAATAATGTGTAGTCCGTAACAAAAGGCTACCGCAGAATCCCCGTACCACCCCACCGAATGTCACCTCTTAAAAACCGCTGGCTCGATATCTATACGCCGTTGGTTGAACACATGAAGCTGAACGTGCGCATGAACATCAAATCAAAAGCCGTTGAAATCAGAGTAAGGAACTAAACGTTATGTGTGGGGGGTTTTGTTTTCTGATGGTTGGATTTATGGTTAGACCAGCACCTCCACAGACGACAACAGCGCATTGCAGAAGGGCTGTGACTTTGTCAAGGCTTTTGTTCTTGGTTTTGATATAGAGGATGCTATGGCTTTGCTGCGATTGGATGATATCTATCTCGATACGTTCGAGATCAAAGATGTGAAGACCCTGCATGGTGACCATCTTGCCCGTGCCATTGGCCGTATTGCCGGTCGTGACGGAAGAACAAAGTTTACCATTGAAAACGCAAGTAAGACCCGAATCGTTCTTGCAGACACGTAAGTCCTCCACGCGCGCCTTTTGCGGCTTGCCCCTTGCTGACATTGTTTCTAGCAAAATCCATATCCTCGGCTCCTTTCAGAATATCAAAATTGCACGCGATGCTGTTGTCAGTCTTATCTTGGGTAGCCCTCCCGGAAAGGTTTATGCTACTCTTCGTACTATCTCTGCACGTATGAAGGAACGCTTTTAATTGCAGTATCGGTAACGCATTTTGTAATTTTTTTATCCCTCCTTTTTTTTTTTCCTCTTGTCATTTAATTTTTGTCCTTTGCATAAAAGATCATGTGTATTTTAAGTGTGGATTGCTGGGAATGTGGAGATTGGCAGTGAAGTTTGGCCAGCAGGGAGAAAAGACGCATGTTAAGAGGAGGAACCTGGACTACTACTACTTCTTTATTAGCGGAAGCTCCAGCGTCACAGAGCTGAGAAAGGCGGGTATGTTGTTTTGATTCAGGATAAAGGTCGTGTAAGTGCACTCAAGATCTTGCATATACTCATGTTTCTTGGACCCCTTCACCTCCAATGTGCCTTGACCGTCGGTGTCTGTACGGACAATAAAGGACAGCTTTGACTGTTCCTCTGCATCTGACACCAGTCGCACCGCTCCATTTTCTTGAAAATCGATCCCGTAACCAAGTACCCTCTTGACTGTCTCCTTGAACTCTGCAACTTTGTTCCACCATACCTATTCGATGTAGGTAATAGCGCCTTCAGACGACGAGATATTCACCTGCGTCAGGCGGGCAATACGTTTGTCACGTTTTGCCACTTGCTCCTTCAATAGCTGTGTCTCTGCCTCCAGGTTCTCCAAGGTTTGCCTGGGAATCGTCAGAACCAACTCACTCGGCACTGCGTCTTCTTGAGAAAACGGGTTTTGCAAATGCTCCAACTGTTTCAGGAGTGTCGCATTCTCTGCGCGTAAATCATCCAGCTGCTTTTTCCGGATACCAAATTCCCTTGATACAGCGTTATCCTTCAACGTCAGAATGCGCTGCTCTTTGCCTTCTGCTTCTTCCGTGCTCGCCTCTACTTCACTTGGAGCCTGTCTAGCAATGGTCGCTTGCAGCTCAATGATCGTTTGCGTCTGTGATGCACTGGTATCCTGAAGTTCTTTTAATAATCCCTCCAGCTCAGTGATACGTTGTGATTTCTGCCCATCATAGCCTTCTATATAGTTGCTCTCCACAACGTTATAGAATTCCTAGAAGCGCTGCCTTAATTTCTTCCTCTTCGTTCGTGTCGACTTACTAATTGCCTTTCCAAGTAGTTGGCGTGCTTCCTCACCAGATCCCTATCTTTTGTCACGAGTTCTAATGCAACGATGTCGGATTTATGGATTCTCTCTTTCTCTAAAATCGTGTTTCTAAGCTCTTGCACCTGAAGAACAAACGGGTCAAATCAAAAGTCACTGCCTTGTAGTACTTACAACTGCCTCCAGTTTGGATATCTGTTGATTGCGTTCTTCTACTTCCATGCCAAGTCGCTCGATTTGATCGTTGTTTGCTAATGCTATATCGCGTTCTCTCGTTAATTTTGCCACGATCGTTCGTGGTGTTTCGTTATCAAGACCACTTTGAAACGCCAAGTACTGCGCCCTAATAGACACACCCTAACAGTTAGCGGTGCCCATATGCCGGTAGTATACCATTCATCTCTTTCCGTCCGTAGCTCTGTATTTTCACGCTCCAGTTGCATAGTCATTTCCCGGACTTTTTGTGTATCCGAGACTTGTTGCTCCAAGCTATAAATCTGCTCCTGCAACTTATCGATATTCTGATGTGTAGATTTATAATGCTCTAGTTCGCGGTGAAGCTTTTTGTTTTCAAGCTCGACTTGGAGCATGCAGCGGCCTTGACCTAAATGAAATTCGGTAAACAAAGACGCATAAGCTCAGCCTTCCCAAAACCTACTTTGTAGTTGTTCTTCAAGGTTCTTTAACGTTTCCGCATCGAAGCTGCTCTCATAGGATGCCTTATTCTTGCTTTCAGTTTGTTCCAACTTTTCGTTCAGCGCTGCCTCGCGAGCAAATGCTTCCGTGATACATTCATTCTGCTTGTGCAGCTAGATATACTGATGTAGCTTCTGTGGTTATAAACCCGTGGCAATCGTTACCTGATCTGTCAGCAGTTGGACGTTGCCTTCCAGCTCTGCAATCCTCTCACTCAGCTCTGTCTGGATGGCCTCTTTTTCGTGGAGCGCTGTCTTCCGTTCGTTTGTGGCTTGCTCCAGCGAATGAGTCAGGTCTGCGTTTTTGGCGCGAATCAATTCAACCGTGTCCCGCAGTTTGTTCTAAGCGGATCATTAACTCCTGCTGAGAAAACGTCAGGGCTGTTACCGCGACTGCATTATGTTCTTCCTTGATAAGTTGAAGAGTCGATGTTGCTTCTTCCGATTTTTCCATTTGATAGATGGCACGCTCTTGCGCTTCCTGCAGACAAAAAGCTTCGCGTCAGCCATCTACCTTCCTTTTCTTTTATACGTACTGTCTTCTCAGCAATTAACGAATCGATTGTAGCCTGAAAGTTTCCTCGCTCGACCTCTAACGTCGCTTTCAGTGCTTCTTTGTCATTTTGTGCCATTTTCAGGGTGTATTCAAGTGATTTGACGAGAGTCTGGATCTTCTTCATTTTTTCTAGCAGCAAGAACAGGAATGAACATTTTCTTGCTGTTTCTAAAAGGTGAAATGTTGTCCGGTGAACTACCTGGCTCAGGTTGATCCAAGGATGTGTCTTCTTCCGTCATCGGGTAAGCCTGTCCAAACACAGAATCGTACGTAACGCGCTGACGTTTCCACGGATTCTCATCTCCAACCTTCCGATGCACTGTCAGATAACGTAAAGCGTCGCATTTTGCTCAAGTACCATGGTTTCTTTTTCTCAATACGTATGGAACAACGATAGTGCTTGAAAGGAAAAACAAACCCCGCAGTCTCATTCGACATTTTAAACGCCGGCAGCTCTTCACTGAGCAAGTAACACAGGTAAATGGAGAGACACAGCAGTAATGCATGTGCGCTGCTTTGATATGTGCTATGTCTCTTATCATTTTGCAACAGGCGCTCTGCTATCGCCTACAAGTTGTTTGTCATGACAATAGCGAAACTGGTAAAATAACTATTACGATTTATCAAGAAAATCACTACATTATAGCGCGCGACTACTATAGTCTGACGTTTCACACGCTTCGTATTCCTCAATTAATTCCTGTACAACTTGTCGAGAATCGTCAAATTCGTCTAGCCCGTCTGAAAACATGCTATCCTTTCTGTACTGTTCCAAGAACGCATTTCGTTTTCGGAGTCGATCGAACTGATCGCACGTTCGTTTGAATAGCTTTAGTAGATTCCAGTGTTAGTGCATGCCAGTGAAGATAAATAAAACCACTTACTGAAGCTATACTTGTATGATTTGCTAACATAAGGCCGCTCACGCGATGTGGCGTTTGTACGTAGGGTGACTTTTTAGATAACGCCACCTGAATGCTTGCTGGTCCCCAAGGTATAAACTGTGCGAGGCGTCTTTCACGAATACGTAAGAGGGATTTATGCACGTCTGTCGGATCAGCTTCACCCTGGATGATATCCAGTACTGAAATATAACAGCTGCGTTTTGATGGCACGGTAGACACCATACGGTTTTTAGGCTGTAGTAATCGTCGCATCACATCTAACACTGTGGTTTTACGGATCGTTTTTGCCTGGAGTAAAGTAAATCCAAACTGCACTACTTCTTTAGCATTCTTACTTTTTCGACTTGTTCACTTGAAAATGGTGTGTATGCTGTCGTTAGAAAATGACATCGTGGGGTTGGCATCAGGGATGAGACAATGCCAACAAGATCGTTATTCATATAGCCTGGATATCGCAAGGTCGTTGTACTCGCCGACATGACGGTTGATACGAGCTGATTTGTCTGTTCAAACGTGGGTGTTTGGATATGTAATCTGTCCGTTGCAATTCGAGCTAGCGCCGCGTTATCCAAAACAACCTAAAGAAATATGAGATTTTTCTATCTTCTTTTCTACGATCGCCATCACCCTTGCGTCGTCGATCTTACCACACTATCGGCATTGCAGATAAGTCGCTTTAATGTAAGTATACTGTTGTAAGGTTGGACAACGATATCCGAAACTTCTTCTGAATTTGGGAATACAGAATACGTTTGTATCAGTTTCTTTGGATAGCGATCGTTCAATTTTTCTAAGAGGAGGGATCCTAGACCGGAGCCTGTTCCACCTGCGATCGAATGAAGAAGCATAAAGCCCTGATAAACCATTTGAATCCCATCATCCTTTCTACCCCCTCTCCCCTTATCCACTTTTACCTCTAGAGAGTCGCTTCCATCGGCTTCTCGATCAACCATATCTATGATATCGTCATAAACTGTTTCGCCAGCCGAATAACCATAAGACCAGATATTTCCTGCTCCACCACCATCATTCGATACATAAATATTTTCCGGGTTGTACAGATTGGCAAATGGTGACTCGCGGATAGTATTAATCACCTAAGATTTTTGCCGGTTCATTATGTTGTTACATCCTGCTGCATAGAGCTTACTCTAGGTTCAAGATCAAGGAGGATGGCGCGTGGGATGT
Organism: Saksenaea oblongispora B3353; assembly: GCA_000697495.1. Lineage (NCBI taxonomy): Eukaryota > Fungi > Mucoromycota > Mucoromycetes > Mucorales > Saksenaeaceae > Saksenaea > Saksenaea oblongispora. The sequence continues at coordinate 114,774 of JNEV01001300.1, forward strand.
AATGTTCGTCATCGGCCTACAATAGTGATCTGTCTTATGCTGCAATATTCGTTTTTTCTTCCGCTATACCTGATAAAAAAAAACATCTTTTCTGTCACCTCCTTCCGTAGCAAAATCTTCCAGTGTGCCATCCCTACTTATGCCGTGTTCTGCACAGATCTGTCGCCAGAACTCGCTACCAACTAAACAAATAGACAGTTAACCATGACCCTTAAAATGAAATTCAGAAGCTTTACTCTGATTGCCACATTGGCCCGCTTGGAGTGTAATGATTTCGCGTGGCATATTTTTGGGACAAAGGTGACTTTCTGATATTCCTGCTGAGATTGAGAAAAATCGACCTGAACAGTTGGGCGGACTTAGGACGGGGCCCACACAAGCCAATCATGTGTGCTTATACTGCTCAAGCCAGGTGAGTGACTTTTCCAGTGTGGCACTCATCGAGCCAGTAAGACATCTGTACAGTGTAACCAACAAAACTTAGAGATAACCTAGCTGTAGCTTTGAAACTTCGAAATGGTGTACACATTTGTTTTCTCTAGCTTACTCTGTGATAGCCCCAGTTTAGGCTCTTGAATAGATCCCAGTCGAAGTGGCGCAAGAAATTATATCTACCCCTTTAAATAAGCAGTATTTTATAATCAGCAATCGACGCAAACGGTTCATTTTCGACTGACCCTGGAGCTCCTTTCAATATCAGTGTAGAAACTGACACGGCTCACTTAGTACAACAAAGCCAACAAGAGTGCTTATGGCACAAAGAATCCATTACAATATGTTAGTAGCCCGAGAGCTTTCAGGATGCAATTTGATCAAACAGTTTCTTACTGCAGACCATCACCCTTATTAAGCGATGTCGTAAAGTTGTTTGCAGGTTCTACAAAAGAAAACTGCACCGGTGCTGATAAACTCCCTAACTTTGAGGTTATCGTATCAGAGTCAATTAACCTCAGTTAGTATCTGACGTGCACTATGACACAATGCTTTGAATTGTGTCTCGTAGGAAAATACAACACCTTTGAAAAGAGGGGCATGCATTTACTGCTTATTTCCAGGATCTGGAAGTATGCAGTGCTCCAGAGAAAGAGGCAGTTGAATTGGTTCCATTCCCAACATTGTTCAGCAAGTTTGTACTAATCAACATTTCAGTGTAGTACAGCTTTCTTTTTTTTTTCTTTCCATCAGGAGGCTTTAGTCAGTATCTTTGCAGAGTGAAATCCTAAGCTGCTTCGATGGTCTTCTCCCGGAGGCGTTTTTATTTCAACCAATCATATTGCTTGCATATTTCAAAAATCTAAATGACCCATCGAGATCGGTTGAGTGATAGGTCATGATCGTTTAGCAACTAATTATTGAGGTGAAACAATGATGCGAGGTCAAAAGAATAAAGGCCGTAGAATAATAGATCATATTCTCTTGACGTTGCTTTATTGCGAAAAATATTGTGGAAAATGATTCACTTTTCCAGAAACGAGAAAAAGGAGATCTAATGCGTTTATACACTATAGTCAAGACCCAGTGCTGTTCACCCAAACGCTAGCTCGGAATGGCGAACGTTGGAAACATTGTAGACCTCTTTGAATCTATCGCTTCTCATAAAGTATTGCTATTATGCTCTTCCGAAACTGATCCATTTTGGCTTCTAAAAATGAAATTTATATATTTTGAACGATGCAGGTATCAATACAAAAGAAAAAAATCGAAAAAAAAAGAACTTTTTTTACTGCTTCTCCATAACATTATTTTGATAATCATATAAGCGGAGCAAGTTACGTTCCAACATGGCGACAGTAACCTTTCCAACGGAGGGAACAAAGATAGAAGCGCGAGACTTGACGTCATCCTCAAAGTTGGCTGAGGAGGAGAAGTTGATGGCGACGACACCATCCTTTAACAGGGAAGTGGGCAATTTGTATTTGGCACTGGGGACACCAGTGATCACCACGTCGGACTGTGGAACGACTTCTTCCAATTTGGCATCGATATCCTCCACTTTATGTGCAGTCAGGTGAATACCCTTGCCACGAGTGAACAGCTGAATGCCATTGACATCGACCGAGTAGACCTTGGCACCGTCATTGGACAACATGGCAGCTAATGGGCGACCGACAATTTCACTACGGTTCACCACAGTGATGGTGCGTCCATAGAGACGGTTACCGTAGGGCAGCACAGTGTTGTAAACACCAATAAATTCCATGATCTTTCCATTTGTATCAGCAAACGCAAGATAGCATTTACCCCAATCCTATTTCTTTTTACCTTAACGATGGCCAAAGGTGTGCAAGGAATAATGCATTTCATCGTCTCGTCTTTGTTCATAAAACGGACGTTATGATAGACGTTGTAGACAAACTTGTGGCATAGACCCTCGACGTCCTTGAGTTCGCTCACACAGCTCTGGAGATACAAATCCTAACCGAGACAAGTTCAGCGATAAGAGCAGGATGATCAAGATGATGATCTTTATTTACCTGTTTGCCACCAAACACAGGATAGTAGACCATAATACCATTCACAGCCGCATCTTCGTTGGCCTCTGTGATGTATTCTTCCAGATCCTGTTTATCAACCTTACGCAGCTCAAATTCCACACCAGTTTCAGCACAGGTCTTGGATGTCCACTCAGCATATTTCATTGCTGCAGGATCTTCATTTGCAAGGAAACCAACCAACTTGGGACGGATATTACGTTCCTTGATATCAGCCTTGATCTGGTTTCTATTTTTCGCATGTAAATTATTAATAGTTTAAGGGATAAATAGGGCTATCTTTACCTGAAGGAGGCAGAGACTTTGGAGGCGAGGATGGTTTTGCAGTGAGCGGACATATTATTTGATGCGGTGAATGATACAAAGGAAAAAAAAAGAGATGTGAGTACTACGTGTGGCTTTTGATCGCTTCTGAGTTGTAAAAGGCAGTCTGATTTCGGGTTCCGCATCTGTCAATGAAAGGACCCCCCGGTTAATCTTGTGTAGGAAGAAAGCAATCACTGATCTGAGACCAGCTCTCTTTAAAAACGATAAAGCCGCTTTTCTGAGATGCAGATTTTCAGAACCTGCTACACGCAAAATATGGATCTTTGCAAAAAGGCAGAACGATAAGCGATCAATTATCTGCCTTCTGGTTTGAGATAACTATGAAGCCTTGAAAATAGAACTGCTAAAACTACCATAACTTTTCTTACACGATAGTATCCACTCTATATATATATTCTTTTCCTAGCCATATCTGGGATTGATGTACTTATTTGTATCTTATGCAACTACATTTCTGTGGTGGGGCTACGCTGACAATCTACGCGTTCCAGTTTGAGGCTATTACTACTTATTACTATCGTCATTAATTGTGTATACAAATACAAATCACTTTAATCAGGGTGGACAGGAGAAATCACGGAAATTATTTTGGAAAGACCTGGGTTGTACATCACGAATCACAAATGTTCCTTGCCGATACCATATGGGCGGTCGAGTTTGAACATATCTCGGACGTGGGTAGCGAAGATACGAACTGTGAAGGTAACCATCAATGCTGTATCCAACAGTAACAAAGTCATAACTATCTTCGGTGTATCTTCTAATACAAGCACCACTCGCTGAACAGTAATGCTGTCCCAATAGACAGACACAATAACTGGAGCGCTTTTAGTATCCTTTTCACGGTCTTTTTCACTAATAAAACCGAATTATAGTGTCACTCTGCTTGAATTTTTCTTTGTCTTTAAGCAGATATCACAATCGGCACTTGTATCCAGTGTAAAAAAGATGAATCGTCTTGATTCGTGGCAGAATAATCAGCAAGGTCTAATCTACAAACAAAAAGCATGCGGCAATTGAATCTCGCCGACACAGCGCAAGAAAGATCAATCATGCCATAATATTCTACCTCAACTTGCTCATCATAGATCAATCATCCAAGTTCTACTGTTATATCTGAAGTACAATTTTCTTATGGGCGTTTTTGTAAAAACGATATTCGTATTTTCTGCCTGCGACAATACTTAGAGATTACTGTACAAACAAATTATTATTAGACTCGTGTAAGAAAAAGAGAGAAAGAGAAATAAAGGGTACTAAATAAAAGTATTTTTATAGTCGTTTGATGCCCATCACACGTGAAGGACTGTAGGCACATTGATCCTTGTCAACATGCATTTCGTGTATCAATGTCCTTAAGAAAGCTTGTTCATATCGTGAATTTTCAAACACAGTGGTTAGGCTTTCCGAAGGACATCGTAAAAAATTAGGAGCAAAGACCATGGCGAGGTTATACACATTCATCAACGTACGTTGAGTTACGTTGGGATCTGTAAATTCCTAAGTGGATGAAGTTTTTGTCAGATGGTTGGGACCAGATCATGGCTTTGTCATTTACCTGCAGAAACGCAATCATGTACAACACGATACGTCTGTTCAATTCCGGAAGTGCATTCACCATTTCAATGGCTTTCTCGGCATTGTCAGAAAATTCGATGCAACGTTCATAGTACTTCGTCGGTATGAGGGGTTCTGCAAGGTCACGCAACCAGTACTTTAGCAAGGATGCCGGCACATTAGGGTCGGAGATGTCATGCAGATCAAATCGGCCATTTTCGATACGAATGCGCTAATGTTTTTTTTTCTATTAGTGGATAGTCCAACAGAGGAGACAGTGTGTGAACGTACCAAATCGGTCACTGCATCAGCGTCACCAGGAACACGAAAGATGCCTTCCGAGCGCTGACCATGAAGCTGATGCACAGCATCAGCAAGAAATGAAATAATTTTGGGTATCTTGAGTGAATCATCTTGTAAGCTCATGATGAATTCCAATGATTCACCAAAAACGGATGGTTTAAATGGAGCCTCCTGTTCGGTAGATATGTATTTTAATGGGATGAAGATCGAAGCATGAAATAAATTTACCTTTGCTCTTTCGATTTCGGCGGCGGTCAACACCTTGCCTTTCGCGCCTCGAACACAGATGCGTTGTAGTCTTGCAGAAACGTGTTGGCTGATCACATTAACCCGGTTTTCGTGAACTCGATGATGTTGTCGGACAAAATCGGTAATGTATGATTCAAGTTCCTTGGAAGGTGGGAACATCTCGCTAACGATACAAAAAATCTCCCATCCTTTCTTTATACTCTCACTAAGAATAGAATTATTAGAGAGAGACAAAAGATGGTGTAGTAACGTACGCTCTTGGATTGCTCTGCAGTTGTTTGCGTAACTGAACGTAGATCTCGTCTCGTAGTGGGATGTGAGCAATACCACAAGCCAAAAGAGTTTGTAAATGTTCAATTTCGTTCCACTGGCGAGGTTGAGGCCTGTCACCCATGACCAGTTGAATGATCTTGAAACACTTGATCGCATCTTTATGAAGGTCTTTGTTCAGCATTAGTAGAGGTTGCTTTAATGATTCCTATCATTTATCACGTTAGTGCCGTTACTATAATTATTTATTTACCTTTGTCCATCGTAACACTTCATCGATGGGAACGGTTCGTCGAAAAAGACCTCGCTTATGTATGGCGAAGTATTTTTGGGCAAAATCATCAATGGCAAACTGATTAATATTTGGAAGGGGTACAAAGCTGTAAGACAAAATGATTAGCAACGACACAGATTCATGCAAGGCTGACATACGTTTCTGGTGGCGGCGGCGTAATTACTATATACAGATATCAGAATAAGAAAGGGGGTTGGGGTGGGAAACGAACCTTTGTTGTTGAGATCATCTGGTTTTGTGCGAGTAAATACAACAGAAGCGCGGGATTTTGAGAATTGAGAGAAACGTCGGTGTAGTTTCGTATTATTATTATTCTTCTTCTGTTTTGAAATGCAGGTCAGGATCCCCCAATTCTCCCTTTAAACGTCTCGAATGCAAGCTATACCTGAGAAGTACGGAGGCTTTGCATTCGCACGGGCGAGTTTATCTGTTTCGTACTATTTGTAAGCCCTACTTTTTCCTCCAACGAATGAATACGACGATCAACTGTAGCCAGATCAAGTGCGCCAGCACGATTATATTTTGTTGGAGTCGGAAATAGGTCGGGAGTCTGGGTATAGAAATAAGAAAATTAGAAAGTGGGGTTATTTTGGCTGTCAGATGGTTACCCCAATTTTAACAATTTCTTGATCTACTGGAAGTAGTGTTGTTGTCTTTCCAGTAGGTGTATGATAATAATATGATATTTTCTTATTATCATCCCATAGTTCACACCAACTGCCATTTTTTTGATCGACATCGTGCGTCAGTTTTGAATTTGATTCATTGGATAGACAATCCTTCAAGTCACATTCATTTCTCTTCTAAAAAGAAAGAAATTGGTTTAAAGCGGTTATTAATATTATTATTCTTACTGCTTGAAAGTTATGATTGGATTGTGAATGAAGGAAATCTACCCATTCATGATCAGCTGTCATACTGGTCAAAGGGATTGACAACAGAAAAGTAAAAAAGGAATGTCAAAAGTATTGGAAAGGAAGAAGGAGGAAAGAAACTGCGACGAAGTATGCTGTGTGTATATGTCTGTGTCTTATGTGTGAATGAAGTATAGTTTTGTGTGCCTGAGCCTTTTTTTTTTTTTTTTTTTTTAGTCTCAGCATTAACCAAAACTTTAGTCCAATTGTTACACTCTGTATGGTTGTGTTTCAGAGATGGTAATGACATTGAAACCTCTATCTTGTGACAGCACCCGGTCATCACACAAAAAAGGAAGATTGATAATCGCTATTTCGATATGAAGGATAAAAGATACAAGTAATAACAAATCTTTTGAAAATATCCCATAAGAACATGCACGAAATAAGATAACAGTTTATAAAAGTATACGACGTACATGTCTTGATAACCGCTTCAAAGCCAGTTCACGAATTAAACAATTCTCAATATAAAACCATTCATTATTTATCAAAGTGAACAGTAATGTTTATGAAAGAAGAATAATGTTTATGTTCGTTTTTTTTTTTCCCATTCTGTTGTTTACTTAAAACAGTCTTGTTTAATCTCAACTAAAATCAAGCATTTATTTGCGTGATTGTGAACTATTGGAAGTACGAGGATGGTTTAACCAGAGATGGAAGAGATGTTGTGTATCTGGTCGTTGGCTGTGTGTCATGCACCCGTGAATCACTGGCATATCGCCGCCACCATTGTAATACGTGAGTCGGATGTTTTCTCCAGGAACAATTTGAACCAGCTCGCCCTGAAAACATGTGTAAGGTCCCTTTTGCCTCCCTTGCATTTTTTTTTTTTTGGGTGTGACTTACTGTATCTACATGTCGAACTTCAATAAAGCTTGGATCCACAGCAACAACATATGGGTCTTGGTACACAATATGGTCCGGATTTCCTTCCCATTCACACAGCAGCGGAGACCTATGTATATCATAAGACCCTGGTCAACTTTGTTTTTTTTTCTCTTTATGCTTACCTTCCAGGTCCACGCTGTACCAATGATCCATTGCGATTATTGACGTAAAATGCAAACTTGTTATAACATAACAAAAATTTGTCTTGAATTCGATACATTGCCAACGGCTTCAGGTCTGTGTGGCGCTGTACAAAATTAAACTGTGGGTCTTCCGAATCGGGAATATCACGTCCCACGCTTAAATTTTCGGGGTCAATAATCTCAAATCCTCGTTCACACACTATATTCAACTTTTGCTTTAAAAAGTGAATATTGCTGGCATCCGCCCCAACATAAAAGTCCTAAAATATTTGTGTCAGATATGATAACGATAAATAAAGTTTTACCTTATATTTTTTGAACCACGACGGTGTAGATCGCTGCCCTAAAAAGCCCGTTCGTTGTGTCAACAGTTTCTCATTCTTTGGATCACGCAAGTCACAGATTGGCTCCAACGCAGTGAAGATACTCGATGTATTCTTCTTTTTCTTGTATACCAACAAATCCTTGTTATTGCAGACACCAACCTGGAAAAAGCTCACGTGCTGAGCAATTTCCTGAGCTAATCGATCAGGTGCTTTGCTGTTGATAGGCGAATTCAAAGTATCCACAGGATAAGCCTTCAGTGATTTATCTAAATTCAACCATATTAACTCACCCTCTCTACTTCTTTTAAATAATCATACCTGTCAACACCAACAAAATGTGATGCTTCTCCATCACAGCCAATTGTGTTACATTTTCGCAAGAAAGAACACGTCGAAGTTTCGAATCACCCACAGTCTTAAAATATACACCAACATCTGTACCAATCGCCACTTTTTGCTCATTATCTTTCGTAACTACATATAAAACCGTTAGACTTGTCTATTCGCTTCCATCCTAACTTACCGAATGGCACAGAGCAATTGACTCGACCTTGACCACCTCCAACACCACCAGGGTTGATATAACGGAAAGAAGTATCATCGAGGCTACGCAATTCAAAGACATCGTTTTCACCTTGACGTTTTTTCAACGCTGACTTTGCATCCTCAATCGCCTTAACCCACTGCTGCTTCTCCTCAGGTGTACTGCAAAAGAATGGATAAAGAGCACTACGTTGACCAAGATGACAAAGTACAAGTGACACCCCGGCTGACGCACCCTGGGTCATTGATCCGGCAGTCAAGTTTGTCAACTGTGCCCTCGGTCCCGTTCCGTATTCACCACTACCTTGTACAAACAACATCTGTAGTGGAATAGGTCGTTTCCAAACACGGTACTCCTCACCAGCACTGGTTTTTCGTGGCTTTGTCATCAGCAAGATATGATCAAATACAAACGCATGGATGTCAGACTTCTCCGTCACATCAATACTATTGTTGCGGCGCTTCAAACCACCCTGATGGTATAACTTTCGATGCGTATTAGCCAGCTGTAAATCGTGGAATTCTCCTTGTTTGAATGTAATCGAATCGTCGAACTTTAGAATTTCCACTCGTTTCTTCACAACGTCTGCCTGAAGATCCGCTTTGGCAGCAATGGCCTTAATGACGTCCCTACATCGCACCAAGTATGCATGATCCGGATTATCCTCGTCCGTCTTTTTGATGATAGCTTCAAGAAGTAGAGGATAACGCTGCATGCGGGTAACAGGGTTCAGTAAGAAATGTCGAAATGCAAGACGCCGCATGCGCTCACTGTTTCTCTCTGTTTCCGATACAAAGCGTTGGAACTCTGGGTTGTTTTGGCATTCCACCTTGACAATATACTCCGCTAATGAAACTTGTGGACTGTACTTCGTGAAAGGCTGTTCAAAATATCTAAAGTGCTGCACCAAAACATCGCCAATCATGGGAATACAACGTTTATCGTATCGATGTTGAAGTTCCAACAAGTCTTTGAACAAGGCCGCACTGATATGCCGTAGCTCGGCGTAATTGTTGAATACACCTTCTACAAAATCATTGCGACGTTTGGCTTCAATAATATTCGACTCCAGCAAAGGTGTCACAAATAGCTGGAAAAAACGGTTACTTTCCATTTATGTTTGTAGTTCGTCACAAACTTACATCATGTAAGGTATCCAGATCATCACGATAAACTTCCTCAGAGTAGATCATCTCATTGATTGCTTCCTGTCGGTCTCGCTCTCTCTTTGATACACTTTCGAGAAGCTCCCGAGGTACTCTTTGAGCCCAAGCCATATGCGGATAGGACTAGAATCTTACGTTAGCCACCTATTTTCTTTTTCTGGGAGCAAAAAAAAAAAGTATATAGTATATTACCGTAATTGCTTCCGTAGAGGCTGTTGATCGAATCGATGCTTGACGAGAAAGACTGCCCTGGGCCTAAGGAGAAAAGCCAAGTTGGTGTCAGGTCTATAATTTCAAACTATCCATTTACCTTAAACTCTTCGTCAAAGATTTCGGGCTTGTTGGGGCATCTTGGAGCATAACAACCCCCTTGGCTGGGATCACAACCGTACACATAACATTTTGTCAAGCTAGTAAACACACCAACAGGCACATCGTCGCTTGAAGCGTCTTCATCAAATGTATAGAGTTCGTCGGGTGAATTGTACACGGTGTCATTGATAAGTGATTTCTGGGAATAGTGGATAGGTTCAAATAGAGGTGGTGTACTGTGCATTAATGCATTGGCAACCACAATGCAGTACCCCTCAGGTATTCTATCCTTCAGAATCGCTCGCAAAGCCGTCTAACAAAGATAGGCAGGTTGGTGATCGTTTTACAAACCATTTGCTACTTACCACAGCCTCAGTACCAGTAAACGATTCTGGATACTCGTTTGCGCAAAACAGTTCTCGAACATGTTCCACCGCCTTAATTTTTTGGATAAATTCTTTCGACATAACAGACAACAATGCATAGTTCTCGTCACCAGAGTCCTTTTCTTCGTTCTCTTCATCCCCTTCTTCCGCGACTTCGTGTGCCGGTGGCGGTGGTGGAGTTTTGAGCTTCTCAGAAGTAGGACCAGGAGGTGGTGGTGGAGGAGGATCTCTCCTAACTGGTTCAGTGAAAATGTTATCTTCATCATCCGATGTGTCCGGTGAGACGGGAATAAACGGAATTTCCTCTTTTCCTCCAGACGTTGTACTAATCTGATGGTATTTCGGACGTTCGATTGTTGTTGGGACAGTGTACTTTAACGACGAAGGTGTACGGCGATGCGTACGTGTATTCGAGTAGCTGGGAGACTCGATAGAAGATGGTGTAGAAGCTGGACTCGAAGATTCTTGCATTCGCGCTGGACGATACGTACTGATGTAATCTTGGGATGGAGGTCTTGAATAGCCAGGAGGTGGATAGGATGAGATCGACTGCTGTTGTTGTTGCTGTTGCTGCTGCTGCGGTTGTTGCTGTTGTTGTTGTTGTTGTTGTTGCTGTTGGTATGGATATCCGTCGTTGGAGGGCACACTTTGCCTAAAACCAGGTGACCCGGGCGGTGTTCTATGCATTTGATAGTCGGGTGGAGGGTATACAGAGGACAACACGGGCGATGTTTGTGTTTGGCTAGTGTAGTTCGCTGGCATCGGCATACGAAAACCAGCCGATGAGGGCGGAGGTGGAGGTTGTTGTAAAGCAGAATCACTCACAGTTGTTGGCGGGTAACCTGTTCCATACGAACTGCGGCTAGGCATTGGTGTTGGGGGAGCATAGTGATAGCTCGGAGGAGGCGGAGGATAGCCGTACGACGTAAAATTGTTGTCGTACGGATACGGAGGGTATCCAGTTTCGCTACCGTAGGATGCGTTCCGTTGATGAGATGGGACATCATGAGACACTGCCGGTACATAATACTCGCTATTTGCACTTGTGTTGATGTTTTCCTCGTAGCGAGTATCTTGGCGTGGATATCCAGAAGCTGCGCCGTAGTAGTTGTAGTATGTATTCGCCATGTTCTATAGTTAGACAAATATTAGTCATAAACTCTAACGCAAAAAAAAAATGAATCAGTGAATGCTGTGTCCTATCTCTCTCAATGGGAAGTGATTTTTTCATTTATGTCCCGCCCCCAGGAGGAAATAGGACTCCTTCGCAAAAACGAACATACATTTTGTGGTGGAGGGTATTCGGCTTCCCGAAGATAAGGACTGCTCCGCTGCGGCAGTGATTGCTGACGGGGAGGGATGGGGCTGGAATCGTTACTGGAAAGCTCATCCAGGTAGGAATTAACATCATGTACCAGTCCATTGATGCTTCCTGGAGGAGCACCTGTTCCATAAGGTACTCTTTGCTGACTCGACATGTCGACTTCTCTATTCCTGTACGGCTAATGAAGATTATAAACAACCGAGTTTCTTTTATATACTTCCTCCATTCACGTACTTGCCAGCTTTTAGAGTATGCAAGGAATAGGCCAAAAATAAAATAACTTTTTTCAGCTGAGAAGTTTTAGTACAAATTTTGAACTCAGTTTGTGATAAATTCGAACTCAGTTGGGACAAACTTCGAAGTTGATACTTTGCGTAGCGTATGCTGGATGATGTCAAGACTTTATTCAAAAGTTATTTTCTTCAATAGTGAAACCAGGGGAAAGTTATATTACATCCCCGAGAGATTCAAAAACGTACTTCGCTTTACATTTTGGGCAAGCTTAATGATGCGAAGAGTTTACTGTCCTTATCAGAAAGCAGACTTTGTCCGATTTTCTTTTTGACCTTAGATCGGAACACATTTGCTGAACTGGAGTACCAACTTCAACGCGCTGCATCTTCTCGTAATGCTTCTTATGTCGATACTCCTTTTTCTTTGGTTACCGCCATGGTATCTTTATCTTTTTTTTTTTTTTTGCCACAGCGGCAAAGAAATTCGAAGAAGTAATTAGGATCGTATTGCAGAGAACTTTGAAAGACGAACAAAGCAGTACTTGCTAGTTTGTATGTCTTACTAACTTCAATGGAAGGCACAAAGGACAACCGCGATCAAGTAGATAAGCAAGTGATATAGATCCGCTATGTTCTCAATGTCTTCAAAACTTACGATAAAATCCTGAATGCTGGACCGCATCTTTTCCTACCTTGTTTCTTCCACTTGTTGAATCGTTTTAAAAAAAAAGTTCCATCAGCATATACTCATCGAATTACCAAAGAGGTAACATTTGTCGGCTATACATATGATGTCTAATCTACTTTGTAGTTGATGAACACAAATAATATGTCCAATCAGGTAGTTTTGAGTCTTGAATATTCAGTCAGGACGGCTATCAGCTGTCAATAGGTTTTAAAATTATTCAAGATAATTGAAGAACAAAGCACTGGCAAAAAGATAAGATACGGTGTCGGGATACGTTTTGGTAAGCACATGACCCGTCATTCACGTCCGACTGCACATCCTATTTATCAAACAACATTCTTTGCGAAGGTATAATAGATAACAACGATGAATAAGTCATTGTAAAAAAAAAATGGATATGCTGATTTGGTACCGGTATTTATTACACGAATATATCACCCTTGATAACGTTTGCCTTCAATCCCATCTAGACATCGCCACTGCTGTATACACTTGAACGTATTCTAGAGGCAAGTCCCCAAGGTTTCTCCGAAAACGGTTTGGCTTTTGGGCCACGCAACACAGAGACACATACAGACAGATAGATAGAGAGATAGAGAGATAGTTCCTGCTAGAAGGAGTAGCTCAAAAAAACCACTTGGAGAGATTCCACCGGTTATGGATGAAGATAGGACACCAATGACTAACGAACTAAGAGTATAATAGGTCGAGAGAGATTCCAATAGACAAAATAATGACATTTTATGCTGAATTGACTGATATCATTGCATACAATATTTCCGAGTTTCGATTGAACCTATCATAACCTAAAAAACAGTGATCAAATACTGCAGAGCCTTAATGAAAGGTGATAATATAACATTACCTAAATGACCAAGCCGGTCAAGTAACTGACAGATGAATAAACCATACCTAATTTTCTTTTGTTTACAGAAATCATTCGTTTTGGATGACAAAATGTACTGAACCCTCAGCGGCTCCGAAGGAGCAGGTTTGGCAAGCATGGAGCTGAGAGGGTATGAACGATATTCCCTGGAGATAGAAGACCAAAGTCTGGCTACCACAACCACCTAAGCGGCCTCCTGTTATAGAAGCAGGTAGTGCAAGCATACCGAGATACCCAATCAGACATGACAAGAGTACAAGAAGTCAAGGAAAATTCCTTAAACAAAAGATAAGCAGGCCGAGTTCATCACCGCCGCCCATTGACCAGCCAGCATGGTGCAAGTGCCAAGTCTAAATTAAAGCAAAAGAGTGATCAAACACTGTAGGGCTTTAATGAAAGATGATAATATAACATTACCTAAATGACAAGCCGATCAAGTAGCTGACAGATGAATAAACCATCGTACCTAATTTTCTTTTGTTTACAGAAATCATTCGTTTTGGATGACAAAATGTACTGAACCCTCAGCGGCTCCGAAGGAGCAGGTTTGGCAAGCATGGAGCTGAGAGGGTATGAACGATATTCCCTGGAGATAGAAGACCAAAGTCTGGCTACCACAACCACCTAAGCGGCCTCCTGTTATAGAAGCAGGTAGTGCAAGCATACCGAGATACCCAATCAGACATGACAAGAGTACAAGAAGTCAAGGAAAATTCCTTAAACAAAAGATAAGCAGGCCGAGTTCATCACCGCCGCCCATTGACCAGCCAGCATGGTGCAAGTGCCAAGTCTAAATTAAAGCAAAAGAGTGATCAAACACTGTAGGGCTTTAATGAAAGATGATAATATAACATTACCTAAATGACAAGCCGATCAAGTAGCTGACAGATGAATAAACCATCGTACCTAATTTTCTTTTGTTTACAGAAATCATTCGTTTTGGATGACAAAATGTACTGAACCCTCAGCGGCTCCGAAGGAGCAGGTTTGGCAAGCATGGAGCTGAGAGGGTATGAACGATATTCCCTGGAGATAGAAGACCAAAGTCTGGCTACCACAATCACCTAAGCGGCCTCCTGTTATAGAAGCAGGTGGTGCAAGCATACCGAGATACCCAATCAGACATGACAAGAGTACAAGAAGTCAAGAAAGATTCCTTAAACAAAGGATAAGCAGGCCGAGTTCAACATCGTCAACTATTGATCGGCTCAAACGGACAAGCACAAAAATGATCAGGCCCAAACCAAATAAGCACCAAGTTGAGAGTGTTGGTCACCCAAACGACTGTTCAGAGGTCATTCATGAAAGTATTGTACATCGACATAAAGAAGAAAAGAGGGAAAAACACGCCCACTTTGAAATGTATCGGACTTTTAAACAACCGACCAAACCTCAACTCATTTTTCCTCTTCTTCTCGACCCCACTGTTATGCCCCACTATTATGCACCCTTATTTTACCCGTACTATTCCGTCCAAGGACTGGAGTGTTTCTGCTGCCGCGATTGAATATATGAAAGATTTGAATTTGCCTCTCATGGAGGCATTTAATACGATGGAAAAGGATCTGCGCTGTTTACTCAAGAACAGAATGAACCTGGAAAACTCCATCAGCAAGGCACTGGAAGAAATCAAGGTAAGCTAATCCATATATATTTCCTTCAAAGCTTTGTTCTGTTTCGTTTATGACTAAACTTACTCTATTAGCGGCTCAGGGAAATGCAACTTGTGGGACAACAACAGCAACAACGACAACAACACGAAGAGCAGCAGCAACAGACAGTTCAAGTAGTGAATAACAACACCGCCGAGAATGTGAATTTAGTTGGAAGTGCCCAAAATGTGTATCAGTCAGCAGCACCTGTAAGTAAACTGAGAGCCATCACGGTTCTTTTTTTTCGGCCAATCCATTTTAATGTTAATGGTGAATGTATTATCTCTAGAACAACAAGCGAAAGAATACCGATGAAAAGAAAGGTAGTGTATCAGACAATATTGGAAGAAATGAATAACAATCTTGGCGGCCCTAGCTAATGATTACCTTGTTTAAATTGTTCAAACCAGTAGAACAAGATTTGCGCCAAGTAAGCCCGTACATAATCTGTGTAGCATAGTAAATGAAGCTATAATTAACCGAACAATCTCTTCTTTTGTTTTTTTTTATTGGTATCATATCAATAGGAATCGATCTTGTTAAAAAAATACAAGAAGTCATTCAGCTTCTATCCTCCGTTCATGGCCCCGTCCGTATCGACAAACAAACCAAGACTAGGCGAAGACGACGACTCCAAATTACAGCAGTTATTTGAAGTAATGATCTCAGACTTACCTGGTCGGCTAGTTTCTGATAGTCTGCGACACGAGTACGAGAAGAACATGAATGACCAAGATAATAACGAAAGCCTGAACTGTATGCCACGTGTCGTAAGTTACTTACAAAAAGCTTTGGACGGATCATCCGACGATATGCTTGAATACATTGCCAGCTACAACCCTGATGAAACATACACAAACCACGAAAGACAGGCAATCGACCTTCTGAAGTATATTCTGTCAGACTATCATGCGAACTGTACGAAGCCTTCCTACTACGCTCCGCCTAACGAACGAACTCCTTTCTGTGAACACGTTCTGCCTGTATTCAAGTATTTTAGCGCGGCTACTGGACTGATTTCATTCTTGTGGTAAGTACTAGTGTAATATATGAGGAATGGCGAGTGCGCTATGTGGTCCTTACTCTACGGTTGACCCCTTCCTCTTTATACGAACTTCCAATTTAGGTGTGAAAAAGGCTCAAATTCTCTGAATCAGTTGATGCTTCTGTTCTCGGATGATCAAAAAGGCTGATGGACGGAATTGGTAGCAGTGTCAAAGATAATATCGAACGGATCCTTGTAGAATGCTCGGGGTAAGTTTGAAAAAAAAAAAATAGGTTCATCAACGCATAGTATTCATCATATTCTTCTGTTTTATATTTCAGTGAAACGGACACCAACCATACAGAGGAAGATACGTTAAAACTCATGGAATGCACCAGCAAGTGCTTAAAATTCGAAATGAATCAATATCGCTCCTCTTCTTGGGCTACTTTTCTGAAGCGAAAAGTACTGTCTATACAATGTATCGGTAACAAAATAAGTCTACTTTCTACTGCTCCTGTGGATACCAACAAGTGGCGTTATGTGGAACAGCGATCAGCGATTGTACCAAGGCGCTGGGAAGATAGTCTCGACTGGGTGAAAGTACTGGAACTGCTCATGAAGATGAAGGTAAGGCGAACAAAAAAAAATGAATGATGTCTAACAAATCATTCGGTTATCACAACGTAGGAGCTACTGCTCGAACAAGAAGCTGTTACTAAGAAATTGAAGCAAGAGCGCGTTGGCTTTGTTAAGGTGAACCCCGACACTACAGGAAATCATCTAAGCCATCTTGGAAAAATCTTTGGAAAATATAATTGATCAGTAAAAATCTAAGACTTATCTAGGATAAATATATTACAAATCTAATCTTTGAAAAATCTTTGAAAAATATAAGACAAATCTTAGGAAAATCTTAGGAAAATCTAAGGAAGAATCTAAGAAAAATCTTAACTCCGGGAAAAATATAAAGATTTTTCCAAGATTCTGATGTTGATATTTTTCTTAGATTTTTCTTAGATTTTCATAAGATTTTTTCCTGTAGTGCGAAGATACTATTAAGGCGATGATTGCCAAGGTTTAATGATTTGTCGTTGAACAACATACCATTACACCATGTATATCAATATATCTACTGATGCTTATTACCACCAAGGGCTTTTTAAACGGAAGGATATCAATTAGGTCAGGACTAGATCAATATTGCTAGTTGAAATTTTGATCTACTCCTTCGCCATCTTTGCATAGTCGCCCAAGATTGTATTGCGCAACATCGATGCCTTGCTCGACTGCCTTTCTGTACCAGTGAGCCGCTTTTATGTAATCTTGATCCACACCTTGTCCGTTTTCATACATATTCCCTACAATGTTCTGGGCTTCTGCGCAATTTTGATTTGCAGCCTTTACCAACCATATGAATGCTATGGTATAATCTTGATCTACTCCTTGACCGTTCCTATACATATCTCCCAGATAATACTGCGCGCGAACGTGATTTTGCTCGGCTGCCTTTTTGTACCATTCGGCTGCTTTCACGTCATCTTTCTCTACACCCAGTCCGTCTTCGTACATCATCCCCATTTCATTCTGGGCCTCTGAGTGATTTTGTTGCGCAGCCCTTGTCAGCCATTTCAATGCCTCTATGTGATCTATGTCCACGCCATCACCATGCTTGTATGTCAACCCAACAAAAAATTGTGCAACTGCATCGCCATTATTAGCAGAAGTTTTCATTGACGCAAAATCCTCATACGTATTGAGTTGAGTTGGATCATTCTCCTGGAAAAAATTGTCAAAGTGATACACCTATAAATCATAAGTTATTACTTTCAACTCTGATGTTTTTTGATCTTTGTGAGAAGTCATTGTTAAAACAGAAAAGGGGAATTTGCTGCGAGATGACACTGTGGTACAGTTTTTCGTGCTGAAGTCGCTTGCTGAAAAATTTGGAAGTCCCTTTTGGCCAAAAATCTTCATGCATGACAGATGAAATGTCTTCATTTTGACACGTACGTTTTCCTCCCCCACCCTCGAGACCGAACCAGAGTGAATATGTTTAAGAACACCACACTCACGATTATTAAAAAAATAACAAAGCTTTCTCCGTTGATCTATGGTATTTGAGCATTGTAGTGTGCTGTCTGTGATATAGCTGATAGATGAAAATGTAGTGTAGACGATAAAATCCTTTGAGACTAAATTACTTTATTATAAGTTTACTATGTCTGCCCTTTATACTATATTCAGTCTAGATCTTTGTATATTTATTTCTTTACTACAAAGATATGGAGTTATTTCGGTGATTTTGCTTTATTTCTTTGTTTATGTATGTACATATGCTATTGTCTTGATGTTTGTAATTGGAACTATTTGTTAGTTCCGATGTGTAAAACGTACGACAATTTGTTATGTATATGACACTGTCTCTGTACGGTAATGCTATGCTGGAGTGCGTTATTATACTTCTGTTAAACATATGAACGGATGCTATAGCGCTGTTGCAGTATTAAACAATTTCCAATTTTAGGGTAGATGTTTTCTTAGAGTAAACGAACTCTGAGCTTCAATACAGATAGTTGCCATCTGTCAGAACTGCTCCAGGTAAAAATAACTCGAAAATAGAAGATGTCGAAATTTAGGCGTACTAGCTGAAGCATGCTACGACTATAGAAGAAAGCCAATCTTGTGATGGGCGTATCCGAGGGCTCGGAAGGACGGCATAGACGATCAATATATTGAAGTTTATTGGTCAGTTGTGTCCAAATAATGATATTTCAATGCTTGGTTTGATGTGGTGTCATGTTTAGCATATGTGCATTTGGTTGGTGACAAATAAGGTTGGTTATTATTATGGAAACGCTAAGTCAGAAGTACATTCCTAGGCAATAGATTCAAATAGAAGAAGTTGTTCAAAAACGATAAACTCAACGTTTGGGTTGTGACTGAGACGTTGAAATGAATTGGGGACATACGGTAGTATGGCATGCGTCGCTCACTTACCCAATAAATGTGTATCAAGAGATTGCATATATTATATCTGTCTACAAAAAATCATCAGACAAAGCAAGAGGCGTGTTATGATGATGGAAAGAGTAGAAAAGACAATTCTGCAGACTGCGCTGAAATTTAACCCAATTTAGTCAGGATATGAACCTACAAGCTGTATCCGGTACTACATTCAGGTAATGTTCCGTGGCTCCTACGTTTGGAACATGCACTTTAAGGGATACGATGCAATTTGCTGTCCTTAAAATACCTTGCTTATACTTATGTACTGATGTAAGGACCAGAGACAATAAAAAGATATTATATACTAAATTAGTTGTTTGAAGGATCTACAAGTCGTCTTGGTAAAATACGATATCATTTTGGCTTGTCGATCAGAGTTTCCACATAAAATAAAAAGGTGGATCATATGTTAGAACATCTCTTTTGCTGTGTGATGTAACATATCGCACTAATAATATCAATAGTTGAAATTGCTATATTCATGTGAAGAGAAGGTCGCCAGTCAGCTTTTTTCTTCTTCTTTTTGTTGGACCCGAACGCAATGATTTTAAGTTGTGCGAAACAAAGAGGAAAGTCGGAGCTTCGTTTAGCGAATTCCGAGGTTGGTAAAAAGCCAGCCTTTAACACATGCGATCTGAGATAATTCTTTGTTCCTACAACATTCCTTTTGTCATTAAACATCATGACAGAATCCAGCTCTCTAAAAAAGCGAACCAGTATTGATAAATCAGGGAATGAAGAAGTGTCACCTCGTTCATACCCTGCTACTCCCTTAAAGACCAGACGTAATCGGAAAGGCCCTTCCGATTTTGCCCAGGATTTTGTCAATGAGGAGCATGTCCGTGATTTTGTACGTGCTCTCGCCTATGATCCATTGGATGGTGCTGAATCGGGTGCCGAACATATAGCTGCCTCGAGTGAATTTATTCCCAGGCAAAGAAAAAAACCTACCAAAAGGGTCCGGCAAGAACAAGAAACAGGTGCTCCGAACGGTATATCCCAGACGCTTTTGCGATACCCATTGATGGTAAGTAATACAGTAACTTAGCTCAATGTCAGCTAACAAATTTATTTTGGAGTTTGCTATCGGATTAACGATTGCAGTCGAATTGTTTTTGTACATCGGTCTGCGGCAGGTTGTACGAGCATGGGAGAGTTTCTTTAGTTGGTAAGTGAGAAGCACTGTGAGATAATGCATGTTGCTAAATGACATCGTAAAGGCGAGGAAAACGACGACGGCTTCGTAACGACTTGCGAGCAGCGACTTCATATAAAGAATGGTGTCGAGCAGCTGATGCATTGGATCGATACATGCATAAAGACGTGTGGAAGGAGACAGACGCATATGGGTTTTATGATTATCGGCTGATCAAAAAAGTGATTACACATTTAAAAATGTACCGAGAAAGTAATGATCCGGAAGATGCGATGAATCTGAAAGATGTACTTTACGCTTGCTTGAAGCAAAATTTTGCCGGTATCGAGAACTCTAAGCTGTACAGCAACACCTATCTCGGTACAAAACGTCTAGTGGAAGAGTACGTAGAGGAAGGTTTGTGTTCATGGTGCACATGCCAACGTAAAACTTACATCTCCGAAACAGTGACTAGATCAATTGAAGCATTTGCTGCTAGCCCACACGTGTCAACTGAGGACAAGCGTCTCGCATTCAAGCTTTATTCGAAGAATTATGGTCGTACTGCCTTCTGTTTATCTGGTGGTGCAGGATTTGGGTATTTCCATTTGGGTGTGATCCGATCATTTCTCGACCGCAAATTGCTACCGTCGATTATCACCGGTACATCGGCTGGGTCGCTTATGGGAGCAATGGTTTGCACCCGCACCGATGAGGAACTACGCGAGATCTTAATTCCGGAACTAGCACAGAAAATCCATATCTGTCAAGGATCATTTCTTTCCAAAGTTGTTCGCTATGCAAGAACAGGTGCTTTTTTTGATGCTGAGCAATGGTGTCGCGAAGCAATGTGGTTTACAAGAGGATCGTTGACATTTAAGGAAGCTTACGAACGTACGGGACGAATTTTTAATGTGTCTGTCATTCCCTACGATCCACATTCACCACCGAAGTTGCTTAACTACATTACCGCACCTAACTGTGTTATTTGGAGTGCTATCATTGCTTCTGCCGCTATTCCCGGAGTAAGTATGACAAGTGGTACAAACCCCAATTTCTGAGCGATCTGGCATATAGATTCTGAACCCCGTCGTACTTATGCAAAAAAAGGACAAGTCCGATCGATTGGTTCCTTACAACTATGGTCATAAGTTTAAAGATGGTAGCCTTCGTACAGATATTCCTACACAGGCACTGCACAACCAGTTCAATGTTAACTATACTGTGGTCAGTCAAGTCAATCCGCATATTCATGTATTCTTTTATGCCAATCAAGGCAGCCCCGGACGACCGGTTACACACCGTTACGGCAAGGGATGGTAAGCACGTGAAACGTAAAATGACATATTTGCGTAACCAAGTTTTTTTTAGGCGTGGCGGGTTTTTGGCTTCCACTGCGGAACAGTTGCTCAAACTCGACTTATCCAAATGGCTTAAGGTACTGCGCGATCTTGAGCTTCTTCCAAAGCTGCTTGATCAAGACTGGAGTTCGACATTTTTGCAAAAGTTTGATGGCACTGTAACCATTTTGGTGAGAACCTTACCTATCCAAACTTGGTTGTTCTAATATGAATTGTATAAAGCCTAGAGCCGGTGTATCTGATTGGCTGTATATCGTTGCTGACCCTGACGCTGACAGATTACGGAGACTATTCCAAGCTGGTGAGCTACAAGCATGGCCGAAAGTATCCATGATTTCAAATCGTATGAGAATCGAGTCGGCAATTCAGTTGGCAAGAAAAACATTGCGTCAAGGACAACGGAAAAACAAACGTCCCTCTTCTTTGTATACCGATATTGACTTACGAGAAAAAGAAGTAGCAACTGGCAGTGATGATGCATCGGAGAGTTCAGATGAAAAGAAATTCTTGACAAGTAGTCGACGTGCCAGTATGGCTGCCAATGGTTGCGTTCCTATGGCGGAAGCAGACTTTGAAGAAGAGGAGACAAAACGACGACAATTTGTAGCACAGTTCTCTGATCGTCGGGAAATTATGGACGGTAAAGAAATAACAGCAGAATTAATGAGCGAGAAAGAAAACGACACAGACGACGAGGACGATGATGAAGACGACGGGGATGATCCCTTCATCTGAAGGAGAAAACGATTGGTCTGAGTTGTGACTTCACTATTTCCACTCCGATTTGACGTAAATACGACTTTTTTCAATACACAAACAACTATTCTCTTTTTTCTCTCTCTCACACGAAAAATTGGTAAGTTATCATTCTATTTTACTTTGTAGTGGGTTGCTTTCAAATGATGTTTTCCACAAAAAAATTTTTTTGTTGAATTTCTTCAAATGAACCCTTATGATTCGAATTGACACTCTGATCAAAGAAAGTAACCCATTACACTGTTTGGATAAAACTCTTTACAGTACTTGAAAACTTATCTTATTTAACAGATACCCCTTCCCCTTTGGTAACTAGTTAATCTTTATAAAATATAAATAAAAAAAATTACAAAAAAAATTCGATGCGTGAATTATAAGCCACAGTTCGCTAATAATACATGGTGACATATATGTGTCATATTATAACCCATTTGATCGATCATGAGAAAAAGTAAAGTTTGGGATAGTATAGCTCGGTCCAGCTCAGCTGATTTCACAAAACTAAGAGATTGGGTGACAATTAGTGCTCCATTAATGATGATATTATGTGCTCTGTATTTCTACTTCAAAGAAGTTTCTGCGCTGCTACCAAAATTTCACTTTCCGTAGAAAGACCCAACTACAAATTGGCTTTTTTTTTTTTTTTAGGGGCACGATCACTTTCGAATCTGCCAATGTAACACATACCCATGCAAATGGACAAACTTTCCCCTTTCCTACATCCGAGATAAGCTAAAAACTGCAGCAAACATCTATAAAGTTCATAAAAATGATTGGACTTATTTCCCAGACCGCAAAGAAAGTGGTTCTGCTACTTACATTTCTATTTCTTCATCTACAGGATGTACAAACTGTGCCGGAGTAAGAAGGGGCATTTAAATCCAACTATACCTGAAAAACTTGCTTTACTATCAACATTGTAACTGGTTTCTGGCAAGTTGTTTATTAGTACACTGCATAGTGTAAGGGTAATGATGAGAAATGGCGAATGATTAGATAAAGTTTACGCACGAAACTGCACTGTTGAACTGGAAATGGATCGTATTATATTCCACTCATTAGATAATTTATCTTGAAAGTGAAAAGGAAATGTTGAGGAGCTTCTCAACCCAAACACCTTCTAGCCCATACAGGGAGGGATTAGATGGAAGCACATTGTAAAGGGACAACGTCAGTATCAAAAAATTGACATTGCTGAAGTACATAAGGACATGCTTTTGACAAAGACAAGTCAGAAACTGCAGCATCTGTCAGGAGTAAGGACATTTCCGAAGTTCAAGTTACTCTGCAATCATTTAATGCAGTAATTAACCCTCTTCTTTATCAAGAACATTAGCATCTGGAGCAATCATGTGTGTAAAACGCGCCCAAAGACAAAGTTTTACCCCTTATCAGCTTTTGATAGACGTACTGCATCTATTAGGGCACTAACAGATATTGCATACGATATCGATATCCCATCGCTTGCATATGTTAATATATTACGCCAACTAGATGTATACAACAGAACGCCTCCAAAAAGTGAAAATAGCTGCCATCAGAAATTCGTAATACATTTGAAAGAAATAGAAAAAAAAACAACATACTTGACAAGACACATAGTACTTGCCACCATTCAGGGGATCAGCAAGGTGTTCTACCATCATGACATTCAATGATGTTGGTGATGGTAACAAAAAACGTATTGACTTTAAATATGCTCTACGTTCGTCCTACGTTGATTCATTGCCAAACGTGGGATTAATAATAGAATCGTTTATCCTACATAAAATATGTATTTGATAAAGGGACGTCGTGTACATGTACAAACTCTGCTTTCCATAGGACTATTCTGGTAAGTACATTTATTTTCTATACATACAGAAGCACCAGTTTTTTTTTCGATCTGTCGTTTAGGCTGCATGATCCTTGTTCTAAACCATCTTTCCTCTCACTCACACTGTCTCTCTCTGTGTGTATTTGTGTGCGCCCTGTCTCCATTACAGGAAACGGCGTTCATTCATGTGCTCATTTTTGTATATTCCATACGTTGTATTGCCTCAAATTCTCTGCAGTAGCTAGCTTTTAATCCAAACTGCTTTTCAACAAATCCTGTCGCACCATACGCATGAATGTATGACTATCACAGTTAGTCAGAAATATTGCAAGTATCATCCATGGACTAGCTATGAGTTTTACACTGCTCAAATAAAGTTTGCATCCATCGGAGTACCATATTCAAGTAACAATTTCATGATTTAAGAGATGATTTGATAACGTATATTCAATAAACGACAAGTCTAAGCATTAGAATGGTTTGTCCGGAGATGATGGACACCAACTCCGTTCTCCTTCGTCGGAGGTAACAGTAACCTCTTGCGTATCATCATAATCAGCAATTATGAAACGCAAGAGTTCCACACTAGTTTTTTTATCATCAACATAAACCCAGACGTTTTACAAGCGTTATTTAGTTTATCGGTTTAATTAAATTGACTGTCAAACAAGTACCAAGGTAATGACAACATTTATTCTGTCTGAATTGATGATACATCGTCTATCATAGTGACATCTCCGATGCGTATATTCGTATATGCACGCTTGTTAAGACAAAATAATGGTGGCGTTATGACATGGCGGTCTTTTTTTTTTACAGATATGATGCATGTAACAAAATGGATCTTTCTTTGGCACCACAGTTTGTTTGTTTTTTATCTACAGTTGTAATAAGGAAAAAGGGAGAGAGAGAGAGAGAGAGAGAGAATTTGTTAACAGACAAAGAAGCCTGGTGGTGGTTGTTTTTTATGCCACCATCCTTCGTTCTCCAAAGTTGTTTTTTTGTTGGATGTTTGTTCATCGGGTATCTTGGATTTGCGTTTCAAGGCATGAAATAGCTTGTTTTCAATAGATCGGCTGCAGTCTTGCTCCCTGATAATTCGTTGTCCATATTCACGCAATTGAGACAACAGATTCAGATTGGGATTGATAGCAGGTGCACGGGCCTTAACAAAGTCGTAAGCTTCTTGCATCGGTAAATGCATCGTCTTCATCACATAGGCGATGATGAGGGTTGCAGATCTGGCGACACCACACTGACAGTGAACAAGTATTGTTTGATTATTGATATCCCGAGTTTGTTGGATGGCCTTAACAGCCCGTTCAAGTTCAGTGGCCAAATCGTCTTGGTTATGTCGCCATGGGAATTTTTGATACTGCATCATCGTTGCATCTTTCTCCTTTTCCTCCTTTTCTTCGTCATCCAGGGGTTGTTGTCGGAACAGGTGTTCGTGGGGATTATGTACCTCCGCCGCAACATTTAACATGCATTGGATCGAGTACGCCCGTAACTGTTCCAGATCCGTTGCATTGCCTTCAGCACCCAGATACAAATGGGGAAGTATCCGAACAGGACCTTTTGCGTAGGGTAGAGTAGCACTTGGGATAGGTGATGCTATTGACAAGGGAGTTTGACTGGCAAGAGTTAACGAAAGGTTCTTTTTGTTGCGTCGATGTGGTTGAACAGAAACGATGGAAAGTCGTTTATCCATGGTAAAAGAGGTTGCTGTCATAATAATAATAATAATAATAATAAAAGGAGAAGGAAAGGAAAGAAAGAAGGAAAGTAAGAAAAAAGGAGAAGGACAGCTAGATAGACTATTTGAATCATTGTTTGCTTTAGAAGTTTAGGCGGCAGTTCGATCTTAATTAGTTGGCCAATGAGCTTGCTTGGTTCGGAATTGGATCTTGATTGCCATGTATGACCAACGCAAAAAATAAATCCTTGTGACCAGGATCAGTTTAATTAACAGCTTAGCAAATCGTCTTTCTGTCTTGGCTAAAGAACATTCTTTCGTTGCATTGGTTGGAAGTCAATGACACATGCAAATCACGAGTAATAAACAATTCAATCCAAAACCTGGTTCTTATGAATTTAGAAAAGTTTCCAATTAATGCAAGTGAATATATCACTGAAATAGATATGTTTGTTTGTTTTGCTATACCTATATCTAATGATGTAGACATATATATGTATATATGTTTTTTTTTTTTCATCGATCAATCCTACCAAAGTGAGAATGGATAACCTGTTGTCAAGAATGTAATGATGTGGCGTAAAATCACGCGATAAACTTCATATTCAGACTCTGCCACTTTTCCTCAGTCGCCAAGTCCATCTTTTTTACTGTGCCAACGATTAAGTCGGATAGCTCAAACATCGGTAAAACGTTGTACAATTGAACGACAAGAAAATAAAAAAAACCACTTAAACTATTCGTCAGTCTTTTCCTTTTTCTTTTCTTTTACTCATGTTTCGACGGCTGACACAAATCCCATTCCGGCGTACGTTCTCAACGGAACATAAGCTAAATGAATGGCAGAAAGTTATAGCTACAAAGAAGCTGGTGGAGCATGATATCATTTCAGCCTCTCAGTTCAATTTGATGGCCAATACCTTAAATGACCAAGATTATAATTACGGACAAGTGCCAGCGGTGGGTACAGAATTACCTCCCGCTTGGCATTTGGCATATTTCCCCCCTCGTGTTCCAGAATCTGCTTTATCACCAGATGGGTTTGAAAAAGACTGGCAGCCCCCACAATTCCCGCATCGCATGTGGGCTGGGGGAGAACTGAAATGGAATCCAAGTAATCCACTCCGTGTCGGTGACTATGCCAAAATTGAGTCTTCTATCCGTGATATTCAATTCCGCCCCGGTGGACGACGGGGTGATTCCGTATTCATCTATGTGGATAAACATATGAGTAACTCCCATGGTTGGGCTGCAACGGAATCAAGATGCTGGGTTTATGTGAAAGACAACGGAAACAATGATAAGAGTAAAAAGACCGCGCCGAGAAAAGAACCTTTGTCAGAAGGTAATACTAAATTCCACTGGGTCAACTTTTTCCCTGACCATGAACCACCTTAGACATCAAGAGCAGTCCTGACTTTTCGCTTGCACTTACACCATCGCCTATTCTTTTGTTTCGATTTTCAGCCCTTACTTTCAACTCCCATTTAATCCATTACGATCACGTCTATTCAACCACAGTCGAACATCAACCAGGTACAAAAACAAAGGCATCAACGAAGCAAACAAAGATCTCACTTATTCTTTTAGGCTGTCTGGTACATGGTCCATTATCGTTCACGCTGATGGTTCACCAGCTAGGTCAGCATATTAAAAAGCAGAATCCTGATCTACGCATCCATTCATTTGACTACCGATGCTTAAGCCCGCTTGTGGTTAGCCATCCTATCACTGTGCAAGGAAAGAAAAGGAAGGAGGAAGAAAATACATTTGATCTTTGGGTCTTGAATGACCAGGGTCAGGTTGCAGTCAAGGGATCAGCTGTGGTAGGATCCCAGGGAAATTGAACAGAAATTGTGCAAACAGTTGAAAAGGAAAAATAAAATGTATAAAAAAATCGCTACAAATGTTACAACTGTTTAGATTACTGTACAAGGATAGTGAACGCCATAAAGCGTTACTAAGGTGTATGTTTGATATGATGAACTTGCACGTCTCCTTTTCCAACGCCTGCTGTGCTGCCTTGACTAGAACTTGTTTCACCCCATTCTATTGAAGTACTGGAGCCACTGTGGTGTTGATCAAGGTCTTTTCCTGTGGTTTCGCGCATGAAGATCAAGACAAAGAGGAAGCCTATAGCGTTGATCGCTGCAAAAACCGTGAAACTGTAATTTCCAAGGTTTGTGTCCATCACCGGCCAGATAGTGTTGATAATGAAATTGCACAACCAGTTGGATGAGCTGCCCAGTGCAGATCCGGCTGCTAAGGCACTCATAGGCAATAGCTCTGGGGCAATCATCCACGGAATAACGCCGCACCCCATGCTGTAGGTGAATGTAAAGAGCAAAGCAGCCGTAATTGCAAGAGGTGCAAGTCTATGCGAACTATCGGCAGCAGAGCTGGTGACGAGAAATACAGACGCAATGGTCGTCCCACCCAAAGAGATCAACATAAACCCCTTTCGACCGACACGGTGCATAAATATTAGTGCGATTGCTGTTGCTACAATGTTGCCAGTTGCATCTGCGAGGGAGATATTGGTTGCCATGGACACATTGCCATTGAAGACCTTAGTCAAGTAGCCGACGGAGTACACACTCATAGGGCCGATACCACCAACTTGGTTGTACGCTTGCAGCACCATCACAATGATGGCGTTCCACGTGATGCGCTTGTCCTTAAATAAAAGAATGTCTAACACGGATGTTCGCGGCCCAGCCTCGGCTTCGCGTTCGCGGGCCGCTAGTATGGCTGCGAACTCGTCCTCGATATCGGCTCCTGCCCGAAGTTTCTGAAGCGCCATACTAGCCTTTTCGTACTGTTTGTTCGCACAAAGGCGACGAGGACATTCAACGGCAAAGAACGTCAAGAGAAGCAGTTGCACTCCGCTAATGACGCTTGGAATAGCCCATAGAAGACGCCATATCGGCACTTTGCTCATATAGAGTCCACAGACTTGCGTCAACAGGATGCCAAGGTTTAAAAATAGTTCAAAGAGAGCACCCAGTGCACCACGACTTTTCTTCGTTGATATCTCCGAGACATAGATACTGACGGATGCTCCTGACATTCCACAAGCAATACCGACAAATCCACGACCGAGAGAATACTGTAAAAGCATTGGTGAGAAGGCGAGGTGACTTGGTTACTAGATTTGTACCATAGCAATGTTGATCGAGCAAGCCGAGAGTATACCACCAACCATCATCCAACAACAAGCTAGGATGATATTGTCGCGCCTTCCAAACCAGGTGTTAAGGTACATGCTTGCCAAAGAACCAACAAGACCACCGAGAGGAAACGCTCCCACCGTCAAACCCCTGTGATTTTTTAATGGACATTATCTTTTATACGCGGTACTTGCCACACGTAATCACTCATAGGTAGACAGGCTGGTAAGGAGCCATAGGGGTCTGATCCGTCGCTACATTGAGCTATAACTGACTGTGGCATATTCGGAACACCTATACCAAAAGCTATAGTGGTACGTTCGGAGCAAATAAAACTTACTGATATGCCACCCAACGTTAAACCCTGAGAAAGCAGCAATGGTTGCACATACTGTCATGTACAGAGGAAATCCTAGGTCCTGTGACTTTTTTGGCAGCATAGAATGTAGAGGTGGGAAGAAAAGAGAGAGAGAGAGAGCAATGTGAGATTGGAGAATGGGAAAAAGACGAAATAAATCGTTAGAATAGCAATCAGATCCTTATGGGAGCGCGTTGTCTGATAAAGTATGATCTGTTACGGCTGGATAAAATAAAAAACCAATACAGAAGATAAAAGATAACGACATTGAGATCCTTACATTTATAAAAGATATCCGTCGAAGGTATTTTATTACCTAAACGAGTAAGCATCGATATACTCTCAGTAAAGACGAAACGTGATTCGTTGCAATGTAACACGTAGTTTTCGCTTACTATTCTTCCTTCCATATCTGTTTTATTTCGATCTCATGGACGATACAAATCAAGGTCAGTATCCATCTTTGCTATTTTATTTGCGGCGCCCGTGAGAATTATACAATTATACCTTTTCCCATCCTCTTAAGTTTGTCCCACGCGTCTTTTTTTCTTTTGTATTCACACACCTCGCGTTCATATGATCCGAACCTAGACGCTGGATTTTTGAAACCTTGTCTTACTAAATGAATTTCGATCATCCATCCCTATTTCAGAAAAACCGGGTTTCTTCAATAATGCACCCACTTGCGTAGATACGTGCACGCGTTTTAGTGATAGAGGAAAAATCCAGTTCAGGTTAATTTTAAGGAACTTTCACCCCTGATATTTTCAATGCCGACGACATACACTAAACCAGTTATGAACAGATAAACTATCTAGTTAACCGAGAAAAGCAATGACCCACATCCAATGCTTTCATAATACAATTTACTCAGTCAAGCTTCGAGAAAAGCTGGTACGCATGAATCTGTGACATCATTTTATATTGGCACTTGATCTCATAATCTTTCCATTAGAGCAAGTCATTCAAGCCGATAGTTCTGGTGGAGTAAATGTAACTAATCTTAGTCGTCCCTGAAATTGTTGTTCTGTCACATAAAGTATACTTGTAACAGCAGTAATCTCTCTGCTAAATGTGCCTGCGTCTACCACGTTTTGCCGCGCAGGCTGCACAGTGTGGATCGTTGCTCAATCTATCATCTGTAGTTGCGGTATTTCGGAGACATGTCTTTCTGCATAACAAACGGGACTACAGAATAAGAACCCTTGATTTTTTCTACCACCAACATACACTTTGCGTTCGTCGGCTTTTGAAAGCCTCCAGCGACCATTTCTGAAGTAAACCGTTTAATGTTGTTTGATCTGTTGGTTGGATTTGTTGACTAGGCCTTTCCATCATTTCCTTCGTCTCAGCCTTGGCCCACAGACTTGCCGATGGAGAATTAGTCTCTCCCACATTATGGCCAGCTTTTCTGCACTTTCTACTCTCGTTAATCGGAACGTTTACTAGCATACAGCCGTTAGTAACTCATTGTTGTGGAAGTAGTAAGACAATGGCTGCCTTTTCAAGAGAGACTAACTCGTTTTTGAACTTATAGTGTTTGCTATCTTGTTTCTGGCACAGGTGCTTCGGTGTGTTAAATAGGTGATCTTTTTAGTGGAAATGTGTTTTGTTCTCCGTCTAATTTCCTAAGTACGTGTAGCACCTGTCGGTCATTATTCTAAGAGCTGGATGTTCTTTTCGTCCATGTTTGCTGTCCATTCAGCTCTGCCGTACCTACTGTCGCTAGTAGCTAGAAAATCAAGCATAGAGTATTACAAATAGTCCTTACTTAATTAACAACAGTTCGAAGTGCTACAGGATATCCAAAGGATTAGTAAGACTAGTCCTATAACTTTTATGCAACTGCGACATAAAAGGATTCGAAGTCAAACACTGATGACAGAGTGCCCACGACTTAACCGATACTCGGATAAATATGTGTGTGCGTTTCACACCTGAAACAAAATGCAGAGCCATTTCTCCTTCTTAATCAAAACGTTTCTGTCCACGTAGTTCATTTTCAGCTGCGAATGAATATGACATACCCAAATATGGCCTGTGTCTGACTAATTCCAAGAAAGATAGTTGGTATACAATAGCATTCCCACGGAAAGGACGATGCGATCCTAATGCCATTCCATTTTTTACAGCTCCTGAACAAGCGAAATTTGAGCGCAAATAATGACATTACAAACAATAACACGAATGGTTTAGAAAGATGGAATGTTTCTATGTCAAACATTTGTGCCACTAAGAAGACGGAGAAATAGTACTGTGTAGTGCCGGTACAAGGTTCCCACATTCCCCCTTTTTTTTTCTGTAAAGGAAGCGCATATCGGAAAGTTACTGAGCTTTATGAAAATCGTACGTATCTGATTATGGTATGGAGTAATAAAAAATGTAAACGTTTCCAAAGGAGGACATTTCACCAAAACAGGTGAATTTGCTTTTGTTTTGGAGCTGTACTCGGTACCTCGGTATACGTATGACATAATAAATGAATTGTTAGGCACTCTCCAAAATATGACATATATCTAAAGTATATAATCGTCTCGAACCCAATCCGACCTAGCATGACTCACATATCGTTATCAGGCAATTAGTTTAAGCGACTAAACATTCGCAGGAATAGAACAACATTAGTCGCGCGGAATATGGTCAAATGGCTAATAAAATAGGTTTGCTTATCTATGTTATAGAGATAGTGGATAAAGCGTGACAGTATACCTCAGTAAATTGACCTGAGTGTAACAGAGAAGTTCTCAATTACGCAAATAAAAGCCAATGAAAACAGCTTTTACTATGTCTATGTTGCTTCACGGAAAAAAGAAACATAATATAATCGGTGTTATAGTTTTGCAATGCGTAATATCTGGGTTATTAAAGTTTAGATAAACATGAATGTTGGTTTGAATATAGGTACGCTATCTGAATTATAATAGCTATTCTTACATCATTCAAAACCCGTACGAATGCTCAGTGATTTATACGTTGGTGCATGGTTAGGATGATAACAAAGATGTCTATGTATTCCTAATAGAAGGAGCTCAAGGTCCGTTCTAACAGTACATGTGAATTGATAGGAACCAAAGATTAGGGTTGCCTGTACAACACGCTGAACTATTAGAATCTTGAAACTCGTGGCGATAGAAGGTCTCCTACTGCCCTGGCAAGCATATTCAAGGAGCACGCGATGATGTAATTTAGATCACATCTGACAATTTCTTCACACCCCTTCAGGATTAGACCAGCTTTATTTAAAACGAACTTCAATCCCATAAAATATAGCATATTATCTGGCATGTCGCCATCTTACGCGATGCGTTATATGAGCTCACTACGCCTGAACCTATGTTACACAACGATGTTATATTGCCTTACATTAGTCACAAACTATGTTTATTTTAGGTTCTCTTGTTTCATATTGGCAAGAAAGAGTATGTATCATTCAGTTATCGTATCAATAATCACAAGCACACTAGAACAAATGAAGTGCTTCAGGTCCGACAAGATTATCTCTTCCATCGTGCGACAGAAACCCTCTTTACCGAGTACATATTGAGGTTGCTACATTGTCCTATGATTTCTGAGGCCTGCTGCTTTTTGTATATGTCAAAAACATGTATCTGATGCTTTTAAATGAAAAAAAGGACAATGTGGTACAGTGTGCGGTTTGAATGTGAAAAAAAAAAATTATGTGCTTCTACTCTCATTTCCTCTTTTTGCCTCCTGACCTTGACTTCTTTCCTTGTCGGTTGACCCGATCAATCTCACGTTTACTGATTGTCAACATTGCTCCTCGCATCTTGCCGATACCATTTGTAATACCAGGATTCCGATCACGTTTCTTCTCCTTCGTGTCCACATAAAGATGACGAAGAGATTTGTCGTAGATACCAAGATCTTTTGCCATTTGCAGCTTCTTATGTTGCCTTTCCTTTTTCTTAGCTTCCAAACCCAAATGCATGGTCAATGGGACCTTGGTGTTCGCTGAAGGCTAGCAACCGATGCTTAGTCCTGTCACGCTTTTCAAGTCAATAGAAACTAACCTTTGCACCTAACGTTTCTAATTTATTCATCATGTGCTTCCGTCGGTCTTTGCCGGACATCTCATCCACCTCTATTCATTCGTTCAGATCACCTCGTCGTCAACAGAGCCAACAAACACACTTACGATATTCCTCCAAAAGCTTAGATGTTGCCAGAAGTTCTTTCAGTTCTTGATCCTTTCGCTGATTCTCACTAACATACGGTTTATCAGTCTCAAGATGGCATATTGATTCAGTACGTACGCTTCTTCCTGATCTTCTTTTTCAGACACTGCAGTAGGGGTGCTAGCAACCACAGAGGGTTCTGACTGTATCACTTTAGAAGACTAATAGAAAGGAAATAGTTAGTCTCTACTACGTACTATAAACACCACCACTGTTACCATGAATGCCTTCTTGTCAGCTTTATCTTGAAAAGTTGATTTCTTCTGTAAGCTTGACCCATCGAATACAACGACCTGCGGCTCCGATGATTTGATCGAGTTTATTTTTACGATATCCTTTTTAGGTTTTTTTTGGGCCTTTTGCTCGCTAAAAGGAAGACATGTTAACAAGGTGCTCATCGATGTATGATCTACTTGCATTTCCGTTCGCTTGCGTTTATTTTTAAGATCCTTCTGCAGGAGTGAATTGCTTGCTGTATTCACCTTCACATTACTGATAAGACTGGCCAAGGACGACATGTTGCGTACGTGCTGTGTACAATGTATCCAAGCCGATCGTAAATGGTCGCCATTTTTTTTTTCTTTTGCGACCCAGCAGGACAAGTCAAAACACCGAAATGACAGTCAACCAGCCCTTTTCCCATAATGAATCCATCTCTAACACACTACACGAAGTGCCAAAGCTTGCATATATACATATTAATCTTTTCTGGAAAAATATCTCATTAATCGAGAGCAAACACAGCAGCGTTTAGCTCTGTTTTGGTATGCGGTACTTCGTGGCTGTAGATAAATACAACTTTCAAATATACGACAGTGCATGAACCACCCTTACAAGCGTTTTATACTTTTAGCCTGAAAAATTACACTATCAAACTAAAGCATTTACCGTAAGTACACATTGCACTGCTCCAGGATATTATGCACTTTTCAATTCACACGATTTCAAAAATCCGTCTCACAAGAAGAGTTAAAAGCCATTGGAGGTCTACTCATCAACTGTAGCAACTGCGGTCTTGTTGTGGAGCAGTGATCACCTTAGAATTGTTATTGTATCAGTTCATCAATATCTCAGAGATGGCTTGGAGCTAGACATAGCCGGAAGACAAGTACGCTGTAATTAACACAAACACTAGAAACAGTCGGCATTAGGTTTGAGCTTTTCCTGTTTTCGGATACTCTTAACCGTGTGGATGACGATGATGTCGTTTCGGAAACGCTAATTTTTCAGCACCTTAGAATATCTAAAATAGGGTTTTCGCGACCAGTTTCACGGAATGCTGGTGTTACAGAAGCAATGTGACACTTTCATGATGAACCAAATGGCATTCTCAGAGCTATATCGTTTTTCTGATTGAGAAAAATTATAGACAGTAATTTTTTCCGGTGGCAACTGTTGTTCAAGTGGCTAAAAATGAACATATTTCTTGGCATTCAATCTTCTAATGCAGTTTACATGAAGACATTGTAGTCCTGAGTAGTTTGTCAAAAGAATCTTTGTTGACTTTGAGTTAATCAATCTAACCCTGTTCGAGGCCACCAGTCTTGAAAAACGGCATGGAAATGCCAAGAACTCATACCTGATTTACCATTAATGTTTTTACGATATTTGAACTTTACAATAATGAATAACAAAGCTGCTAGCATGTATTCACATTTTCAGGGAATTACGAAATTTTAAGACGTAAGCGGTAGAATTTTACTAAAGCATAGAGGAAAATTGGCAGCGATTGATCTTCATAACCGACGAAGTGTACAGAGGATTCTCAAGTACTGACAAGGTTATATCGTATCCGTCATACACCATATAACTAGTGTATTTGCTTTCTAGGAGTCGCTCACAGATGATAACCTTGCTGACAGCATAGTGAGTCATGTATAGCCCGAATATGTAGACTTACACAAATGCAAAACTAAGCGGTATACAGCACGTTGATAGTATCTGAAATGGTGACTATCTAATTACTATGAAGGAAACGATAAGGCAATGCGTATAAAAATGTAAAAGAGATAGAGCTGTCGGTACTCCGTAGTAAAGTGGCAAGACTCAGCCTACTAGTCACAGAGGAAAACCCTTAATTGTAAGGAGATACTATATTTGGAGAAGACGATGTAAAGTTCAGAATGGTGTAGTACGAAAACTGGAGATAGGTGCAATATCTACTAATGGATGTGTCTGACAAACGGAACGACGTTGAGTGGCGCTATTCATTGGCTCTAATGTCATGACATTTGCGAATAGAGCGCAGCTCAAGAGCTGGATCAAGCGCTCATCAATGAATACCTGTGACGACGTTTAAATTCTCTACCGTATCGACAAGACAGAGATACCATGTAATCACATAATCACTTATTTGTTTGCGGATGAGTTATTTATTGAATAAGGTCCAACAACATACTGAAACACAAGCCTAATGTGTACACTTCAAAATTAAGAGTAGCTGCGAATAGTCCGACGAATTGGCACAGTTTTCCACTCAAAATTCAAACGTTTGAAGTCACGCGATTTAAGTGTCATTGAAAAAAGTACAAAATAGCCTTGATTATACGAGATCATTCTGCACAATGATTATTCAAAAGCGTCTTTTCTGATGTCTATTTTACAGAATCGGTTGGAAGGACTGCGTGAAACATGATACGGCGTCAACTAGGCAATAATACATCGACTCTCAAAAATGTTTCCGTCCAATGCATAAATGTAGTTCTTTTTAATTCTATGCTTTTTTCTTGCGCTTCTTACAAATGAAATCCTCAATATGTAAATATTTGGCACTGTTATGCTGTATAAATATTTCTAGGGAAACAATTCTTCTGTCTATCACAAGACCCAGGTGGCTCAACAAATTCCACCTCAACCAGAATCACTCAAAAATCCGCTTGTCTTACAGGAAAAAACCAAAAAAAAAAAAAATTCTGACCAGCACTGGTAGTGGTTAAAATTCACGCGTCAATTGATTCTGGGACCGGGCTTCGGGCCATACAGGAAGTAGTTATATTAATAACTGCTGAAATGTTCTATGCATCAATTGTGATTTTTTTTTCTTGTGGGATCTACCTTATTCTTATGCTATTCATTGTCCGGGTATACTTCGGTTTACTTTCTCTTCCCAAAATTTTCTGTCTTGTTTTACCAGAATTCCTAAATTGTCTTGTAAAACCCAGAGACCACGTTTCTGCATTTGTCGGTGAAACAAATACTTGATATCCCGCTAGGCACAAGGCACTCTAAAAGAGCTTGCTGTCTTCTGCAGAAATATATGTGTATAATGAAACAAATAGTCCCATATTTATAAGAAACCTTTAAATTACTAGACGATTTCTTTCATCTCGATTGTACTCTTTTTTTATTGACCCAAAAAGAAGTCGTGTCAGCGCTCCTAAGAGTAAATTACTTAGTTCAAAAGTGTGACTGCACCACTCAACGACTTTCCACATATGATCCCTTTCCGGCTGAAAGGAAGCGTAGTTATAGGATTTTCCACGACGAGACATTCATAGTTGAATTGACAAATCATTCAAACTTTGCTCATGTCACTATCTAAACACCATTCCGATCGTAAACCACCTCTACACTCCGACAGTGAAGACTTTCCAGATTTCATCGTGCCAAAGACATCTGTGAGAGAGTCTCACCATGACAACGATGACTGGGTATACACCCCGACCGCAACGACAGAGTACGCCCAGCTTGATATTGATGATTCTGAAACAACACAGCAACACCCGCTGTTAGCAGAGAACGACGACGACGACGCCGAAACAAAAATATATCGGCTTCCATCCGAGGGAGGATCGATATTTGCTAGTTTTGTTCGTATATGCTAGACTCCTGAAGAAAGCTGTTACTTACGTTTCTGACCATAGCTGAATATGGCGAACAGTATTATTGGTGCTGGTATTATTGGCCTACCATTTTCATTCAAAGAGGCAGTAAGTCTCCTTCTCCCCCCACCCCCCTCCCCACACATTTACTCCGCTTCTCCTTGGTCACACAGTCAGAATATTCCCGGTGATTCTGAAATTTCGCCGATATAGGGGTTTTGGATGGGCATTTTATTGTTATTGTTATTAACAGTCGTTGTCGGTGAGTTAGTTGGCCAATCCGAATGAATTGACGCGGTAATGGGAGAGAGAGGAAAGAAAGAGAAGAAAAAATTAGGGGTGGGGTTGTGCAGAGACACGTTGACCCTACCTGGAAGCTGATCACGGGTTGAAAATAGATTGGACACTAAGATTGTTGATGTACAACGGAAAGTTGGCAGGACGGACAACATACCAAGATCTGTTGGAATTT
Organism: Saksenaea oblongispora B3353; assembly: GCA_000697495.1. Taxonomy (NCBI): domain Eukaryota; kingdom Fungi; phylum Mucoromycota; class Mucoromycetes; order Mucorales; family Saksenaeaceae; genus Saksenaea; species Saksenaea oblongispora. Next base: position 152,507 of record JNEV01001300.1, read on the forward strand.
TCGTTTGGACGAGCTGGCTTGATTGCCATTTCCGTATTTCAATTCGCATTTGCTTTTGGAGGTAAACCATTTGACATTTTTATTGTTGGTGATCCATTGCTGACTTACCGTCTATGCGCGTGTATAGGCATGTGCGCTTATTGCGTAATTGTAGGTATGTACAGTTATATATATACTTTTTTTATACACAAAGCCAATCATTTCAATCTGTAGGGGACACCATACCACACGTCATTCGATCACTAGTACCTTCGATCGAGCAGATACCTGTTCTGTGGATTTTTGGCAATCGAAAGTTGTGCATTACATTTTTCACCATATTTGTATCTTACCCACTCTCTCTGTATCGGGACATTGCGAAACTTGCCAAAACAAGCGCACTAGCGCTGGTGGCAATTGTGGTGATTATTGTCAGTGTGACAATAGAAGGCCCTAAAGTGCCAGAAGAATTGCGTGGATCGCGCGATGACATGTTCAAGCCTGTAAATAACGAAGTATTTCAGGCTATTGCTGTCATCAGTTTTGGTTAGTTTGTGAACCTTGCGGACTTCATGTAACTTACATGCCGCACTAGCGTTTGTGTGTCATCACAATAGTTTTCTTATCTTTGGATCACTGAAACAACCCTCACTCAATCGATTTGCGGTTGTGACCCATTGGAGTATGCTGATCGCCTTTGCGACATGCTTAATGTTGGCCGTATCGGGCTATTTAGCTTTTACCAACAAAACTGCAGGTACGGGCATAAGATGGAGGAGAAAAACAAGACTTACGTACTGCAACCCTAGGCAACATCTTAAACAATTTTCCTGCAGACAATGTGTTTATCAATGTTGCACGCTTGGCCTTTGGATTAAATATGTTCACAACCATCCCTCTAGAGACACTTGTATGTCGAGAGGTAGGTAGTAGAGTAACGGATAGACCTGAAAGACACTCAAACTGGATTTGTTCCCAAGGTACTGGAAACATTTTTCTGGCCCACGGCGTCATTTGACCGCTCACGTCATTTTGCGCTTACTACCATTTTGATCCTTGTCGCATTGGTGATCTCGCTGCTGACGTGCAATCTCGGCATTGTGCTCGAATTAACCGGCGCATTTTCTGCCACCGCTCTGGCGTATATTCTTCCACCGCTCTGTTATTTAAAGTTGTCTAATGGTTCTCTTTGGCAGAGAAGCAAAATACCACATTGGGCGTGCTTTGTATTTGGTCTAGTGATTATGTTTGTGAGTACCTTTTACAGTCTACAAAAAGTATTTCGCCACTCAGATGTGGTGCAAGGAGTACACTCATGTGATTTATAAAGAAAAATTCTTTTTATTCAAACTGCTTTCTTTACTATTTATCCAAAAACAATACTCCACAGCTTCCCCATCATTCCGCCTTCCCTTTTGTCCTGGTTGTCTTTATCTATTTGGATGACCAATTCATTATCGGCAGTGCGCTCGAAACATCTCACGTCCAACATCGTGTACCTTGTGGAAAATATGCTCCGGTAGTGATAAGCAACGCCTTTATTTGGCAATACCAGGAGCGTGCCTGATAATTTTGCTTCCCTAATTGTTAAGGGACCTACAAAGATATCGTCACGGGTTGGGTACTGATCAAGCCGTCGCTGATTGGAAAGACCAAAAGCAGCCCATGCAGAATGGAAAGGATGATCTGCTGCAGACCCCGCTGGTCGATAACACCAAATGAACCTACGCTGTTCGAATGCTTTCGCTTTGCGGGACAGCGTCTTGTCAATGGCAGACGATGTCACGGCGGTTTGAATGGGAATATAAGATGATGTGGATTGGTTATACAAGGAACTATCACTGTCTGATTGATGCCCTTTGGCACCCTCACTGTCCTTCGTCGATCGATCGTCAGGTGGCATCACGTTTGTGGCACTCGTGTCCGAAAAAACCACTGACGGTTGCCCATCCGGAACATTTGGCTCTGATATCTTGGTAGGAGTGTTGAGAGGATGGTAACTGTTCCAGGGTAGAGGCATGGACAAAGGAATAGGTGGGGGTGGTATTGTGGGCATCATCATTACAGGTGGCAGAGGAAACGGTGGTAATGGTGGAGGCGGAGGAGGTAGCAGCTGTTGCAGTAGTGGTGCAGGGAGATTGTGACCTGGGGTTTGCACCCAGGATGGTGGTAGTAGCTCTGGTCTCATGATATCCCGTTCAAAAAATGACGGCGGAGGATCTTCTCTTTGCGTCAGGAGGGATCTTTGTCTGTTTAGTTTTTTCTGACGTTGCTGCTGTGATCCTACAGATTTTGATCGTCGTACTTTACTCTTACTGCTTGAAGAGCGAGACAAGTCTGATCGATAGACTGGTATCGGGTGAACAGGAAACACATCATCGTTTTCATCATCCACATCGGACGCATAAAAATCATGCACGGGTTCATCTTTGTCATGAGACCATACAACATCGCCACCAGGTATCCAATGTCTAGGACCATTATCTACAGGAAGATAATCTGGTTCGACAAATACTGAAGGTGAATAAACACTTCGCGGGTAGTCACGTCTCGAGGCTCTTCTTCTTTGATGCTGTAGCCAATCATCATCTGAATCAAGTGCAGCAGTTTCGTCATAGATAAAATGCTGTGGATATGTGTGATAATGAGACATCCTGATGGATGGGTAAATACAATTTTTCAAAACAAAAATGAAAAGTGTGTTCTTTTATATAAGAAGACCTACCTTATGTTGTCATGGGTCTCTTATCGATCCGGAATATGGGCTGTTTGTCACATGAAATGTATCACATAAAAGACATGTCAACAAGGCAATTAAAAAGATGAGCGATGCAACTGCATCTAATCATATAAACAGCAACATAAATATGCCAAATAATGCGATCGTATATTTACAATGAGGGTCTGTTCTGTTGCAATTTCTAAACGCCGAACAAAAATGATTGCCAGGGATCACTCTGTTGGTATTCAGCTAACTTGCCAACGCGTGGACAATAAGTCCTCACAGGATTAAATTTTTCACGAATAGATTTCAATGTTCTACAGGTCCAGCTTTCAGGAGAGTCGCATTGCCCTTGTAAAAAATCAAGTGTATCATTTATAGATCGTTCTTGACCCATCTTCAAGACTTGTGCAGCTGTCTCATCAGTCCTTTTGCTATTTCGCATGTTGAGCAATCTGTTCGACATAGAAATCCACTTACTTCAAAGCTTCTAGATGTACAAGGAGTATGTTTAATGTCCAATCGTCTGTAGTGCCATATTCAAGTCTCTCCAATAGTAGTTCAAAGGCAAGATATACTGATTCTGGTGGAGCAGCTATCAATCCATCAGCTTATTATCTCATGAACCAATACAAAACTTACAGATTTCTGTAGAGCACAACTTTGTAAGCAGCGGTTTCAATGCAACATCAACGTCTGCAGTTGGGTCAAGGCGACAAAATTCTTCGAAAGATTGTTCAATCATCGAGCCTGGTATATACTTCAGCAATACGCTGTAGGTTGATTTAGATCGCAAATTTGTTTGGATTTGCTTGCTTACCTTAAGCGATATGGGTCGCTCGTGGGGCTTTGCTTTGCTTGTTCGACCACTTCGGTTACGTCCATCTCCATTTTATCCATCACCTAAAGGAATATAAATATTTGCTTTTGGATATAAACATATTTAATTTTTACCTCCAGGTATGCCTCTAGGACTTGTGGATCATCAGGGATAACTCTGTAAGCTTTTTCAAGATACCGAAGTACTTTTTCGTTATTTTCCTCGGATTTTTCTCCTGAAATTCGGCACCATTTGTCATACATAATCATTGCCAAGATCTTCCTTGTTCGTCCATCAGAAGCAAAAGGCTCCTGTTCAATCCGGCTAAGAGAAATTAATATCTATTGGTACTTAATCTGTTACTGACTTACAACTCAATCTCATCTCGCGCTGTTTCGATATGGCCAGTTCTGATCAATTGTTGTATCCATGCATGGAAAGTCGGAAGAACCTTTTAAAGTCATTAGATATACAACGGTAGTCCGTGAAGCTTCTTACTGTCCCTCTCTTGCTTCCAACAAAGGCTGTCTCCAGGTATTCTGTCAACTGCTCTGGAGCAACTTCGCGTACCAACTCAGCACCCACCTTGACAGAACGATTAACACGTGAGGTGAGGGATCGTAGAACCTCACCTTCCAATACGTTGCCATTGAATACTTTTTTGTGTCGATCAGCGCATGCAGCAAAGTAAGTGCTTCCGAATACTGTTGCTCTTGCAAAAGACCGAGTAGTCGTCGTCTTGCAGTACGGTGTACCCTGACATTTCCAATAATGGTAGGTGTTCCTCCATGCTCCGGATCAAATTGGTTGACATCAAGAATGGTTGAGAGGACATTGTAGGGGGCCATAGCCTTGAAAGAAACGCAAAAATTTTTGAGCGAACTTTTTTGGTTTGACAACCATCGTCCGCATCAGCGATTGTACAAAACTTTGGATTCAGTCTCAGTCACAACATTGAACAGAGCGATCGCAATATGAAACTTGTTGGCTTAATTCTGAACAAGATCGACGGAATCTTTTTGTTGAATGGGTACAGTTGGATTCCAAGATCCCTTTGCGGCAACCGTTACGATTTATTCAGAAACTGACATCTATTCATAGAGTTTGACTAGAACCACAAAGAGGCTACGAGGGGATCATGGAGTGAAGATAGTTATGGGTTGATTTCATACGTTCAACTGACTCCCATGAGAAGCGCGTACTTCAAATAACTGTGCTGGTCAACTGTCAGTACTAAGGACTGCATTTCACACACTCTACCATGGATGGTATGATACATACATTTACATACATTTGCAGGATTGGTTATTCATTTATACAAGAATGCCTCATGCTCTAGAAGATCCATACTTCGTAGTATACCTTCACGACTGGTGACCACTATCTCGCGGTCTCTCAAAACATTCACATCAATCGCTTGCACCCTCCCCGTGCGTCTCACCTTATCCAGTGCTGCTGCACCGATATTCTCTATTGTTCCAATAACTTTGCCAGTCTCGATGTCCAGTACCGTCATCTTGCCATCTTCTGTTAGCAAAATAAGCGAGGTCTGAAGGATATTATATGCGGTAAGTTTTACGGGTATTGTGGGGTTGAGAGTATCCACGGTATCCAATGTGTATGTCACGATCAAGGATTCCATGTTTTCAGGTGGTGAGAATGGTAGATCGTCTCGTTTAAATGTAGGAGAAATATTATCCATTATATCATTGTTGAAGAGTTCCTCGGCCTGTATCTCGGCTTCTTCTGCTTCCACCATGCGTAGCGCTAGTTGTCGTAGCTTCCGTGATCCTCGTTTCCACCAGTGGAAGCGATGTGTATAGTCTGCCTCTTCTTTGTCATAGCGGGTATCATTACCATCCTCAGATCGGGTTGGATTCCATTGGACATTCAAGAAATAAGATATATCCCATATTTTGATGCCAAGCTTGTCATGCCCATTATAAGCAACCGCAATAAGCCGGAGACCACGTTGTGATAAATCATCCCTCTGCAAATTCTCCTCTGAAAACAAAGGAGGAAGCACCATAGCTGACTCAAGTCCCCACGGCCGGACATCACGCTGAGGTTCGCGTAGTTCTGGGATAAAATTGTCTCCAGTTAAATTATTGTGCTCTCGAAGTGATGCTTTCCACGGGAGAGAGCCTAATTTCACCCCAAATCTCCAGTCGTAGATACATAATTCATCTTTGGAGTAGCTCCCAGTACAGATCAGATGATTCAACTGTGGCGGATCTCGAAAGTGAAACATACAACTGACATTGCGTCCAAGTCGATTAACTGAGATGAGTTCTGCTCGTTCACCAGGCTTGCCATTCATTGTTTCCCCACATGACTTGCGTCCAATATATATAAATTGACTGGTAACTGCATTATAAGCGACCGGTGTAATCGAAGGATCTACTACCCCTGGTGATGGACGGAGATCAAAACGGACAAGTTGCACGCATCCCTCGATAACAGGGAATGTTGGACCATAGGCAAGCATAAACACGGTGTAACTTGGGTCATAATCGGCATGTTCTGGAGAAAACATAGTCATCCAATCTTTAACAGTTTCTGCCTGTGTTTCCCGTTGCCATGCACCGTCATTTGATCGGCTCCAGGAATTGTCTGAGAAAAAGAAGACATCTTGGCCAATAAGGCCACCATGTGTTTGATAGTGACCCAAGCACTGGGTATTGCCGTCATCAAATAACCGGTAGACAAACACAGCTCGCCAAAGGTCGACATGACTATCATTTTCTTCATTTGGTGGAGCAAGCGGCTGACCTACGGCAACAGCAAACAGCCGTACCTTCTCCGCTTGATTTGGCATCCAAATGGATTGAATACCCACTATTTGGCATAATGTTTCGGATGGTACAAACGTAAGATCAAGCTGACCCATTTGTTCCCATGACGGATAGTGCCAGAAAAGGATACGGTGCTCAGATCGTCTGCCTTGCCATGGTATGTTGCATTTTCGGTGTTTTCCCGTGGCCACAATACCTTGATTGGTTTTAGCATCAATATCATAAACTAATGGATCATGTACTTGAAAGGGCAATGAAGCCTCAGTAAGCGTGGTACGATCGAACATCAACTCTTCCGGCAAATGAGTAGTATTCTGCCAGTCTGGCAGTGCGTTCATGGCCTGACCAGTTTCGCTGCACCTATACTTGCAAGGGTTTTTTTGTAGTGAAGGTAGATCACCCTGGGACAGTTTGCGTTTGCGATTCAGCTGAAGATATGAATTATCTTCTGGAACAAACTCAAAGGTGAATGACCGCAGCCGCATCTGTTGTTTCACAAGATGGAGGACATATTTCCTCCATTCAGTAGCAGGCTGTAGGAGAGCAGTGTATTTTACACCTGTGGCCCAAGCAGCGTTCTGAAGGTGGAATATGCTAAACCACAAGACTGCATCTGTGGAAATTCTACAAGGAGCTCATTCAATGACTGTTCTGTGCTGCTTATTCATTGAAAGGAAACCTTTTAAATTTTTTGCAAACGCAACCAAGCTGTAAAAGTTCCTGTGCATTTGTCGCTACTAGCTCGAATATATACAAAAGGATTTCATCGGGTAATCGCTCCATACTTGTTACTGACTCTACCAACGAATCGATTCTGCCTCCCATGAAGGCGTAAGATTGCGCTAAAAAAAACGAAATATCACACTTTTCCAAAATCAAGGAAAAGTTGTCGCACAAATCCTACCACATCCATATTTCATACACACGTCAGCTTTCTGAAACCCCGCGATTTTTTTTCTCGAGATTTTTTTTTATTCGAAGAGATGGGCCGAGACATCGTGATGAGTGTGGCTGTTATGAACTATGGATATTTTGTTAATAAAGAAGTGTGCTTTAGCTACAGACAAGGTCTCATATGGAGTTTTTGCGTAACATATATTGCTAGCACAACTCTTTGTCTGTTGCTAGGTATGTTGCAAAGCCAAAGATACAGACATTTGTAGGACTATACGACCTACAGAAACTTAAGATGGAGTAAGATTATTTAAACTGATATCTGAGAAGTTTTTGGGTGGCATTAGCTATTGAAAAGCAGTTAAAAATCCATGTTCGATCAGAGCGAAGATGAGCGTTACAGCATGGAAAAGACGCTAGCATGATTTTTGAAAAACACATTTTAAACGATGAGCTTGAGAACATTATTTTGGAATTCATTGACAAAAATCCGGCAATTATCCTAGAGCATTTGATGGAGCGATTGCCGCAGAAAACTGAGGGACTCAAAGTATTGGAAAGGACGTTCCATCAATTATTGATTTCAGCATGTACCCAAGCCATACACTCAATAGATTATGAAATATTCTAAGTAATGGAAAAAGCTATAAATCCTACGGAAGTATCAGATATTTTGTATTATCGTGCCACTCATCTTCAAACAGAAGGAGAAAAGGATAGGTTGATTTATCATAGATACTTCTCAAAATATATCTCCCACTGTATCTTAACAATTGAGATTTAATCTGCTACACGGGAAAACGAGAGAGACAATACGTGACTACATTAGCTATCTCTAAAATCGCTTTCGCTTTTATCATTGGTATCCATCTCAGTGCTAATTATATCACGGTCATCTAAACTTTCGTATACCTGTATCGATATCTATAGATTTCAAAGTCTGATTGTTGGACCAAGTACTTCTCTCATTCTCAAGCACGCTCAATAGATCAGTCTGTATACGTGTCTACATGTCAGCATCGACGTCATGGTTTACAAGATACTTCTCGGTATCGCCGGCAAAGTCTGGCACAACTACAACAGATCTCTCAACGGAGTTGATGTCCATCAGAAAGAGGCCATTATATGGATCTATAGTCGTCGGTATCAGTACTAGCATTCCTGTTGGATGTCTGCCTCGTTACATACATTATTTTTGCTATTCACAACTTATATTCTAAACCTTTATGTCTGCAGATGAAGAAAAGCAGAAATTTTCAATAACAAATATGATCAAGGTCAAAAAGGACGAAGTGATGTCGTGGATTGCCCTAGTAGCTCATACACATACACCTTGTTGTGCATTTAATCGCTACATTCATCATAATCAGTGATCCTCAACGTTTGGTATATGTTAGACTATGATAAGAAATCAATATTTAAAAGCTGGCATTTAATTCTGTCCCTTAATATATGAGATGTAGCACTCTTGTACCGCTTGTAGTTCTGGCAGCTTTCAGTTGGACGTAACTATCATTTAACACCAGACATGGAAAAGAATACAGAGCTGTCAGCGCATCCCTGTTGTTGGAATACAGTTATGTTTCTGTCTCCTTTTCTTTCCCCATTGATTGGATCGGACCATGTGACATTGTTACGCGGTTTCATGTAAACATATTGCTACTTCGATTGAATCAATGGGCATGTCTCGAGGCGACGCGCTAATAAAACCAAAATTTTCCAAGACCACGCTCGTGTTTTCTACATTCTTTCTATTTCACTCATGGACAAAACTTCGAGAAGTATAAAAGATGAACATGACCAATAGAAGAAGTTATCCGCTCCGCCCAAACACTTCTACCAAAATGATATGGGATGTGATTCCCACCCATGGATGGGAATGACTTTCGCAGGTAAGCAAGACGGCATTTAAGTACGAGAGGTATCAGCTACGACCGAATTTTTATACTGTTATAGAACAGTCTTGAATATCAGTAACTACGAAAAAGACAGGTGTCTTTACTATTTGTTGTGCAAGAAAATCCAGAATATCAAAACATATATGACGGAGCACAGATTGTACAGCAAATGCTGTCGAAACTTCGAGAAGTCCTTATAAACAATATATCTCTTCCAGTGCTCTTTTCCGTATATATTTTTATGCTCTCAATTCACTAGCTGTATCGACAGGCAGATTGCTCCAAAAATATCTCTGGGTATAAAAACACTTTCAGACGCTACCCTTTGATTAAATAGGAAGTGCGTCCAATTTGAATTCGCCCCATCTTCTAATTGAATGGTGACTAGTGGAAAAAATCACTTTTGAATGGCTTGCATTCATTCAATATTGTATAACTTGGCAAGATGTAGACAAATTGAATATCTCAGAGCTTTCGGAGGAACAGATAATAGAATAGTGTAAATTCAAAAATTATTTTCCTTGTGAAAGAACATTTCTATCAAGGGAGAACCGCGTAGCAAGCTATTCATTCCATGACGTCGCTACAAAAGAAGCATTATTGCAATCGGAAGAGGTAACAATTAATTTTTTATGAACTTTGGTACGTTTTTAATAGGCGTGATATTTGTACATGGCACTCTTCAAAAATCCTACTACACTCGTAATGTTTATCATAATCGCAGGTGAAAACTGGAAAACTCAGAAAACGTACGCAAGGATTGCCTCTGAGGAAAGAGTTTTATCAAGTCATTCTACTCAAATATTCCTTCGAGAGGCACTACGCCAGTTCTATGCATCGGAATCAGTGGCACCAGTCTTCTAAAGAGCACAAATGATAGTTCCTATAGTAATAGCAAACAAATACTATACCGCTCAGATTTGTTCTTCTCGCTTTCACAACCGCGGCTGCCCTAAAGAAATAGGCTAGTTGAATGAAAGAGACAAGTTTCTATCAAACGACGCCTTAGAATGTTTCATTCAGACGGCTCTTCTTTCAAGTCAGTACACGCGATACTCGGCAGATACATACAAGTAGTACTTAACATTGGCTTGGCTGGGACGTCAACGCTAATATCGAACACGGTACAATCGTTTTCAACTTTCTGTCCAATAAATTCAGCAATCACTCCAATACCGACAGATATTGATTTACGTAAAAGTTGCAATGCATAGATATATCTATCGGCTGGTGCGCCAATGACAGACAGTTCATTGAGATAAACTGGATTACATCTTGCGCCTCTGCAAGTAGATTCCTCAGGGCGGTCTATTACTGATAAAGGCATCCTCAACACAAGAAGAGAACTTTCACACTACAAACATATTGTTTATTTAGGCAATTAATTGAAGCAAATAACTCTTGAATGCATGAACCCATGAACGTACATTATTCCCTCTGGCTGATACCTAGACGAATATGCCCTTCATTGTTTCGGGCAAAGCGGCAACTACTAAAATTTATGAAGAATTCTCAACTACGCAACATGGCATACTGCTTATAAACATCGTGTGTACAACCAATTTTGAAACACGATTACTTTTTACTCGTTGACCAACAGTAAAGGACATGGATGTGGCACTGGTACGTGATGCGGAAATCGAAATGTCTGAGTTGGAAGTCAACGTCACTAATTACCAGATTTGGAAGGAATTGTTTGGAACGCCGTCAAGATCTGATTTGTCCATTTCCTGGTGTGTAATTTTCCAGCGGGCGTTTGAAGTCGTCTTCCTTTTTTTCTCTTCACTTGTTCAAAAGTCTCCAATTCGAGAGCTATGCCATGGCGGGAACAAACTCTTCATCAGAAATAAAGCAACACAATGTACATTTAAGCGAGCTTAGGAAACAGTCAGCAAGAGATATAAAATCTGCTGCACTATCCCCAAAATCACCACCGTCCGTTGCAGCCGTTCTTCTGTCAGACTCGTTGTTTCCGCCCAGAAAACCCAAAGTTGCCGTTGACGACTCCGACTCAGAATCAGACGGTTCAGATTCATCCACCAAATCAAATAAAAAGGATCCGCTAGCGACGCAAGTGTGGCGGTTGTATACCAAAGCAAAGGATACACTTCCCAACGGTTCTCGTTTAGAAAATCTAACATGGCGTATGATGGCAATGACATTAAACAAAAAGAAAGCTGAGGCTGAGAAAAGGGCTCTCACGCCTCCACCAAGAGATGAGACGGATATGTTTGTCGATTCATCGGCGCCCGTTGTCGACCACTCCACGCCAGCATCCCCTCCTGCACCTGATGACACAACTGCCCTCCTTTCGTCATCTGCTCCGCCCTATATGATTGATTTTATGAGTGGGGGACCGCCTTTCCAGCGCTCCGGACCGTCGCGACATAGGCCATCTCATTTCAACAATAAGAATGTCCTAGTCTATGGATCTGCACGTGCCTCTTCGCCTTTGTCGTCCTCGTTATCGTCCTCACCTTCCAGTCATCGCATCTCAGTTTTGGACAACGAACCAAGCGTACTGTATTGTATTGTAGTGTTAGTGTAACCATCTAATGTTGTTTATAGTCTGCGGATACTCCCTTTTTTTCACATGTCAACGGGGCAAATAGCATTACTATCCCTGTCGATTTACCCACTGATGCGGATATGGACGATTACCAAAATGAAAGTGACGACAACGGCGACGATCATCGCATCAAGACGACGGCCTCACCGTTGGCGTCCACCACCTCTCCTTTCCAAACACCTGCCTACATGGAGTCGAGCCTTGCGTTTTTAAGTCAGTCTTTACCAAACTATCATCCACCACCATCGCAGCAATTTCCGACAACGCCATTTCAACAACCTCCCGCACTCTTCCCGCGCATGCCACCGTATACGGAGGCCCAAGCGACTAGGTCTCCGATGTACCCAACGTCCCCTGGTGAGGCTGGTTCCTCACCAGTATTTGGTCAAACCACGTTAGGAACACCGGGCACGTTACATGCAGGCGCTTTAAGCTTTGAGGAATTATTGACAATGTACTACGCGAACGGACATACGGCCGCGGTTGCCCCAGATGCAGGAAACATGTTTTCGCCACTGGTAAATACACCGAATGATCCTACAGCCATGTCACGGTCGTCGCACATCAGTCCTAGTCAGCTTGTTTCAAAGGATGGGCAAAGCATGGATTCTTTCGAAGTCTCGCATTCAACTGGTAAGTTTTGCTTTCGGGCATTCCATTGGTTCTATGTGTGTGCAATATGTGATCTGATGCTTAGATTTGCAAGACGGTGGATCTACCACAACGCATCAGTCGATAGGGCGAGCGGCTTCTGTTTCATCGTATGATGGCTCACCTAAAGTGGAAGGAGGTGTTTCACCGAATTTATCCAAACTTGTCACGCCACAACAAGGGGAGGGTAAAAAGCAGGATGTCTCCAAAAAGGAGAGCTCGCCAACGAAGTGTACCAACTGTGGAACTTCCACAACTCCGCTCTGGCGGCGCGACCCGGAAGGACAACCGCTGTGCAATGCTTGTGGTCTTTTTCTAAAGCTGCACGGCGTGGTACGACCATTGAGTTTAAAGACAGACGTGATTAAGAAGCGCAACAGGAGTGGAAGTACTAGCGCTGCTGGACCGGGTGCAGGAAGCGGTAGAGGTTCAAAAAGCAAGTCAACGTTTCTGCAATCGGCGTCAGCATCTGGACAAGGAGGCAGTACGGTGACTACGGGTGGATCTACGATGGGTGTGATTGGAAAACGGTCAAGCGGGACGGGTATGATTAGCATCGCTCCAGATTTTGGGGGTAGCAAGGCGCTGCGGACTGTCAGTACCACATCTGCTTCAACCTCTTCGAACGGCGGCGTCCAGATGAACGGGATAAGACCAGTGACTTTTGCACCTTCACGCTGGGGAAGTGAGACGATCAATAAACGCCAGCGACGGCATTCTCTCAGCGACAAAAAGAATCAAGAGAAACCACCTCCGCCAGCGTGCGCAGCGAGTAGCCAGTCGGCCACTGCATCGATAGCGGCTCAGGAACGGCGGCAGCCTGTACTTATGCCCCAACCGTCTCCTGTTTTTCAACATACAACAGCCAAAGTCGAATCTCAACCTCAAGGAGCTAGAAACATACTACCAAACAACCAACGTGCGCTTCTGCCAACGGTGGGAAGCGCGCCTAACCTTTCTTGGATGGGCATGGTTACCCAGCAACAACAGCAACAGGTAGAAAGCAGCAAGGTGCATTCATTTACTACTGCACACTCTTTCGGCGGCACTGGCGCATCTTCTTTGTCGTCGCTGACGCCTGAACAGGTGCAGCGTTTGTTGATGTTGCAACAAGCAACGATGGCTGCTGCATCTGTAGCAGCAACATCGGGTGGCAACAACAACAACAACAGCAATAACAACGAAAACGTGCAGAGCATGGATTACGACCATCAACCTTCCGTATCTCAACCCAAATGGTCTTGATACACACGCCATCCTCTCTTTCTCTTCTTCCCGTTTATATTTTATCCCGCAAGATCATGCGATATGCAGCGGTGCACATGGCTTTTTCCTTCGTTGTTTTCGTATTACTACATAATGTACGTTCATATATCTTTTTTTCTCCCCTTCAATCCCTGTAAATGTTTCTTTTTTTTTCTTTTTTGATGCTATTCGGATACGATTAGTCTGTTGTTACAGTTTGCTACATGGGATCAATTACTGTCTACAGTGATTGATAAGGTGGTAACAAACAGAGCAAACATGATAACAAATCAAGGAGAAGGAAGAGTCTGATAACTTTTGTTTCAATTGATCAGATGATACTAAACTATTGCGATTTTTTTACAATTCAAACATGTGGTTAATTGAGTTTGGGCAAACTATAAATTTTCATCTGCTGTTTTTGATTCCGATGTGGTGGAAGAAATCTAGGAGTAAACTCTTCGTCTACTTCCCACAGTGCGACGCAAGATCCTATAGAAAATTTGTTTAATCTTGATTTGCTTATCGTCTCTATCCTAATCTGAGTTTGCTACACTATGCCATTCTCCGTCGTCCTGTCATTTTCAAAAAAGAGACTCAGTGTCACCTTCTGTAGATGGCTGGAAGCTGAGTTGTATATTATTAATCGGCAAATAGAAACAATTCAAAGTCCACAGCAAATGCCTCACCAGTTATCACAATTCACATCATCCTTCTTTATTCTTATTTTCGCCAACGATACTCTCCATTGACGCTATCCTTGGTCACAATAAAAAATTCGAGACTTTGATAGCCTAGAAGGTTGAACAAAAACTATTTGGCGAATAGCGAATTTCTTATATTAAGCGCACAAGAGATAGGTCTAAGGAAACATCTCCCACTCTCGTACCTGTGCCAATTAGGGGACGGTAAGAACTACATAGACATTGGGCGCTATCCCTGCTTCTTAGTTGGCCAAGGTGAGTTTGGGAATACTAAGACCTAATAATAAGAGAAAGTCCATCTAGGGATCTGAGATCATCATGACCATTGGTATCGTAACGGGTCACAATATCAGGTTTGAAAAGAAATGTTGGACAAAATAAATCAATATCCACGCATAAAATAACATTTACTGATTATGTAGAATGCGCCTACGCATAAGTTCAAGAACATGAGTGGGTGGATCAATGAGTGTGAGTCCATTTTCCCCCTATTCTCCTGGGATCAATCCAATACTGCAGCTCCGGGCGGTTGAAAAAAAGCAAAATTAATCATCACGGGCTTTTACATCCAGATAATATTTGTTAGAATAAGCGACGCATGTAACAACGTAAAGCCAAATGATCTCAATGATATCATAACTACTCACACAGTTACTGGTATAAAGGCTATAAAAAAAAGAGTATGCAAGCTCAGCGGCACCATTAATAATAATATTCAAAGTAAAATTATTTTATTTACTTTATATGAAAATACGGGCGTGTATAGGTATAATTTTATAGAAGTCAGGCTCCAAGGTTTTATAACATATGTGTACTTGCGACAGGGATGGCCGTATGTAGTCGATAAAAGGACTACCTGTACCTAACTTTGAAAAAAGCATATATCAGATTTCTAAGCAAGGGACATTCATTTTAGGGAAGTCCGCCGCAGTTTCTACATACGCGATGTTTACTTTGCGAGAATGCGACACTTATCTCACAGCATGCGACGTGTACGAAGACGCGTGACATTTATTTTTGCCGCCAAATGACATCGGACTGCGGTTATTTTCCTTCTGCTGACCCAAGTTTTTCTTTATGTAACTTCATTCCTACTCTGAGGTAGCATTGTTAGACAAAATGGAACTGACCTACAAAAACAGTGCAAAATAAGTCACCAATAATAATACCATCCATCATGAATTATACGTATCACATCTAATAAAGGGCTATTCATTATTAACATTGTAGCTTTGAGTTAAACGTCAACTCGTGATGGATGTACTCTACGCATACATTTGGCCGAGGGTCCCACGCGTAACAGTACTATATCTAGTATGCAGGAGAGGAAGAAAAAAAAAAAGGCAACCCAGTGCCTGGGTACTGGTAGTCATCAGCTATGCCTTGCTCAAAAGCTGTTATCTTCCGGAGCAATGAATAACCACTCTAAAACCAGTCACTTGATGTTTAATTCTGTGAAGGCTAGCGAAACCTTCTTTATTGAAGTAAAGGAAAAAGGTACATCATTTATCTTCTCGGAGCATCAATTACAGTTTGTGCGGTAATTCATGTTTCGCAAAAATGTACGAATAAAAGGGATATGAATGGATGGATTTGGATGACAATGGGGTGGGGAATACTCAACCGTATGACATGTTAACGTGTTGCTAAAACAGTATGATTAATCGGTCACACGATTCTAAACTTTAATCAAAATCTGGAAGAATTATTAATAGTGTGTTGTCTGGATTGACTGGTAGAATGTTTTGTTTTCCATTGAGTAGATCGTTGATTATTGATGGGTATAAAAAAGGACCGCCTTAGTTTCATCCGATGGCATGGTAGCACAAAATTAGCGCGCTACTTTCTGTGTCGGCTTTCTATACCAAATATATAAGTTTTCCACTTTTAACTTTTCTTTTTTTTCTCCTTTTCTTTCTCATACTTTTGTCTTTTGTTTATTATTAAAAAAGAAATACCAACTTCTGCTTCAAGCAGGAGAAAAAGAAAGGAAGAAAAGATACCAGTCATCGTTTGTCTTGCACAAACAGTTTTCATTTTATATCATGGATTTATCACTTAACCACGATACCCAAACTATACCACATACTACACAAGATCATACGGAACAACCAGACGATCAGCACGTCGGTGATCTGCACCGAGAACCTATGCCACATCCGTCAATGTCAACACCAAATGTAGGTCACAGACTTTTCGCGCATTTTATGTGTCACAAGTCTTAACTCCCGTAATCCCTAATTGTAAAGCCCAACTTTGATTCCCAAATTCGGAACGGCACAGGAAGTGAACTTGAGTCTTTTGTGGCATACGCCAGCAGCTCTACCTCCTATCATATGCCGTCTCGTCCAATGTACAGGCCCTTGCAGGAGGCCATATTTCCAGCAAGATCTTCGTCCCTCGAGTCAGGACTGTATCTTGGCAGCAGTAATTCTAAAGGACACCAACAGCAGACCTCGTCACCCCCACCAGATTATATAAGCATGTACTTTCCATCTCTAGTACCACAACAGACCGTGAGCAGTACGAGGTCGTTGTCACCACCATCAGGAAGTCCGTCTACTAGTCAACGTTTGGTTTCAGCATCCGTCGAACATATGAAGTTGTACGATACGCCAGGGTCAACGAGCCCGCTTCCAAGAACGGTTGAACGCGTCAGTCTGTACGATCCACCAATGCCGTTCGTACAAGCAGCATTAAACCGCACAATATCCCCCTCCTCATCGTCAGCAACCAAACGACTTTCAGCAACCAAACGATCTTCAGCAACCAAACGATCTTCAGCACCACTCGAAATAGCCTTATTGACGTCTGTAAAGGCGAATTCCATTGGATATGACGATTACGCTTTGTGCTCCGTTCTATCTCGAGAATTTGTTCGACGCATCAGGTTACACAAAGATAAACAAAATTCTGTTAGCGATTATCCTAAAGCATTTACAGGACAGGACGCTGTGGTAAGGATTCCGAGCAAAATGATTCTCTTTGTAGTCAAAAAAATCACATTTTCTCCCTATTTCTGTTAGCATATTTTACGTCAAATGTTGTCAGACGGTCTTCGAGAAGGGGATATTTTAAATGTCGCCAACGCTCTGATGCATACGCAACCGCCCCTCTTCCGACCGACACCGCTTGCCCAGAGTTCCTTGATTTCCGATACGGTGTACAATTCTTCCGCTGAAACGTATGTGTTCAGCGACGACCTTGTGTATCCCGTTGGTGTCATGCCCTCTTTGACACGATGCTATGTCTTTGGATGTGTTTTAGGTCAAGGGGGTTGCTATGCTCCCCGCTGCCCTAATAGACCCAAAACGGTTGATATTTTGGTACGTGATTGTCTTCCCACTTTTATTTTTTCTTAACGGGGACACACGAGCAGTTAGCAGCACAGTCTGATTTTCACAGCAGCTCCAGCGTACGATCTGCAATTGAAGTGGACACGGTATATCAGCTAGTATGAATACTTTCCTGGTGAATAACGTTATTTTCAGATCAATCAAACGGCGTGGGTGCAGCGTGTTCCCAAAACACTTGTGGACAGCCTAACCAAACGAGAAATAAAGCGACAGGAAGCAATCAACGAAATGATCTTTTCAGAAGAAGTATTTCAACATGATATGGACATACTACGTGAGGTAAACGCACTTGAATTCCCGAGGAGACTACAACTTATATTTCGTAGCTCATTGTTGCACCACTGTTGGAGTCGGACATCGTTCCGTTCAAGCGGCGCGTGCTGTTTGTGCAAGATGTATTCGGCAATTACGAGGATATTTTGTATCTCAGCTACGCGCTGCTCAAAGAGCTTCAAGAACTGCAGCGACGGTACGATGGTCAGTGTATTCCTATGATTGGTGATATCCTCCTTCGTCATCTTGAAAACTTTGAAAAACCCTTCACGAAATACTGCCCACGCGTGGCCTTAGCCGAATACATTGTTCGGTTTGAAAAGCGATTTAATCCGAAATTCGAGGAGTTTGTAGATGGGATTCAAACCAAGAAAGAGTTTCGACGTCTACAATTCCGAAATTTTCTAGTCAAACCCGTGAGAAGGTTGCAAGATCTTCCACTCATTCTTGGACAGATATGCAAACATACAGAGAAGGATCACCCGGATTACGCTTATCTTGTACGATGCATCGAACTAATCAGGAATATGGCGTTCAAATCCGATGCACTGACAGAATATCACAAACAGCGCGTAGAGATCCTTGAGATAGATCGTTTACTGACATTCAAGGAAGAGAAGTTTTTTGATCTCAAGTTGACAGAACCTACTCGGCGTTTATACTATCGTGGTATCTTGAGACGGCGTGGAAATACCATGGACATGTCCGAAAAGACGGAAATCACTGCCTTTTTGTTCGATCATGTTCTTCTTCTGACGAAACAACGAAAAACCGATCTAGTCCATGAATTTAGGGTGTGGAAGCGTCCTATTCCTCTTCAAACTCTTCTTATAGATGGTGAGGAAGGAGAACTAGCGAGCATCTCACGCTACGCGACATCACACAGCCGAGTGTCATCATATCGTCATAGTAGGACGCCAACTATAACGCCGTCGGAACACTTACTGCAGCCACTGACATTAATATACCTCGGTCAGGGAAGAAACATATTTACATTTTACTGCGAAGATAAGCACCAATGGGTTCGAAAAATCACGGAAGCCAAGACAGCCTTACGGGAACGTCATGGTGATAGAGATGTCTACCAAATCAACACGTTAGATGGATCTCACTTTCAAGACGTCGGTTCGCCAAGTATGGCTGGAAGCTCAGGTCGAGTGAATTGTTCAGTGGAATTTGGTAAAAGAAAAATAAGGTGAATTATATCGGTACGAGACAAAAACAACTTTTTCTTTTTAGAAACCGGCCGAAAGACCAAAATGATTGCTATCGGAACAGATATAGGAGTGTATTTCAAGACTATTAACAAAGGAAATGGTGTTCCGAGACGTATACTTGCCTATGAAAAGGTGACACAGTTGGCTGTATTAAAGGAGTTCAACATCTTTGTAGTACTAGCAAGTATGTTTGACTGTATGTTAAGTTCAACCTTGTAACCTATGTCATTAGATAAGGTCCTGTACGCATTTCCACTCAATGTACTGAGCGATCCAACGAATTTCAAAGCACCAGATCGGTTTGTCCAGGAACTCGACAGACAAGTGCATTTTTTTCATTCAGGTGTATGCAACAAAGAGTACATGTTGATATACAAAAAGAAAAAAAGCACTCGAAGTATCTTTGTAATATTGCAGCCTGTAATTGATCTGAGTGATCCCAAAAACGCACTAGCAAAACAGTCCAAATTATTTTCTCGTAGGCATACTACCCCTTGGTTTGAAACACTTAAAGTAAGACTTGCTGCTGCGTGGCGTCTTATGCACACATTCGTTAGGAGTTCTACATTGCTGCAGAAGCAACCCGTATTCATTTTTTACAGACTAAAATACTGGTTGCCTGCGAACGCGGATTTGAAATCATCGATCCGCAGAATCTGTCACGACGAAACGTACCAAATACCACTGAGGCTGAATTTAGCTTTGTGCAGAAAATAGAGGATAGCATTAGACCGCTTGCAATGTTCCGTGTCCACGACAACTATCTGTTGTGCTACGATAAATTTGCATTCTACATCACTAACAATGGTGATCTTGTCTCACGTGCCAGGTAAGGACATTTGGGTCAAGCTTGGAGGGAAGTTGAGATATGATTCCTCGTTTACATAGATCACCATTGTTGTGCGAATGGGAAGGTTGCCCAAAACAAATTGTGTACCAGCATCCGTACATAATAGCTGTGGATCCACAGCTTATTGAAGTACGACACGTAGAAACGGTAAGATCATTGTACTAGAAAAGGAAGGCTAAAATACATGAAACTAAATGATCCCAACAAACTAATCAATGTACGAATTTATTAGGGCCGTCTGATACAAGTGTTGTTTGGAGAGGATATACGGCTTACCTTTTTTAACGGCAATACGGATCCAGATACTGTTTATGGTTGCATGTCGCATCCTGAGAGACAGGGCAGTCAGCTCCTCTTTGAATTAATTCGAAGAAACTTGTAAATCGCTGACTTTCACGTAGAAGGTGAAGTGCTCACAGAGCTGCTTTGAACAGCCCTGGGGGATACTGCTCCATCTCAATGCATTTACTTTATGCAAATGTATATTGCTGGGAGCCTGCTGGGCAAGGGAATGGGGAAGAATGGCAGAAAAATGTATATAAAACAGTAAACTTAGAACAACTTGAATGAAAATACAAGACCGTCTAAACTTTTTCGGTGAGCGTAATCTACAGCTTCGTCTCGTGTGTTGAAATGGTGTATTCGTTGTAATTTGCGAGTGGAGTGTAAATAATCTATTCCACAACCCTGCACTGGTAAGAACAGATCTCATGTACCAGATACCAAATAAACTTGGTGCTAATGCGCAATGAGACACGCTGATAGCATCTCTAAACCTTAAATGGGTTAGCTCCTTGTAGGCGTAAAAGTATTAGAAACTGTCTTTAGAATTGAAACTTGGTAGGGACTCAGTGGAAAGCCTGAATACCAGGAAATATCTCCATTTGCAGTTGGTACCTTATTGAGATCAGATGATGTATTTTTTGTAGAAGCTGCAATTTCGCATACAAACAATACGTCAAGCATAAATTTATTGTTTCGGGCCTATCTTTGGGTACTTCGTCTTTGCTTTAAGAGCTGAACTGCTGTTCTATTGGCTACACCCCTTCGCGCGCACCATGGTCGAAAATTTGGGTTTTAACTTTTTTTTTACGGCCAATGAACGCTGCGCCACTTTGGCATACTCACTCTATCCAGATCGGAGAATAAGGAAAGAAGTAGCTAAAAACGCCCTTGGGCAAAACGGAAAAAAAAGATGAAGGCATATGGAAAAAGGAAGCGGGAAAGGTGGGAGGGTCATAGAGGGAAGAGGGTCTTATGGAAAATTAGAGACAGAGGGGAGGTGATCCGCCGGAGAGTGAAGAGTGGAACGACAGGATTTGGGACAGTAGGAGCGGGGTAGTCTTGGATGGCGGTAGCAGCCATTGTAGGAAATGACTAGAGTCGATTGTGTCACACCGGGAGGTGTCAGGTGGGTGACAAAGCAGATCGATTTGAAATAGCAAGTGTGATAGGGCCAACTAAGTGTCGCGCCACCGAGCGCGTTGTGGGAAATTGGGTCCACGACAATCAAAGGGACGTGGAGACCTTCAAATGTCCTATGACACTTTCAACTTCTTAACGATATGTCACTGTTAATGCGTGCAGTAACCCAATTAAGACGAGAATTTGCTTGGGCAAAAACTTAGTCGATAGAAGTGAGTATTCAAGTAATATTTCGCTACGTTAGTAAAAGTTCCATACATTGACATTTGATGGCAAAATTATACACTCCCAATAACATAGTGTGAACTTTTGGTATCTTTTTCTCGCTTTTGTTATTATAAACTTTCTTTATGGCCCTTACAGACATTTCTAACACTACCAGAAAGCCTAGATATGAACTTTCAGTGCAGCAGAGATCCATGATCTATGGCATGAGGGAAGCCGGAATGTCGTTTGGCGGAATTGCAAAGTCCTAGAATATGTCACGATCAACTGTTCAACACGTTATAGAAAACATCAAAAAGACAGGAACTGCAATATCAAAACCTAGAGCTGGAAGGCCAACAAAGATAACGAATCATTTAGAACGCGCGTTTCAGCTGAATATCAAGCGCAACCCTCGTCTTCCCTTGCAAGGTTCATCACGCGTCTTTCTCCGACTCGCGTGTCAAAGTGTCATACCCCAACTTCAGCAAAGCTGTTCATAATCTTGGCATATTTTCACGTCAACTTGTCTGTAGACCTAAGTTAACTCAGAGGCACAAGGAGAAGAGACTTCAGGGGCCAAAGAGCATGTTCACTGGACAATGGAGCAATAGGAGAAGGTCATCTGGCCAGATGAGTCCAGATTCTGTGTTGTGGGCAATGACGGCAGAGAGCGAATCTTACGCAAGAAAGGAGAAGCTCTCTTGCCACAGCATATCAAAGAGACGACGAAGTTTGGTAGCGGTTCTATTATGTTATGGGGCTGCATTAATGCAAACGGAGTTGGTCCAGTTGAACCAGTGAAAGGAAGAATGGATAGGAAAGTGTACATCGAGGTTTTGAAGAAAAAACTTCTTTCTTTTTTACGTGAAAACAAACATAATGACTATATTCCAGGAGAATACGGCAACGTGCCATACCTGTGCAGCTGCGAGGCAATAGAAAAGCAAGAACTGTGTCGCTGTCTTTCCATACTGGCCTACACAGAGTCCCGATCTCAATCCAATTGAGAATCTTTGGGATTACCTTGAATAACGTATATAGAAGCGCAGACACCTGATTAGTAAACCAGAGGAGTTGGAAGCAGTTCTGCTGGAGGAATGGGCCTCCATACCCGAAAGTGTGTGTTGCTTCTATGCCCGACAGATGCAAGGCAGATATTGAAGTCCATCAAAACCACATGAGATATTAGATCACGACAAAAATTTGAAATAAATATTCTCAATAACTGTGTTTTACTGCTCCTTTTTTTCCAGACTATTATACTTATAAAGATATGGGATACACTTCATGTTGAAAGGTATGCATGATTAATCTCCACTTCGGAGTTTGCTCAACTGCATCTAGACTTTCTTTCGGGGAGTGTGTATTTGTTCCATAGCCATGTACTGGCAGTGCCTATTCGAATATACGTAAACCGTGTCTTTGTGTATTCGAATACACATAAATCGCATCTCTGTATATTTGAATACACATTAATTTCGTATAAAAATAGCTTGAATGGATATGTTTGATCATATTAAAGTGAAGATAAGCGATAGTTAAATAGTAATAAAAGGTGCTCAACTCACTTGAATAATAAATTCTGATGTTTCTTGTCTCCTCTCTTCCTTTTTAAAAAGAAACTTGACGGTTTCAGAAGGAACGTTTTTGTCCGATATAGAGGTTCTGTACCTAATGCAAAAGGTTTGTACATAAGCTAATGTTTTTGTCCGAGAGTGTTGGTGAACCTAGTACATGCTAACTGGGAATCAAACTACTTCGCGGTATCTGAAGTGTTTTTGTCTGAAGTAATTTTCGAAAACACTACGAGTCTCAACGTGCACTAAGTCGTTATCAATCTCGCAACCACAGAATATCACAGTATTCATCAATTCTTTATATAAATACCCCTTCTATTCAATGAATAAAACACAGGTTTTTCAGATACAAAATAATCTGTCCGCTTAACAATCTCAAGCACAAGCCAAGGTTCTCTCAAGAATATCAAGACAAGTACAAGTCTCCTTGCACCTCCGTTGGTTATTATCAAGAACCACCGATAATCTTTTTTTTTTTATTTTTTTTTTTATCTTTGATTCTACTTTGATTTTTATTTCAATCCATTGACAATCACGGCACAGAAGCCCGCTATCTTATTTTCTTTTGATTCTACTTTATTTTTCTTGCTCTATCTCTCGGATTTACCTTATATCCACTCATCCTTTGGTTACACTTATAGGATCCAACACGAGATCATAAGTAATCATGCACACGATCTACTAACGACCACGCTTTCTTTTTTATTTTAACAGGATCCATCAAAAATCTCTATAACACCCGTTATACTCGGTGTTCAAGACCTTTTCATTTCTTTTTTCATCTTTCAATCGAAAAATATTCTATACACTTGGTGGTGACTCAAAAACACACCTGGTTCTCACTAAACTTGAACTTAGCGCTATTCTTTGATACTCTTTTAACTGGAAAAGAGCCATTCTTCATCTTGGTACTCTCTATATCCATTCAAACTCGGAACACACCTTTGATCACGAAATCACACCTTTCACCGTGAAAAGATGGCAGATGGGAAAACCGCATCCCTTGCATGATTCCATGCTCCTAGCAACGTAAGTATGCATTATAGAATAGTACTTATAATATAATACAGGCATACCGGATCACTAAGGCGAAAAACGTCAATCTGCCTTTCACTACTGAGCTCTGGAAAGTATCTCCCCCGATCATTCTTGTTGTCCCCCTTCACTGTGCCAAAGCGACATCCGTATGTCGAACAATGCCCTTTATGGAAGATCAGGTCCGACACTGCCGGTATGTCGCCAGTGGCAAATCAAAGATGGACTTTTGCACAAATGATATCTTCTCCTGCGATGACCATCATTCCACTTTCACTTAATACCTTCAGCTCAGAGAAAAGGTCAGCAGGTTTTGTGGGGTCCTCTGAGGCCCTCTGAGGCGAGTCACTTAAGGCCCCTTCAGGCCCTCTGAGGCCAGTCACTTAAGGCCCCTTCAGGCCCTCTGAGGCGAGTCACTTAAGGCCCTTTGAGGCCCTCTGAGGTCAGTCACTTAAGGCCCTTTGAGGCCCTCTGAGGCCAGTCACTTAAGGCCCCTTCAGGCCCTCTGAGGCCAGTCACTTAAGGCCCTCTCGCCCTTTCACTCCTTCACTCCACAATTATGACATGAATAACCATGACAACCATACGAATCAGAGTCGCGTTTTTTTGCCCAGTTGAACATTGTAAAGGCTGTTTTGGAGACAGAAAGAAACTAAGACGACATCTAAAAGATGTGGAAAGTAAAGTTTTTTTTTTTTTTTGGGATATTCGATACGCAGAGTTGCTAATTGTAGGCCGACCAGAGCTTAAATTTTTTCATGAGAAATGTAGTCGTTATGTGGATAGTTCGATGTAGCCATATCTAACAAAATGGATATGCTTACTAATTTCTTTTATGCAGATTTGCGTACGTACAGAATCAAACCGAAACTGAGGAGGGCGAAACGGTTAGCTTAACATCGATGTATAATACGACTTGAATCTTATAGCTTTATAGAACCCTGAACTCACAGTGCACTATGGGTGTGCTGGTTGCATGCTGCACTTCGAATCTTGGGAACTATCCTCTAGGCATTTCAATACTCATATAGCACAATTGGAGGTATGAGACTCTTTCCGCTTGCTTCTGTTGTGAACACTGGTTTTTAAGAGCAACAAGCGAAGTCACAAAGCTTTAAACGATGATACTGTCACGATGAAAAGTAGCAGGCGGAAATTTCAGTTTGACGGAGCACCTGGTCTTGTTTCATCTTTACAAAATGCGCCAAAATTCACTGGTGGTGATATCGAAAAGTTGGAAAATCAATTCTCCTTTTGTGTTGCATACAATAGCTTCCGGCTTTCGAGACAACACTTGGATCTTATAGCGAAGCATGAGGATGATGAAAAAAAGTGCGTAGCTCTCAGCTCGTACGTTTCGGTATTAGCGATCTTGGAAGATGCTTTGAAATGTAAGGATCATAATGAACTATCCGATTATACCTGGGCACCTTCAAGCCAAGTGGGAGTTGGTGAACGACAATTCTACCGTATTATTCGGAATAACATGATAGAGTTCTCATCCAAATGCTTCCGTGTACATGCTTTGTCCACAAATCACGAGCGCACGTTTTTCATGGATCGTATCAAACCTCTTTTTCAATACTTTAGTGATCAGACAGGACTTCTGAATATGTGCTGGTGCGATATTTTTATTTACTATTTGCTTAGATTCTGACCATTTGCATTAGGGGGGAATTTGGTGTACAGTCACGTAGCGCAGACTTGGATACGGAGACCTGGACGAGCCCACAAAAAAGTTCAGCAGATGGGCTGGGATGCTCGGTTTTGATGGGGTATATGGACGAGGAACGCCTAATCATTGAATCATCATCCGGAGGAATCAGCGAAGATTTAACGCATACGGGGGAAGATAGCCTTAAGCTTCTGGAGGCAATGCAGGCCGCTATTAAGCTTAAAGCCACACGGTACAAAGACGCTACTTTCTCGTGCCTTTTGAATGTTCGAGCACTTGGTATATTAGCAGTGAAAAGGTCAATCACTCTAATGTCTCTGCGGTATGATACGGATGCAAAATATGTGTATGAAGAGCTACGACATGCCAGTATACCGGTTACATTCGCAGAACGACACATGTGGTATCGTTGTTTCGAGCTTTTAGCTCTTTTAAACGTAAGTTTTCTGTATCAGTATGAAGGGTGTACCTAGTAGCAAATTTTATGGTAGGAACTTTTGAACACCCAAGAACGTGTAGACCAGAAACTTTCTGAACAGCACTCATGTCCTCATCGGGATACCAAGGAAGATACTATTGACCAGATATTTCGAAATCTACGTGGCTGTTAAGGGTTCTTCTATTGTATTCCTGTGGTATCTATCCATTTTATGATTTTGCTTTCTGATTTAGAAAGTTATAAGAGGGCATTCTCTAGGGCACGACTAAGTATTTGTTACCATGTGTCTACCGTTGCCCATAAAGATTGTTGTTGTTTGTTTATCTGTCCTATGGTAACGGTTTGGCGATTTAAGATTATCTGTAGTGCTTTGGTTTCTTTTCGTTGCAGACTAAAAGTTCCTTGGGACTCCTCTTTATTGTTGAGTACAAAAAAAATGACTAGATACATTTGTTTATGCGTTTGCTATTATGTTATTAACAAGTTTCCTTGTTAATGAATGTCATACTCTTTCTTTGCAAGACGTTTGTTTGGACGACGGCTCTGGTTGCTTGAAAGCGGAGGGGCGAGCATTGTTGTTCGTCATCATATGTTTGAAGATTGCTAAGATATTCTTTGCACCTAGGACATCCCAATTCCAACGCTTGACGGTACTGATTAGCCTCACTTGAAAAACCGCGCAATTAAATGCCGCACGTTTTCTGGAATTTCCTCTAGTCACGCGCTTACAAAATCGATGTTGCAAGTCAGTGGAGATCAGTAATGGGTGGTAAGAAAAATACAATGAAGAAGAAGAGTTCGAAAAAAGACGATAAGTCAGCAGCAAAACAACAAGTTTATTTCTTCCGATAAATACATGACAGGGTACCAGTGAATCATTATCTCTAGGCAAACTAAATGAGTCCAAGTATGAGAACCGAGTTGCGCTTAATGCCTTTATTGTAATGAACCGTTTTTATTGGTAAGTTCGGTGAAAATCAAATGTCATTAGGCATCTAAAATGGAGATGTGGTAGAGATATAAAAGATTTGTCCGCTAGCATCAATGATGCTTGTATCTCACTTGAAGCCAGCGTTGCTCTTGTGATGAAGACCATCACCAACATGGTCTTCTAAGCTAACCATGGTATGGAATGTTATAACATTGTTAGCCAAGACATCTTTAATGACAACTTCTTTTCAAAGCACGGGAGTTACAGTGGTTCCCCGTTAATTTCAACCATCAGGGGGGTCAGCACTAGGTTGAAATTGACGTCCGGTCGATGTCATGAAACAAAACTGCTGTAAAAAAAAAAAGAAAAAAGGCAACGTAAGCTAAGTTTCTGGTGGACTGAAAGCATTTGATGAGCTAGCAGAACTATGGTCCGATCATGATACCATATCGGTGAAACGATTGTGTGTTTGTATGACATGCACTACACGCATGAAACAAAGGAAGCACGATAAATCAGCAAAATAATAGTTCAAAGATTCTAATATTCAAAAGCCTGCGTTTTCTAATATTTGTTTGTCTTACGCTACCCTAGAGTCATACTTGACCACTTAATATGTCGTTCTTACCTGAGCCAAAAACCATCCTTAGCTTACGTACATTGCTATTTCCGGTCAACGCAAAACTATCCTGTTGGCGAACGCAAAAGCGCCCTGAAAACATAGCAAAAGCACGTATAACAATCTATAAACCGGCTTTCAGATAACGGAAAAGCAAGCAGTTTCGCCAGAAGAACACCCATGATTAACGATGAAGCGGAGCAAATCTTTGACACTCATTATCACTTCTAACACGTGCCTGTTTCACCACTGCAGGAAGAGCGGGGTTTTTGTTACAATGGATGAGCGTTTCCAGCTCCTTAGCTAGCTTTTCCTCTTTCCTAGATTTGACCCTTGGGCCAATAGAAACAAGGACGATTTGCCTTCTTCTTTTGCCAAGCTTTCTTTTTTCAGGAAACGAGGGTTCATCTTTTTAAATATATCTTTCCACCTCGTTCCTGTCGTTATACCCCTCTCCCTTCATCCATCTCGCTTTCCCCACCTCATCCCTTTACTTTCTTTAATCTAATGACAACAACATACGACTGGGTCGAAATCGTTGATCCCGCATCAAACCATACATTCTACGCCAAGCCGGTACATCTCATTGAAATGACCGTAAACTCCCAACTCATTTATGATGTAGTCTACCGGCGAATGTTTATGGGAACGGCCTACTACCGGGAAATTGTAAGCTGAATCACCCATTCAACAAAAAAACCTCATCTTTTTGACAGGAAGCCTAAAGATCCAGACGGTGACTGGTGGGAATTATGGGACGAGAAGCATCAACTTCCTTATTTCTACAATACACAAACGGGTGTAACCGAATGGAACCGGCCCATCGACAAAGAGGTTATTCCATTAATCAAGATTCAGGTAGAGTTCTATCATGACCGTACAGACACTTATTCCGGATTAGTCTTCATCGATGCTCGGTAAACGTATGTCACTTCTTGTAAAAGAGCCCGAGGAATTCCCAGCCCAACTTGACGAAGCGAGATCCTTAAGAGAAACAAAGCGAAATAGTCGATCCCTGGATCTGGCCAGCACAAACGGTCGAATTCGACCCCGACTTCACCATCGATCCACATCCGACGGCGCTGCAGATATACACGATGATATGTTGCACGAACGGTCTCAGGGTGGAGGCAGTGATTCATTTTCAGCCGTCATAGCACCCTCCACCTCCGTTTCATCCGGTGTCAGTACGGCCACAAGCTTATTCAACTTTGGTCTCGGAAAAATGCTAAGCCCTCCTGTAAGAACGCCTCCGTTTCACAGAAGCTACGGATCACTAAATCAAAGTTTGCATATTAGAGTTCATCCGGATATAGCGAGGGAGGAAGACCTCGACGGTTATCTCATTTTTCGGCATTCTCTCACTTTACAAGATCGAGTAAATCGACACCAGGACAATCAACGACCAATCCCCTAAAAAATCTTGTGTCGCGATCCACAGCGATGAGTCGGAATTCCGTGGCCGTCAGCGTCCCAATCAATAATCCAGGTTTGCACCCCGTGGACAGGCTTTAAAATTGTGAACACTGAATTGTTGTTATCAGATGCTGCTCTCTCGATGCATCCACTGAACCGTCAACATCGTGACACACTTACTCCCGACCATCCCCCACCCGCTCCGATCTATGAAAAGTAAGGCTGGAAGGTTAAAAGGGGGTGTGTTGACATTGCAGGGGAAGGCTGTATTGTATTAACCGAGAAATCAGACCAGCACTACCTGCTGGGTTACGTCAGGATATCAACCAGTTTGCCATCGATGGCTTCGCCAAAAAGTATTTTTCCACCCACAAACGTGGTCTTTTTAGACGCCGAGTGCCTATGACGGAGATGCTGCAGTGGACGAAGGTAGCTATAATCGGAGTTTGTAAACGAGACTCACCCCCACACTGCAGGATTCGTTGAAGCAGCCGCTAATCATGCTGAATAAGGATTTATACAAAGACGTGCTCCGATGCTTTAAGCTTATCCAGATGATCATGGGTGATCGTCCTCGTCCACGTAACACAAATGCGATTGACGACATTCAAACTATCTTGAACTGTGGTATAAGCAAGGGACAAATGCGAGATGAAATCTATGTACAGATTTGTAAACAGCTTCATAACAACCCTAGCAGGTAACTTTTTTCTCCGCTTTTTACATGACTCACTTTGATTGTCTTCCAGGGAGAGCGTTCGAAAAGGATGGGAGATTTTATGTGTTGTCAGCGTGACATTTCCACCATCAAAAAACCTCGAAACATATCTCAACAACTTTGTCGAAGAGCATCATCATGTGAAAGACAATGATTTAGACATCATGAGCCGACACGTTTCGGCCAAACTAAAGAGAATTTGCCTGCGTGGCGCTAAGGGGAAGGTTTTAACAGCAGCCGAGATCGAAAGAGCTAAAGTAAGTGTTAAAAATAAGGGAGAGAGAGGGAAAGTAACAGGAGACATAGGAAGCACCATTTAAACCCAGTGTATTTGGCGAGTCGCTTGAGTTTATTATGAGTTTGCAAAACAATGATAATGATGCAAAGATACCAAAGATTGTTCCGTTTTTGGCAGATGCTGTGCATCAGATGAACGGACAACGGTCGGAAGGAATCTTTCGTGTACCTGGTGATGCGGACGATGTGACGGATCTGGTAAGTAGGATGTTTCACCTTGAATACAGTACTGAGATAAACGTGTAGCGCGTTCGTATTGAAAACGGGAACTACGACGCTACGGGCATCACGGATCCAAACGTTCCTGCATCGCTACTGAAGTACTGGCTGAGGGATCTTGCGGACCCGTTAATTTCGGCTGAATTGTATGACAAATGCATTGCTTGTTCAGAAACTGCCGATAAAGCGATAGAAATTGTGAATGCATTACCAGAAGTAAACCGCCGCATTGTTTTGTACATGATTAGTTTTCTACAGGTAAAAAAGATTTACTTCACCGGGAAAGAACTTAAACACTTTTTGAACAGGAATTCACGGCGCCTGACGTGATCAAGCATACGTTAATGAATATTTCCAACTTGGCCATGGTTTTTGCGCCCAACTTCTTGCGCTGCCCTTCCGAGAGCTTGACAACGGTGTTCGAAAATTCAAAGTACGAGCAAGCGTTCTTGAGAACGTTGATCACAGAAATGTACGTGGATAAAGACGCATGTGTCAGTAACAAAGAGGTCGATCCCATCGGTGTGCGAAAGTCGACCCAGTAATCCGATCTTGTTCTCTTTCTACCTAATTTACCTTTACTTTCTTTGCCATTTACCTTCTTTGTTTGTGTACATATACTGTTTTGACATCCCACATCGGGATGAATAAAAAAGCAGCTTAAGATATACGGTGAGGGTATCTAAATTCTCATATGACAGGAACTGAGCCTTCTGAACGCCTGTCAAACCAGACGTGGTTGGCCAGTGAAAAGATGTGCCGCAAAGTGCTCGCATATTAAAAAAATGGAGGTTTTCATCGAAGTTTCTTTTAGAGACGTTTTCTGATCCATCGTGGTGTGCTCTCCGCCATTCTAGATTGACATCCCAAACGTCTCCGTTGTTTTTCTCCTGTAATTGTATTTGCTTCTTGGTCAGTGTTGCTGCAGTCGGGGGTTTGTTCCTTGTCAGCGTACTGCAACGACTTCTAACCGCAAACGAAAAGCAGCTTATTCATGTTGTATATTCATTCCATCCTTCCGCTTATTGCACTATGGCGTTTCTTGCAATTCATACAGGGAATATCAAATCAGTTGGCGACCCCACGTTGGCGCGCTGGTAATCTCTCCCTTGTAGCAATGTTTATCGTTAGTGAAGTGACGAGAAAGGTGGCTATTGAACGAGGCTATCCCGAAAGAGACGGAATGTGTTGCTTTTGGCTTCTAAAGTGACCACGACTTGATGGAATGGCTACAGAATACCTAGAGTGGTACGCCGTCTGCCGATAATTCGTTCGGGGGTAAAAAAAAAAAAAACCGAGTAACTTGGTCTATTCATGGAAAACGTGTCACTAGTAGTATGAGATAAGGGGGTACCACACGCACGGCTACAACGGGTGTCACGACAGACATTGCGAACCCTTGCGACAGATTAAAAAAAAAAAAACAAGATTGTACGTATGAAGAATCAGTATGTTTACCGAGTATGTGATGTACGAAAACAGGGCCATTTGTTTCTGTTCTTCAACTACGTAGGGGTGAGAGTATCCTGAAACATATTTAGGCCAGACAAATAGATGATCTCTCTGGCATACAGTAGGAAAGCCATCTTGTAATGCAAGGCTTAGCATTTAATCAAACGAGATAGAGCTGCTTACAACACAAGGTTTATTTGAGGCCCTGTATTTCCTTATGGATTAGACACGCTATTGACAACTTGTTAGGACTGATGCCAGGGATGGCCCAGAGATAGACTCCCTATAAGCAACCCTTCCAAAACGGAAATAGCAGGGACCATGGAGAGTAATAAAATGTGCTTGACAGGAGACTTGTTGGCAACCATATGGTTGATATTTATATCAAGTGGTTGGAAACGAGCGTAGGAGATACAAGGAAAAAGAGATGAATATGCTACGCACAGACCTCCTCGACCACTCTGGATGTCTTTGCTTCATCAAAGGCAGTTTCTCGAACCGAGAGGCTACGATTACCTTTACGGTTACAGTAGTTACACAAACCAAATAGATAGACATACGTTATTCTTTGAAAATGTGAGTTTTCTAGCTCTCTAAAGATCAATTCATCAATGGTATGTCAGGTGTTTGATGACGATATCTCGAGAAATAAACGTTCCAAGTATCGCTGAAGCAAATCTTTGTGATCACGCGTCCATCGCTAATACATATATATATGTACTTTTGTGCAGCGATTACGTTCACCTGTTCGTCATTTTTTTTTCTGTCCATGGATCCAACCAGATACTGGGACCATCATTATCCGCACTCACCGACCCATCGGTCGCCAGTTCTGCCACAAACCTCGCTTACTACTGTGGCGTTGCAAGGTTATGAGTTTCACTTACCAAGCCCTCGCAAGTCAAAATACGAGACAACCACAAAGAAGACTTCGCCTGACGCGACGTTTAATGATCGTCATGTGCCATCCTCGCAAGATTCCTCAAGTTCCAGCGTCATCTTTGAATCTGTGTCCTCCTCGTCCGCATTACCACCGAATTACCATGACAATTTGGTTGCAGGTCTCCAAATGATAACACAGCATCTTTCTACGGACGATGAAGAAGATGAGAATGAATCCAATTACCGCCACAGCCGTATGTATGCAGATTCTATCAATACCAAGGACGAAGACGTTGATGAAGAAGAGCGTCGAGGGTATCGTAAAGAACCGCCACCGCAAGACAGAGCAGAAAGCACTGGACAGTTTAGCGTTTGGGAAGGTACTTGCAAAGTCGTTATATCATTGCTCAATGGTTTCTTGCAGAGTACCAGCCAGACTATCGTATGCTAAATGAATCCTATCACACGATGAAAGAAGGTAGCCTATTCCGTTTCAGTGGACAGTTGTTTAGTATGTAGGGATTTATAAGGATATCTATGCGACGATGGAGAAAGTGCATACGCTTGAAGTCAGGTTTGAAGATGCTAAAAGTCAGTTTCATGCGAGGATCGAGGAAGATTATCAGCAATTATCTCAGGAACTGATGGACAAACGAACCCGATTGGCGAAACAGCGCATGACATTTATAGAGGAGTCTGAACAGATTGTTCAAGGTGAGATTTAGTTTTCTGTCGGTGATTTCTGACTTACTCTGCGAAGATCCATCTACATTTCAAAATGAAAAAGTACGTCTGTCGAGGATCGTAGATCGGCTACTCACTTCTTTATCAGGTTCGACTAAATGTTGGTGGGAGTATTTTCGAGGCAAGCAAATTTTGCTTCTTTACTTTGCTGCTTCGTGTTGACCTTGTTAAGTTAGACATCTTTGAATACGCTTCGGCGTGATCAGAACAGTTTATTCGCCACCATGTTCTCCGGTCGCCATCAGCTGACATCGGAATCCGATGGATCTTACTTTATTGACCGTGATCCCTCTCATTTTAGGCTTGTTCTAAATTATTTAAGAGATTTACGGGTAAACATACCGTAATACCTCTGTTTTACTAACAACTACAACAGATACCTCCAACCATTGTTCAGGATAAAGCAATGTAATTGAATGGTTATATCCATGGCAGTATCACTTACTTCCTTTGTTTAGTTGCCAGGAATTATTACAAGAAGTAGGGAAGTCATCTGTTCAATCACATCTGACCTTTGAATGTTTTGTTTTTTTCTTCCCAAACAGGCAAAGTATTATCGTATCGATGGTTTAATCCAAATGCTCCAATAAATAACGGCAGTATGACAGACTTGATGATGGCCGCGCTGTGAAATACATGAATTACAGTGCACGACGAGCAATAAGATGTGATCATCTGTGAACCATCTTGGTTCTAAGCGGGGAATCCGAGTGATCTTTTTGTGTTCCTTTTTCCGCAAGATCTAATCTTTGTTTTTTTTTTCTCTCCCAACCATGCTATGGGTGGCATTATTCATTTGCTTTGCTCTCGTAACAGCACAGAATAGTGGATTTGACACTTCCATCGATTATTTTAATAGTTCCAAAGTGACACTCGGTACAATAGACTTGCTGTTTTGCATGACAGTACAGACTGAGCCATTTCTCATTAGATGCTGACTTTGGTTTCTCGATCGAGTACCGTAACTGGTACAAAGTAGTAACGAATCGAGTGAACAATGAGAAGTACGCTCTTGTGTGCTGTGGTCAGACGTTCAATGAAACAGGTTATCATGCTGTTGTTAATGTTCCTTTAAAACATGTGGGGGTTCATGTCCACAGTGCCTTGGCCTATATCGCGGTATGTCAAAGAGCGATCTAGCGTAGCCCAATTCACATAGTGTCTTTCTGCAGCTTCTCGAATCCGAAGCGTCTGTGGCGTCGATTGCCGCCTATCAAAATGTGACATCGCCTTGTTACGCCAACATAACAGATCAACCGGGTACCAATGTCGATGCGGTGTTTGCGCAACGTACAAACACCGACTTGGGAGTAGCCACCATCGGATTTCCCGTTAATCAGGATACATTAAATCCGCTCCAGGTACGCAATTTCTCTGCTTTTTGTAAACCTGACCTCTTTTTTTTTTTTTTAATGATGACAGAAAGCTGCATGGGTGATGTATGTCGGTAGTTTTTTTGATAAAGAAAATGTCGGCAATACAATCTTCCAGACTGTCCGAAATAATTATCTTTGCCATCAATACAATCTTGCCACTATTTCCAACAAAAAATCACTAGCTTGGACGGTGTACGATAGTGCAACGTCACTTTGGTCGACAGAAAACACCACGTACTATCGACAGTTGACAACGGATGCAGGTAATAGAAATAAAACATGCCACGACGCTGAAAAGGTTGATTTCCATTTTGTATCAAGGGATGACATTGGTTGCAGAAAATGCATCGGCACAACTTGCTTCCATGACTGCCGACGTGGTACTAGATAACACAGTGGGTATGACAGACTACAGCGTCTGGCTAAAGTTAGCAGGGCTCAACACCACGGCCAATGAGCACTTCATTCTGGATCGTAATGTATTTCGGACAGATGGACTCGTCAGCGTGGACGGCTATTCAGGTTAGTCGCAGAAATGAACTAGGTGTAACACTCATTCTGCTATGTAGATTGGCCACAAAGATCGCCTGCACGACCTGATCTGGCATTGACGGGTAAAGAAAAAGACAAGCAGCCACGTTCCTAACGATTTATGTGGGATTAGATCTGATTCATATGGCTTACCCAACATATGACACTACATATTCGTTTGTCTGGTTACGTAATTTCGCCAAGCTGGATACACCTAGAACGTACAGCAATTGCAAGGACAAGTTCTTTGTGGGAGTCTGTATTTCTCACGGTTTCCGCAACGATAATGGTACAACTGGGTTGTCTCCTCCGGCGGAGCCAAGTGGATTGCCAACAGGTGGAAAAGTGGGAGTGGCAGTAGGGGTCATCGCTGGGGTAGCCGGCCTAGGTGTTGTAGGCTGGTTGGTGTACAATTATCGATGGAAAAAGGTTAACCATCAATTCTATAAAATGAACGATCTCACATAAAAGAAGAAAAAAACTCGTGGCTTTGATCCCCGCAGGTGCTACAGCGCGTGGTTCGGGATTCACCCCACAGATGAAAAGATAAAAGGAAATGCAAGGCGCAATTTATTTTTGAGTTTTGCATAAAAATAGATGATGCGTCGTTCCGCGGAACGGGAGATGTGAGAGGGGCGGAGGAATGCTTTACCATTTAAATAAATAAATCGCTTTTTCTTCCTCTCTCTTTACCTTATTTTCTCTTAGATACACATTTTCCCCATGCCTGAAATTGCCTTGTTCGAGTACGATCTTATCTCTCCCGAAGTCCAAGCCGCCTTACCAAAGGGCTATCAACTCCGACCATTACGGTCTAACGACTACGAACGAGGCTTCCTCAAAGTTCTGGAGGTCTTGACGGAAGTAGGACACCATACAAAGGAAGACTGGCTAGGTAATTGTAAACAGTCGTCAAGAAACCACTGACAGCTATTTACAGATCAGTTCCATTACATGAAGAAACGCAACGATACCTGTAAGCATCGTAGCACGCGTATTTTAATGATGAACTCAACCTGTTACAGACTTTACGATTACTATCACCGATGACACCACAGACCAAGTTGTTGCAGCAGGCACCATCTTAATCGAACGTAAATTTGTCCATAAAAACGGAGTCGTCGGCCATATCGAAGATATCGCGGTCGACGCCAACCAACAGGGCAAAAAACTGGGGCTGCGGATCATTGAGGCACTAAAATTCATCGGTGCTTCTCTAGGATGCTACAAAGGTAAGCCTATTAAAAAGGAAAAGGAGGAAATACTCATGATCCTGTTTACAGTCATTCTGGATTGTTCAGCAAAGGTAAATAGTCAGAGAGGAGATCGAGTGCAGGACGTCAGAACTAAAATTGTCTATTAGAATATTCCGTTTTATGAAAAGTGTGGATTTCAAACAAAGGAAAATCAGATGGCTTGGTATGTTCCGAACCACAAGGCCAACCTGTAAGAACGCAAGACACCTCTCCCCAACCAATCTGTACAGCGCATCTAAAAGTAATTTCGCAACGAATGAAATCAATATCAGTAGCCAATGAAAAATTGATGGCGCCGCCCAATGAAAATTGATAACGCCTGCTTAGAGATCATGTTGCATGCTCGGAATTGGATGACACCTTACTCAGAAATCATAAAGATCAATGTAAATACAATGCTTTTTTCCTATGAGTTTTACGGACAATCGCTAATGATGGCTGAAATGTTTTGCGGGGGATGTATATCATTTCTGCGTCCGCTCTAAATGGACTTTTGCGTTGGAAGTATTTTTTGCGTCGAATTAAAGCGGGCCTTGATATACCAACAGAGTTAGTTCCTTGTGTTCCATGGACAACATGGGTTTGTGCAATGCTTTGGTTCATTGTGTTCTCAGATAAGGAAATGTTCCACCCCCCAAAAAAAAAGAAAA
Source organism: Saksenaea oblongispora B3353 (assembly GCA_000697495.1). Taxonomy (NCBI): domain Eukaryota; kingdom Fungi; phylum Mucoromycota; class Mucoromycetes; order Mucorales; family Saksenaeaceae; genus Saksenaea; species Saksenaea oblongispora. The sequence continues at coordinate 189,929 of JNEV01001300.1, forward strand.
CATATATACAAGGGAAAAGCCGTTCCTTTTTTCTTCTTCTTTGGCTCTGTTTTTCAAAACACTTCGATCTATCCATAATCATGATAGGTCATGTTGTTTTGTTTGTTGTTTAGCCTCCATGACCTCTATGCCAAACCGTACTGTGCCCGTGTGCGCAACTTTTGTTCGCTACTTAAGTAAATGTCATTATACTGAGTGAAACTCGTCGTTCGCAACGGGTTGCCAGACATTGCATTGCTTCAAGTCCTCTGCGGTGCTAATTTGCCCATTGGCCCTGGATTCCAGGATTAAAAAAATCTACTTTGGCACCACCAGCCCCCAGGAGATCTCCGCAGATTGGGGTACCTGTTTCACGACGTTACAACTATGTCTTTAGACGTCTGTACTTGCTGACGAACCCATTCCATCCTAAGATCTGTATATATCCAAGAACTGCAGCAAAACAGCCGTTTTCATATTTTCATTTTGCAATTACAGTTGTCTGACCACGCTTGTATATGCAATATCATGGAGTTAAAGATACACTGATGGAACGAGTCACCACAGAAAGTGCTTTTCTTTCCCCCCTCATATTCAACTGCATATCGCTACACATCCGAAGTAGAGTGATCTTGTGCAGCTATGTTCAATGAATCCCTGAAACCCGTTTTGAGCCATCATTTATAAAACAACCATTTGCGACTTGGTGCAGGATACACCTTCTTTCCATTTTATAAATGAATAACAAGAGTATTTAAATACACGCCATTATCTCGTTGATGCATTAAAATTACGGTTGATACAGCTGCTTCTGGCACCATCCGCAAGAATCTACATTGCTAGAATCCTTAGTGCGATTGGGCACTCACCGTAAACTTTCCACACGTAACAAGACAAGCAAATGTCGGGAGTTCGCAGCGGATTTAGCTACTTTGGCAAATGCGTACGCATGGAGCAAATATGAGAACTATCCACACTATTTCTACATCAATAGTCCCCCGATCTACGATCCGTTCCCCAGGCTTTAATCAAACTTCCGAAATTATACCAGCCATCTAGCTTATTCTTATTGGTTTCTGTGATTTTACTTCCGTGGAGACTCGACATTGTCCACCAGTTTTTTGTGATAAAAAAAAGTTGCTTAATTTAGACCAAATTTTCCCACGTTCCCTTAGCGGTACAACATGGTTGGCTGCACCATGAATACGCCATGGATTCATTAAAAGTGAACGCAAGTATGTTTATCCATAGAGTCACCCGATGATCACTCCATTGTCAGGTTGGCCATGCCAATGTGTGGCATGAATCCCGATCCTTCTGGTAGCCATCGGTCCTGTCATTGATCACGACATTAATGCCAAAAGAGTATGGGCTTTGCTATCCGTTGTTATTGAGGAGTACAAGGACGAAAGAAAGTGCCTGCAACACAGGTCCTTCTTTGCAGATAACCGCAGTGTGATAAAAAGGGCATGTGCAATCGATAGGATATCGTTGATTTATCCGTATGTCATGTTACTTGTACTGAAAAAAAAGGATAGAGATCGGTTCTCCCAGGACTCGACATCGATCGATTGTCGTGAGTTCATAAAATATCTATTTTCATAGGGCTATATTGAACATGTCTACTATTCCATGCGCTGTTACGTAGTCATTCGTCGTGTTATCAGTAGCATGGATCAAATAAACGGCTAGCGCCTGCATTTCTCTTCAAAATGGAAATGCTGATAAACATACTGTAAATCGATGGTCACAAGCGACAGGTTTCTTTTTTCGCTGTTCTCCATTTGCTCATTGGCATGTTCGAGTTTGAGGAAGCTGTGCTGGGACTTAGCGATCGCTTAGCATCGCTTGATACGAAATCACCACAGCTGGCCTCAGGTGTTGGCAATGGCCTTCGCCGTCAACTGATCGATTCGTCCAATCCACCAAGCAATTACAACAGTGACACAGACGAACCACGTCCCCGGAAACATGAGGAGCAGCATACCAATTATGAGGTCCAGCTCGATCAGGACTATGTGTCGTCGAAGACAGAAGAATCAAAAAGTCATCGCAAGGTCGGGCCCGAAGATTTCCAAAACATATGTGTTTTGGGTCGTGGAGCGTACGTTTCCTCTCCTATTTCTTTTGGGACTTAACTCTCCTTACTTCTCCTGAGCGTAGATTTGGCAAAGTATTTTTGGTGAAGCACAGTTCGTCCGGTTCGCTGTATGCCATGAAGGTGCTGAAAAAGGCGTCGCTTGTCGTTCAGAGCAAATCAGCCGAACATGTGAAAACCGAGCGACAGATCTTGGAAGAAGTGCGTCACCCCTTCATTGTAAAGCTCTTCTATGCATTCCAAACGCCAGTTGAATTACATATGATTCTCGAATATGCCGTGGGTGGCGAATTGTTCCGTCATCTGGACCATGGTAACCAAACGGAGTACAAACGGCACTGATCCCTGACTTTAAAATTAGAGGGCATGTTTTCTGAATCCATGGCGTCGTTCTATGCAGCCCAGCTCGTCCTTGCTCTGGAGCATCTTCACTCACTAGGTATTGTCTACCGGGATCTGAAACCGGAAAACTGTTTGCTGGATGCCCAGGGCAACGTCGTGCTTACCGATTTCGGCTTGTCCAAGGTGCCCGTGGATGGCAAAACGAACACGATTTGCGGCACAGCTGAATACATGGCACCAGGTTTGACGATTGTACCTCGAAGCACACTGTGAGGCTCATGGTCAGGTTAGAAATTCTGATGGGTCTCGATTACGATAACACGGTGGATTGGTGGAGCTTGGGGATTTTGATCTATGATATGTTGACGGGCTCGGTAGGTTGGTGGATCCGTAGGGCGTGTGTCTTTGCTTATGGATCTATAGCCACCCTTCAGTAGCGGAAACCGTAAGAAAACCATTGATTCGATCTTGAGCAAAAAGATCACCATGCCGTACTACTTATCGAGCGATGTCAAGGATTTGTTATCCAAGGTAAGTGATCTTCCAGGGAAAAAAAGAAAAAAGAAAAAAGAGAAAGAAGCGACTAGAGCTCTCTACAGTTGCTACGAAAAAACCCAAATGCACGCTTGGGCGCAAAACCCAAACGCGTTGATGCCATTCGAAAACACCGGTTTTTCCGAAAAGTAGATTGGGATGCTTTGTTTCGACGCCAAGTCGAGCCACCTATTGTTCCCATTGTGGTACGTTCCTAAGAGAAAACGAGGACGGAATGGCTTTACTCACGTACCTGCATAGACGGATCCAGAGGCTGCAGAGGTGACGTTTTTCAACGGTTGTCGGCAGGGGACTCATACACTGACATAGAATTTTGATCCTGCATTTACTGGCCAGTCTATTGTAGGATCCCCTTCGATTCAAACAGAAGGCGGCCACTTTCTTAATTTTAGCTATGTAGATACCTCCACGTACATGGGCCACTAGCTTCCTTCATTTTTGTGTTTATATGTTTAGACGGATCCGACGCTTTCCCTTAAAAAGTAGTTTTTGCCCTAGAAGTAGGATGGATTACACAATTAAATTATCCTGCACATGCAAAGCAGTAAAAAGAAGAAGAAGAAGAAAAAGAAAAACGCGATTTATTGTCCAATAAAAGGAATAAGTTCCATGGAAATCAAAAGAGGCGAATCTAATGGCCTACAACTGTTGGCAGGTAGCGCCGTGGCAGCCCTTGTTGAAGAAGCTGTAGCTGTACTCGGAGACGATACAGACGTGGTTGCTGTTCAAGCTACCGGGGTAGCCACCAGCCTTCAGGCAGAGTTTGTCGGTGTTCTCGTCGTCGTAGCACATGCAGGCCCAGTTGTGCATTTGCTGGGGAGGCTCGACATCGGGTGGGGTGAACTTTGGTGCACCAATGTTGTGCCATTCCTCGTCGTTGGCCCATGGGGAGTCGTCATAGTTGTCGCCCTTCTTGTGGTCGTCGTCATAGCCCCAAGGGTCGTGGTAGCCGTCCCATGGGTCGTCGTAGTAGGGGTTGGGCTTCTTGTGGTCGTCGTCCCACTCGCCGTCGCCGTGCTTGCCGTTGTCGGGCGAGTTGTGGGCCTTTTCCAAGTGGTGAAGAGCCTCACCGAGGACACCGGCTTTGACACTGACAACGCCGAAGAGAGCAAGAGCAGAGAAGACAGAGAGAAGCTTGACCATGATGAAAGAGAGACTTGTTGTTATTGTTGTTGTGCTGAACACACTGATCGATGGGATCCATCGACCCTCACTTTTATACACTTTTTGCGTCCGAATCATCGACCGAGGTGGAGAACGCTTGTCACTTTGAGCATTACAAAATAGCAAGCCCAATTGACGATCGACCCAGTCCGGCCAAAGGCACCAAGAGGATTTCGGAGTTTCGGAACAGCCGGTAATCTGCATGGGCCCTGTCCGACGGGTATGGCATAAAACGAAGAAAGGACACAGAGCGCTGACCATTTCTTGCCGACCATGTCTTTCAAGGCGATACGGCTTCTCTGCACGAGCAGCCATCGGCTTTTTTGCTACAGCCACAAATAAAATATGCCTCGTCTTGTGTGTATTAATTTTCACCAAGATCGGTCTTTCGCTCAATACAACCTCACATGGGACACTTCAAAGACACGTAAAGCTACCGTGGCCATCAGGAACAGGACTGTATGACTAGACTGTTCAGGCGCTCTATTCGGAATCCCTTGGCTAACGAACCACCCACACGACGAACGAACGCACGGCTGGCGGGCCCCCCGCGGGCCTGTCAAACGACCATCACAAGCGTCACTTCTTGACGCGCTGAATGCCTGAATTTTTATTTCTTTATTATGTTTAAATCAATCAAGATGTATGACGCGTCACAGAGAACCTAAGGACGTCGTGAGTACAGGGTGGTGAGGAACATGCGTCTGTGGCTTACCATTTCGACCGGCACTCGACCGCCTCTTTTCGGACAATACGTTTCCTATCGTCCAGAGACAGCGCAAGCCGTTTTGTTACATAGGCTACATGAGGTGCTAAGACGTCGCTGGGTAGTCCGGTGGGAAATTGTTCCAGACATTTTAATGCGGCCACGCGCACTGCCATTGGATTCTGGAGTCCTTCGCTGAGCAGCGCTAGTACCGCTGGGATAAGGGCCCGGACATGGGGAACGACCGTATCGGGTGCCTCGTTAATCGCCAGCGCAAAGGTATCCAACGTGGATGCCTTCAGCGTTGGCTCCGGCAGAGACAGCGATTGGATTAGGAGAGGGATAAGCTACAGCGTAGGTACATCAGTTGGCATGACGACGGCAGTGTCCAGCTTACCGGTGGCAGCTCGTCCAATAGAATTTGTTTTGGTACGTTCTTCAGAAGATAGGAAAGCGCGATCAGATAGCTATGCTTCATCGCTGCATGAATGGGGTTTAGCAAATCGGGTACAAACAATTCATCGAAATTACCATCCTTGGCTGTACCAAACCCGTTTACTAACCGGGGAAGGCAGTGGCTAAAGTAGCGTTGTTTGTAAAGAACCTGCCATCGTGTCAATTGTGTTGGGAAGTGTTTCAGTTTTAAAGGCTAGCCTACCGTCATGGAAGCAAAGCTAGCTTTGTTCAGTGCCAATTGGTCATCACCAATCAAAATATCAAAACCTTGTGGAGCCTGCTCACAGTAGGCAGAATCAGAACACCACTGAATGACCTTATCTGTTAGCTTGTAGCCAGCCAGATGTGCCCGCATGATCAACGCCTTTGCAATCTGTGTCCAGATGTTAATAAACAAAGGAAAAGGAAAAGCATATGACACTGACCCATAGGTACACAAGCAAGGCGTGTTTAGCTTGGCTTCCTTTTTGTTCTACAACGGTCTCCAGCCGTTGCGCAGCCTTCTCCACATAGGTGGATAACGTTTCCTCTGTGGTCGCATTGTTACACCTAGTCACGACATCCATCATCACTTACTGTCGGTCCATTTGTTGATGACAGAGCCTACTATCTTGGCCAATGCTTCCGCTTGATGGCTGTTCCCCGTCTCCAGTGCTAGATCTATGATTTCGTCCAAAAAGTCCTCTATAGAGGTGATGGGGAAGGCCACCTACACGTTCATGGCGTTAGTGTTTACTCTTCCAATGTCAATGTATATACGTCTTTTCTGCATGATGATAAGACTGCAGCAAACAATACAACTGTTTCTTTCTGTGTTTCAGGGGCTTGAGCCTATGCAGAAGGAGAGGCGTGAGCTGCAGAACGTAAACCCAAATCACAAGCTCTAACCTTGAAAGGGTCGAAAACAATTGCAGAGGAGGCATTGAAAGCAGCTAGATCGTTCTTTTTGTACAATCCGAAAATCTTTTCCACAAAGCGCCTTTGCTCACTAATAGTAAGGTTAGTCAGATGACTGCGTCTTCTCCCTGCCTGGCTTACGTAGAATCTAGCTTTTGAAAAACAACGCTGATAATCAACGCAATAGGTTCCAAGATATTTTTTGACAGAATGATCTTGTTGTTTGCGTTTTCCAGCGAGGTCTTTACCACGTTGGTTAACAAATGAGGCACCACCGAATCAATGCATTGCCCAACGTCTGTGTGGTTCTCCAACGACTTGGCGCGTAGTGTGTCGAGGAGAGTAGTGACAATAGCACATGGATACGTGGTGGTACTCTCTACAGTCATGCTGAATAAAAATGCTCCCAGGCGTGATAAAAATGCTTACCTGAGTTACAGGCCTGATCAAAGCGCGCTAATAACGAGGGGGTCACGGTTTGGAAAAGGGTAGGCACTGTGCATAGTGTTTTTAATGCGTGCAAAATGTGGATGTAATGGCTCGGAGCCGCATCAGAGGAAGAATTGGGCAAACGTTCGACAAGTGCGGGTATGGTAATGGTTGCAATGGATTCGGTGTGATAGTCTGCAATATAACGCAGGGTTTCCAGCGCCGCCACTCTGTAGAGTATCATGGTTAGGTGCTATAGATGCATCGCCAAATAAATTTACTTTAAATCATTGTCAGTCTCATCAAGAAACAAGTTGGTAAACGATAGGATGGTGAAGGCGGTCTACAAGGCAAAGAGATGTAAGCGAGGCCATGTCGTTGATCTGTAGGCTTATGGATCTACCTCGTTCGCTGAGAGATAATCCTTTTTCAGTGTCAAGAGCTTAAGACCTTGTAGACCTGTCAAGCGGAAGCTATTGTATTCGTTGGACGAGGTCAAGGCGAAATCGAACATGCCAAATAAGCGATCTTTGTAGGGTACCAATGGCGAGGTCATATCCTGATCCACTGGAGTAAATCCTGGTTAGATCCTAGGGATAAAAAAAAACCGTCCCGACGTACTTTCTCTGTCACGATCAAGGAAGCCGTAATGCACTCGGGTAGCTTCCAAAAATTCCAAAAGAACATCCAGGATTGCTTTCATACGGGTGGTCACTTCCGTCTCACGATAGTAGCGTAGTAGTAAAGGAACGACAGCATCCACGGTATAATAGCAAGAAGAGTCTTTGTGCATCCTGTTAATGTACTAGGAACAAAGAACAATAGGCGTACCTGATGCCGATGCTACTGCGCGGAGGATGCGACCGTATGGCTTCACATTTTTTAACTCGGTTTCCTTCAAGCTAGCAACGCATTCACCAATCAGCGGTTGCAAAGCCTTTCTGGTGGGATCTGACAGAGAATCAGACACACCGGCACTAAGCGCGGCAACAACACTTGTGATCGCTTCCAATGCAGCATCTTCCAGTGTTTGGTCTGTTGCATGTAAGACCTCGATCTTTAAGTTGTCAAAGACCTCTTCTATGTTTGGCAACAATGCTGTTGCTCCGAAGACAGGAGCGCAGGCCGCCAATGTTTCCATCGAATCTTTCTAAAGAGATCGACAGGCGTGAGAGCCAGCACTTACGAATGCCTTTCTTACCGACCTTGGCACTGCCTGAAGTAGATGATAACTTCTCAAGAATGAGAGGAACAGCAAATTTAGCGAAAAGTGGGGTAGAAGAAAGACATTGCCTAATCCCATCCAAATCAGTACCATCTCTCTCCTTTCAAATCGACTTACCTTAAACTAAGTTTAAGATCCTCAGCGGTAATGCCATAGGGATCATCTGGCGGCGGCTTAAATGTGATTGGGAAGTAGCAAAATGTCACTTCAAAGAGATCCTTGAATCCTTATAAGTACATACGCGCTACGTTAAACCATGAGCGTTTACCTCGACATAAGTGGATATATCAAGTTCATCGATGATCCTCTTGACAAGTTTAAATGCAGACATCAAACAGCGTGGATCCTTTTCGCCATCCATGACTTGTGTAAACCCGTAGACGAATTCATTATTAATCGTTTTTAATACTAATACAATCCATTAGGTTTGTCACAAAGAAAGAGTACCCTCCACTGTTTTTCTTACATGTAGCATGTCTTCCCAGAAGGTTTTCGAACAGACGATAGGTAGCATTACGTGTGATCTGAGGATACCGTTGCACCTCAACCCGCTCAAATAGCCTGGATCGTTCTTAGCTATAGACTGCGAATAAAGCCATCCATCGACTGTACCTTTTTGCCACTGTCACTGCATTTCTTCCACTGAAATTGTTGAATTCGGTCAATGCAAGAAGTCCGTTCACAAGATTTGGAACACTTGTTTTTTCCGTTAATCGATCGCAATAAAAGTCCACAAGCACGGACACTAACGCGCAATGAGCCAAAAGATGTTGTCGATCAAGTGGGCCTTACCAGCAGACTCATTGATAGAAGCATGTTCGCAATGTTGCAGGGTATGCGACAGAAGACCGGTAGCTAAACAAACACATTTCAGTTTCTTGCCGTATTATGCGCCTATAAACCTTTTGCACGGATAAAATCATCTTCGCTAGTGAGGTATTCACCCATGGACTGAATGAGAAGCAACAAATTTTCCTGAACGGATGCATTGTTCACGGCTAGATCGCGCGATTAGAGGTTGTGTAAGTGGGCCAAATGTCCACGGTTGCTTACAGTCCACTACTTTCTCCGCTGCTTCAAGGGCTTCTTTCGATTGATCGCCCGTTGCGACCATGTAGTTGGTCACTTCCCGTTCTAACAATGACATGTTTACAGCAATTGTCTGTCGCACCAGGATAGCTGAAAATCAGGGAGTCACCGCTGGGAATAAATTTTCTTAAGCAGTCCAAATGCTGATATGGTAAGCAAAGGTCTTGTCTTGGGATTGTTCGTGCCGGAGTTGATCGTACCTGTTATCGATCGATCTTGATGCGCTAGTGACTGGTGATGGCTGTGTATGGAGTGGGGCCGAAGGGCGGGGAACCCTTTTTCTGCCATGCGATTAGGATAATCGATCTTGCGGGTTCTTATCACAAACCCCGCTCGGTGAACTAAGTGTGCTTTGATTTTGGCCGAATCTTCACGTGTAGGAGAGATAGACAACAACAGGTTTCGGAGGATCAATGAATGATACAGATAACTAACATCTAAGACACCTGTTTCGTTGGTCGTGGAACATCACATCCATCAAGGTTATACGGGGTGTTGTTTTCTCAAATATCAGGTGGTGGTCATGCAATTAGTATGACTTTTTAGATGACTTGAAGATCCATGTTGGCGTAAGAGTATGATCAAATAATGTTGCATAGCGTGTATGACTATACACTTTTATTTTATTTTTTTTACTTTTATTTTTTGCGATGAGGCACTGACGATGACTAGCTCTTGTCATCCAACCTGATACATGAGGCGCAGAATGAATGTGTCATGCTAAGATATACGTACAAGTAGCATTTGCCATGACCTATATGTTTGAGGATAAGGATAAATAGATATTTTTAATGATGGAATCTGAGTGATTTCTTTTCTTTTTATCCTAAAACCAGGGCTAAGCGTTAAGGTTCCACCATGATGGGCTTTGAGTGAAGCAGCTTCTCCCGCTCCAGCTGACCTTTCTGCATTCTTTTTTTTGGGCAAAACTTTATTCACTGGCTGTGAGTTTTTACTATGTTTATAGAACACAGATTCCCCTGAAACTGTAGTTTTGTATTCTCACGCATGGAGGGTTCCAGTGACAGGACAGATAGTTGGTCAAAGAAGAGCAGGTTTTCCGCGTGACTTCGATTTTGTTTTTGGAAACGCACGTTCCATGGTTGCCTCAAAGCTTGAGCGCCATGTTGCTTTTCCAGGTCGACAGTCGGAGATTCGGGTGGTCCGTTTTACTTTTTGTTCGGGGCAAAAAAAATTCAACAGTTCCATGTGATCTGTTAGGTGTTCAAGCACCGGGAAAGGATGATAAACGACAAACCTGCATATTATTTGCGTCATCTAAACAAATAGCTGCGCAGCCACGACCATGCAGCCGCAGTAAGGTAAGGGGAAGAACGGTACATTCTGTGGCTAGAACCTAGTTCATTTATTCTGGAAAAGTTGGGGGAAAAAAGGAACCAACCAACAATTGTCTCGACAGGTGGCGCCAACTTTCAACCTTCAAAACATTTTTAATGTCGTACATACTACACATGTGCCTAGGGATCGCACCAGCGATGATATTTTCGGTCCCAAATGTCGCTCTTTTAATAAAAACTTATCGTTTGATTAGTTCCTTCCTAATAAAGATGACATTTTTTTTTCGAATGCCGCAGTCGCTCTTATGCGAGCTGCTTCCTGTTGCTTTTCGAATGTTTACCTAGTGCGTTCTATCATACTATTGTCTATGGAGATTAGTGTATGGTACAATTTTTCCATATATACATTTATGCTTAAGCAAAAACTTGTTTTTTTTTTCTTTCTTTGAAAGTTAATGAGATAATTTCTTAGTAAATTGAGTCATTCATATATGTATTCCCTTAGAAGATAGTAAGTAAAACAAGCAGTTCGCATGAGCGATGGCGGTAGTTGAAACAAATGTCATCTCCATTAGGAAATGACTAAGCAAACGAGAAAGAGTATGAATTTCCGAAAACAATGTAAAAGCGATCGTCATTGGGGAGAGTTGAAAAAGTTTTTTTCTTGTTGTATGCGCGGTTATTGAAAATCAGCTGCGGTGAACGGAGTCAAAAGTAAAAAGATGATAGTATGAAAAACTGAGGGGGGGGGGGATAGTTATTATTGTCGATAAGAAAAGAATTATGACATAATAAACGAAAAGTATAGATATAGTCTACTTATAAGAAGCAAAAAAGATCCCCTTAGCGTTGATAAGGCGGGGGGAGGGTGCGAATCTGCAGTAAGTGTCACACAACAGGGTTGCCAAGTAAGAATCACCAACCACGTTGCGCAGCGGAGCTGTCGAACATTCTTGCCGAAAAGAGTAATGAAGTTAGAATCACATGGATATTTCAAGGAGAATTAGTAAAAAGAATAAGGGGATTATAACAAAAAAAGTTTGTATGATTATAAGTTAAAAAGGATTGAAAAGAAAGAAAGAGAGAAAGAGAGAGAAGAGAGGGGGTGAGGCGGATGATCAGAACCTGTAAAGGAAATCCGTTGGTGTTAGATAAGCTGGATGATTCTTATTGGTGTAAGATCGAGAACCACACACCATTGACAGATTTTCTCCCTTTCCATTTAAAACCCAACCCTTTTTTCCCCCGCCTTTGTTCCAGTTAGTCCTTTTTTATATAAAACCTCTATTAACCTATTCATCTGGTTTTTATTATTTTCCCTTTCTCGTCTTATTTTTTTTTTTTTGTTTCTTTTCTCTTTATAATTTTTGATTTAACGATGGTTATACCTGTTACGCCAACAGTATGTTCACGTAGTCCAGAAGCACTTTTATGTAAGCAATGATTATATATATTATTATTCACGTTGTATATTTATATAATGTATTTGTATTTTATTAGCTTTTACAACAAATACAGCCACTTCATTGCTTCCTTGTTCAAAAAAAGCCACACGTCTTGTTCAATCGAAAATGAATGCAAAACACCTACCACCTTTAAATGAATTTATCGCCACTGTATTTAAACGATCCAGACTTCCACCATGCGTTTGTCTCGTTTCTTTAATTTACCTCCAACGACTTAAATCGAGTTTACCACGTCATGCTCGTGGTGATATTGATACTCCTTATCGACTATTTCTTGCCGCCATTCTTACAGCATCAAAATTCCTATCAGAAACTGGTTCAAGTTTAACAAGTCAAGCCATTGCTGATATGGTTAATTACGTTTATACACCAAAAGACGTCAATTTAATGGAACGAAGTTTTTTGGGATTAATCAAATACGATCTTTTTGTCAACGTTGAATCAATCAAGGACTATTTGGCAATCTATGGCAAAATACTCGAAATGGACTTGGTTGAAGATGTTTTGGACTCATGAATCTCTGTGTGTGTGTGAAAATCAACAAAACACACTTTTTTTTCCCTTTTGATATTTGTGAATATCGTTGTAGATAACAAATCCTCTCTCTATTTCTCTCTCTCTCTCTCCCCCATTTCCTCTATCGATGTATATAACAAAAACTTATTCCAACGTAACTAATTTTGTATCCTATTCTATGACCGATCTGGAAAATAAACAAGATGTGTGTATACCACTTAGTCAACAAATTTACATTTCAGATGATCGTGGTAAAATAAAACAAAAACATGTAGTACAGCTTTAAAAAAAACTTTTAACCGAACAATCGGAGAGACATAACTGTAAGGTCCTTGCATCGTTAAAAAAAAAAAAAAAAACACAACCATGTTTCGGTGTTTTAAATTTAATCCCGGCAAACTTTTTTTTTTTTCTCTACTCGTAACTTCCCCCAGAAAAGGAAAAGAGATTAGGCCATTGCGTTCCTTCGGTACAGACAACGGGTCTAGACAACTTTTTATCACTTGCATGATCATTGTGTGAGTGTGCTTTTCATGCGCATGGCTTTTTTGGTAGGCCTACCGGATGATGATTACCAACAATAGCAAGTTTTTATCTCTTTTCCCCTCCCCCACCCCTGGGCGTCAAAGGAAAAAAATAAACCAACCACACGACAGATCAACATGTCACATGGGTTTTGCAGATAAAAACTAACGAAGAACCATATTGTTGTACTAAATTCTATGTTGATCCTATTCATAAAACTACATCGTGTAAATGACATCCAATGTCAAACTAATTTAAAAGATTAGTACCACACGAAACAATACTCTAACTTTGATAATAATAAAAAGAAAAAGACCTTCATGTAAGGGACAAAAAAAATTTATTTTGGGAAAAGGAGAAAGAGAAAGAATTGTATCTTATTTTATTCATTCCTTTCATATATTCATGAATCCTATACATACTATTTGCCACTTGTTCATTACAATTCATGACCTGGTTGACCATCAATGATACACAAACTGTTATTTCCATTTCAACAAAGTTAGCTGATATCCTAGGTTACAATCCAACCGGTGAACCAATTCATACTGTGTGGAACAAACTCGAACCTTCACAATCATCCTTATTTTATGCTGCTCCAATTCATTATAGAAACAACTCCCCATTAACTTTTGTTGTTCGTACCTATCGAGAAGAAAATGGCTATACAAAGATGATATGCCATGATGTAACTGACCTTGAAAATACCAAGGATATCAACCACAAATCCTTAGGTAATTTAACCATCATGCGCCTATCGATGTATGGTGTCGTGAATGCCCTTGTTTCGAATGACAAAACTTGCATTGGTCTTGGGTCTGTCGGATTACCCATCATGCGCTTTATTCATCCCGAAGATACTCTTCACCTGTGCAGAGAATTAAGTCAGGCTATCAACTCAACCGTCGCCAACTTTACCCTACGTTGTCAATTTCACTCCGAGGACGCTCCATGGAAACACTTTCGTTTCATGGTACTGGCAAGATCCAAAGACCTAATCTGCCTCATTCATCCCTCTACCCATGTTTCTGACACGACCCTACTGCACTCTACACGATTTTGCAAGACGAAGCCTCATTTCCTCATCCGCATCGTCAAACAGTTCATTCAAATGTTCTTCATCTTCGTACAGGCATGGTTCCATGTTTCTTCCATTATACGACTACTTACAGACGAAGCGAAAAATATACCAGAACTTCGTCAATTGTTTGACATCTTTGCCTGGACAGGATTAATCGAACACCCACCAATAGCTCCCGCCAGATTGGACACTGTAGTTAATCGTCGATTGACCCGGTTATTTACTGGAACGACGCCTCCATCAAAATGCTGCAAAGTCTCGTAAGCCCTATCATAGCAACATAAATTTACTACATAGATAGCTCATGGAATATCCCCTCCCTCCCCTTGTTTTTCTTGCTGCACTATCGAGAAATATACGATTATCCTGAATCCCTATTTCAAAGATGACATGGCCCACGGAGTTTACCAATAGAATAGTTTAGGGCACATTATTGGTTTCACAGATGTTATATTCCGTAGAATTCACGGAAATGGAGAGCAACCCGATGGAAGTATTATCGTGGAAAACACACACGATGCGTAATTTCGACGAAAGAAATGGCTGCTTTTCTATCGGAACATAAGTTTCATGTGGATGTTTCGATGTAATTAAACGTGCCTGGCTTCTTTTTTTCCGCCACCGTAGTACTCTGGCGAGATACCCATCATATGTCGACAGGCTAAAGCGCTTTTTCTTTTTAGACACCGATATCTATATTGAACTGCCGTTCATAGAGGATGGTGCCTGAATTTTGAAGAAGTTTATGTTTCAAAGTTCGTAAGTTCGAAATATCTCAAAACTATTCTCCGTCGAAGGTGTTTTACCGAGATACAAAACATGTGTACAGATTGACAACACACACACACACACCAATCAAAATCCCAACATGTAGAACTTTCTAGACAAACAATTGAAGTTCCGTATTACCGTCCAAAATTTGACTAGCGAGTAATTTTTTTGCCATAACAACTGCTTCCCTTGCGTCTGATAGTAATATTTATCCATCGAAGCCACCACAAAAATAGCCATGACTTGACTGAGAAGACCTACACCACGACGTGATAAGCTATTGCCCGATGCTTTCTGAGTCAGCTGGTAAAACCCCAGGATGAAAACTTTATTATGAGTATTCAAGTCATTTCGTATGATACGCAAGGGTTCAATATTTGCAAATAGAGAGCTGTTGTTTTCTTCTATCTACAACAGTGTTTCTAACTGGATGCCGTTAGATAAACCTTTAAAACCATCCAGGTATATTCACAAATAGAGGGTATATCTGTGACTAGCATCACATGAAGATCTGAATTTTCCAACTACAGCATTGCATTGTCATTCGATTGACGGAATCCAAGCTATTGCCTTTAATGCACCAATATACCATTCCGCAATGTGTCTAGTGATCCATGTTAAAATAATACTGCATATGGCTAATTCATTGAGGTTTTCTGTTGTTGCATGGTATAGCAACCTAGTACTTTTATCGCTTTCCGTAATATTCGGAAGCGAAATCTCTCGGATCATTTTCACAAGTAAGCATTTATTCTAGACTTTTTACTGTAACGCGTCCCTTGTTACGTCTATATCTCCTTATCTGGCTCCTACGTATAACAATATATTGTTCTATGGAAACACATCTCTGCTGCTACTTCATGTGTAACACTCTGGCAAGATCTTTTACGCTTTATGCCGTTTTTACCATATGCGGTTTCGATCGCCGCTTGCTTGTATTGCTCACTATCCCAATTAAGTAGAACTATTTCTTTACGCTACTCCAAATATATCTAGCTCCCTTGAAAGGCTAAACTTACCTTAAGCGGACACAAAATATTTTCAAGCAGTAGTGGGTCCAAGCGTGGCATTGCTTGATACATAAGTTGAATGCCGTTTGTCGAATAGACTAGGTCTTTTTGCCGGAAATCGACAGGTCAAGTTGTTTTATTGAGCTGCATTCCGAGACGAATCAGAGAGTCACTTTTTTATGTGATTATTAAGCCAGTCCAGTTGCTTCAATTTGTTGTATACCTTCAAAGTTCATTTGATTACTAATGTCCTCGTAGACACAATGATCAAGAGCTTTCCCAGACAGGCCAAGCTCTAGATCCCTTGTTGACATGCCTACGGTAGTAGTTACCTTGCTGAATATCCAGAGAGATAAGGGAAGTGCAACAGAAGAATTTCGTAAGAAAGTTTGTCCACGCCATTAAATTGAGAGATGCTATCAGGAAAAATGGCGCATTGGTGAGACATAAAATGCGTCTTGAAAATCAATTGATGTGAAGTAATCGTGATGTTGCAGAAAGTTTTTGATGGTCAACAAGGTCTCCATCTTGGTACGTGTTGATTGAGATTACAAAGATTCAGAACAGGGCGCAAACTGTTATCTTTTCTGGAACTATGAATAAATTTGAAAGGTAACCGGGAGAATTGGTTGGTGCCCTGTCAAGTGCCTGCTTCTGCAACAGGTGTATATTTTTCTGTCAATGATTGTTGTAGATTGCGTACATACTATAACTAGTACGTTGTTATGCAGGTCTTATATGCAGTATCTACATGGATCGTCGTATTTTTTACGTAAAATGTAGATCTCCCCTAACTATAGTACAAAACGCTCAGACCATTGTATAATTGTGACAACAGTTATAATTCTGTCTATGGAGTTGATGCTGTCTTTCTTAATCAGCTGTCATAGATCTGCGCTGTATTTTTTAAGGAACAAGGTATAGAAGCGACACATGCTATATAGGAGTTGCATAATATATTATGAGAACATGGATAATAAAGGATAAATTCATCACTCTATATCAAAATGAAAGTGTCAAAAAGAGAATGACAAAGAGAGAGAGAGTCCTCGAGGCAGTAAATTATCAGTGAGGGAAAGCAGTAAGACTTCACGTTGAGCCCACTATGTTTTCGTGATGCAACAGCTTGTATGGCGTTGACAAGCGTAACATGTCCAGCTGTTTTTTTAAGATACGATAGATAACTCCCCGATTGAATAGAAGGTGGATCGATAGAGGCAGTGAAAGTTTAGAATACATTATATGTCCATCTCTGGATGATTATGAGACGCAAGAGCAGATAACATACACGGACTCCAAGAATCGTTGTTTTGTTGTAATAAGAACCTGGTAAAAAAAAAGTTGTCGTTAGCGGACTAGAAAAGTGGAAACGACGTTAGTCAGTTTAGAACAGACAGCCAATCATTTGCATCGCTAGCGAGAAATGTATTACCTGTACTGATGACGATCGACGCTTTTCAGCTTCGTCCAGTATTTTTGATTCAGACCCTGGATGGCATCACATTCTTCAATTACGTGGGAAGTTGGATCATGGCTGGTGTTTGCAATATGGGATCAAAGGAAGTGAGCATATTAGCTTCCCGATACAACGCCACCTAGAATGCGTCAAGGTACACAACATCGTTAATCGTACTAGTGTTTGCGATTGTGTGTTGTCGTACCTATCACAAACACGTCTTTAAGCTCTCATCAACTGGTTCATTTACAGGTTTTCCGAGGTTCTTTGCCATCTAACTTGAATAAAAAATGTCTCGAACAATGGATTATATATGATACAAAATATATGTGAGACAATGAATTTCAGGAGGAGCAGCCATGCGCTTGGTAGCTCTACAGTAGCAAATAAAAACTTAGTGTGTCGTTGTTCTTTGTAGAAAAGAGGTGTGAGAAAGCTTTTTCTATTTATCGCTCCATTCTTTTCTTTTTTGACTATCACTTTCGCAAGACTAATGTCCAGAACTGTACTTGAGTTCATAAGAAGAAAAATATTAGAAAAGCAAAGACAACTGCTTGAAGAAGCTGAAAATGCAGCTGAAAATGCAACAGCTGATGATGAACAGCTGTGTAAGTTTTTATTTGCTTTGCTTTCAAGTCGTGCGTCTAACTTGTATCTTTTCAAGCTCTCAAGCGGCAAAAGCGAGGAAAAGTCGGCAAACGACAAAGAGGAAACAGGATCAAGATGAAAAAAATGAAAAGAAAGCAGCGAGAGGACGACGTCAGAAGGCAGTACAATCAAGTTCGATCGCGGAAAAAAGACATTGCCCAATGTGTGTCAAAGGTGCAGAAGAAGAGCAACGACGAGCTTCATCCTTGACTCATATGCGTGCTTCAAACTCCATATGTCCAGGTTACAAAAAACCACAGCGGATAAAAACCGAAGAGAAGTTTGGCAATGTAGCAGTCCGCACTTATGTGACCAAGCATGGCTTGCAAAGCCTACTGCAGAATATGGATGAAGCCGAAAAAACCCAGTTTACTCAAGGACTGGAAGCAGTGGTTGCCTACAATCGGAAAATCGTTATCCACGCCCATCTTTTTTTGCTGTACTACATCACGTACAGGTTAGCTGAACGGCTACCAGTTATCCATGTTTGTTCGACAAGCATTTTTTTACGGGAATCTTTATGCTACCTCTTGGTCAAAAACTTTCCAACAAATCAGTATTTGACTATGACCTACGATCTAACATCAAAAGCAAGTTTCATGAATTCATTCAACAGCACCCAAGCGCACGCTGCAGCTTAGTACCATCACCGGACTCTGATAGCCGCCCCATTTGCATTCAGTGCCATTCTTTCATGCACAGCAAATCAATGTGCATCCCAATTTCGTGTCACATGTTGCAGAGAATTTCAATCAATTTTACATCTCCTATCTCCAGGCTTATATACTGCGTAGTATTTCTGTAAGCGTGACGATAACGACAACCAGAAATTATCACTTACAATCTTTCTTTCCTGTTTATTTTTGCATAAACTACTGTACCATAGTCTTTGAAACCCTACCAAGAAAAAGCGTACGCTGAATTTGTGTATCAATTGACGATCAAGGATGACAACTTCCATGCAAAATGGCCACAAATTATACATTCGTCAGATATAGACGACCATCTGAGAGTGTTGCTGCTGACTCTGCTAGACGGCACCAGTGAAGCCTTTTTTCCAATAAAGGGACAGTGCTCCAGAAGGGCCTTGGAAGGACTGAATCTTATTCCAGGTACCCGAAGAACTACGCCAAAACTGTCTGGCAGAAAAGATGAATTTTTACGAGAGGAAAGAAAAGGTAATACAACAGTGGCGTCTCCACAATTGATTTATCAGTACTCACTATCTTGACAACAAAGTACAAATTCGACGAAAGAAAGACGAAGAAAAATAAAAGAATCAATAAATGATGTCATATATCGTGCCGTTGGTTGCTACTGTCCAGCACCATGGTTAAAATGACAATGAGTTTGTGTCATTGACCTATTATATCAGTGCATTCTCGCCGTTGATTTTGTTAAAATCTAATTATTTAGGAGAGCCATTGGCTGGAGAACAAAATATCGGAATTGTCCTTCATGGGCACTGCTGTAACGAGCAATAGCTTATGATCCCCCATCCAGAATTTAACAACCACTGAATCCCATCTGCGAGAATCCAAATGCTGCTCGATCATATCACGTTGGAGAAAGACGGAGAGGAGACAACAAATGACGAAGACAATGAAAGAATCTAGCTATAAGCGTCGAAGAATATTGAGGAAGCTAGTAAAACAAAATGTCACAAGAAGGGTGCACTCTACGGGATAACCAAATAAAACGCATAGGCAGATAAGAACATTTATTGCTTTTATCAGGCGTATGTTCTTTGTTCCGCAGATGAAAAACCTGTAACAAGCTCAACGATGACTGCATGAATGAGTCCAACTCCGACAAGCATATGTGCTGCGAAAAAAAAAGAGAAAACGCGCGAGATAAAAGAGTGTAAAGAAGAAAAAAAGTCATTAAGAACCAAGAAACAAAAATGGAGTACAGTGCAGGAACAACAACAAATGCAAACCCAAATTATGAAAACCAAGAGTTGCTGCTACAATAATAACTTAAAATTCCCTTCTATACTGATCGCTTGAATATTGTACACCCACGCTTACAGCGGGATAACACTGACCTATTGCTTTGATTTATACGTTGCCCAATCACTATATAGAAAAACGAATTTGTCACTTCCGAGCCAATTTTGGCCTTGTTAATATGACCATGTTTGGCCATCCAAACGCTCCGTCAATTCAAGAAAACTAAGCTCATCCCGGCATTATTATTCCATGGGAAGCAACATCATTTCTCTTGCTGATCTAGCTTGCGAGGATAATCGGACACAGAAATCGACATATGAAAAAAGCAATTTTTCATTTTCAGCTGTCACTAACCACCACCGTAACTTAACCAGTCTATCTTCTAAGATCATCCTGTTTCATGAATTCAAATTTACTGTGTTCTTCCTTGCCAAGTAATCACTTGATAGTTGAAACTTTTCTTCTGAGAAGATCTCATCATCTTGGGTTGCACCGACGAAATTTTAATATTAAAGGCACGGTATACGTGTTCGATTCTATGCCGTCGCAAATTCAAACCCAAAATAAGAAAGCTCTATTCATCTACTCGATAAAAGTCTAGATGACGGTCTATAGACATAACACTATCATGAAGAAAATGGATATTTAATAGATCATTTTTCGTCTGCGTTTGTCAAACCACGGGATCACAACTGTAACTATGAATCGCTTTGCCACGAGCAAAAATTCATTTCAAAGACCGAATCAAAGTATGCGATGTGAGTGGGTTGGCTCAACGTTAAGCTTTCCCTGCGAAAAAACACCTTTCCCTCTCTCTATTAAATTGCCTCGGAAAGGCTGAACACCTTCTTCATCTCCATTTCGTCATTCTTTTGTCTTGTTCAGACAACATGGCGCTGACTTTAGCTGTGCCCGAGGCTGCTGCTTCTACGGACACTATCCAATTCAAGCTTGTATTAGGTGGCGAGGTTCGAAAGAACGATAGAACCTACATGAGAGTTTGTCTTGTTAAACATTAGTCTTTCTATGCAGGGTCTGGTCGATTACATGAATCACCATGGGCTCGTCATGCCTACTGCTTTTCGATCATTCCAACAGATTAGTTGGTTGCACGAAAAGCTAACCCATGCCTTTCCTACCGTCGTCGTCCCGCCGCTTCCTGATCCTCCACTAGTGGCGCGGATGGATGATCAAGACTATGTCGAGAGAAAAAGACTCCAAGCCGGACGTTTCTTTAACAAAATTATCCGACGCCGAGTCTTCGCAGATCATGCGGATTTTATCCATTTCTTGTCTACAGATATGGTAAAACTTCACTTCTCTGCTATCGTTTTACATCGTACATCGATAAAATAGGCACCCACCGAGGTCGGTCGGGTAACGAAAGGTGTTCTCTCGTTTTTGAGGTTCAATCGGATCCGGCCAAATACGGACCGTGGCTTCAGATCATACAAAGTGACTGAGCCTATTGAAGGCGTAAGTCACTGTTCTCTATCAATCGTCTCTAAGCTCACTCAGCATTTCCTGCTTGTCAGAACGATCAAGACACCTTTCACCGACATCAGATTTATATACTGATGTTAGAATCGTATTATGGATCCATTGCCGAAACCCTCGATCAACTTATCCAGGTACGCGAAGGTAAGCTTGGAAGAATTTTTTTTTTAAAAAAAAGGAAGCGGATGACATACGTTTACATGTGCATGGCAGGTCTTGGAGACGTCATGGCCCGCATGGGTGACTTGGTGATTGAAACAACACAAAGCAAGTACAGACTGGGCGATGGTGATAAAGACGGTAACAGAGATGAGCAACGTGTGCTTGATCGGCGAATGCAGCTGTTCGGTTTGTTGATGGACGAGCTCGGTTTTGTGTTTACTCGGCAGGTTAGAAAAGCAAAAGACATGCAGGATCTACGGTGTTTATGTTTATCTTGCAATAGGGGAAAGAAGAGATCATGAAATTCGGCGATGTGATGAGCGAGTACAAAAACTCGATGGATGCGCTCAAGGCGAGTCATCAATGTAGTACGATGTAAGAACCCTGACATTATATGTATGTGTGCACTTTGGATAGACTGTGTTCAACGCACGGACGCAGAAGCTGATGGAGTACGTCGACAGCGTTAAGCACCGAAACAAAAAGCGCAACAAAGCGGATAAAATGAAATTACGGATGGGTCTGACAGCACCAGAAGTCCAAGCCACGATCATAGAGGAACAGCAGGTAGGCTGCAGGTTACTGGTGATCTACAGACTAAAACTTTACTACAATGGACAGGCGACAGAAGGCTTGGATTCAAGACGGCAGCAATTTAATACCTGCCAGGCCACCGTGAAGAAAGAAATCCAGCTCTTTGAGGCGCAAAAACGTCGCGATATCACACGCTCGATCAACGATTATGTGCAGGTCAATCTTCGCTATGAGCGTGCCAAATTGCAGAACATCGAAAAAGCGCTGGATGACATGCGTCATTTTACGCCTAAACCGATTGTATTAGCCCATGGCTTACTTACCACTGCAGCGGACGATGACGAGATGTCCTCCTCTACAGGCTCCGCAACTACGTATGATAATTCCAGAAGAGGCTCTTCTCGTCGATGGCGGAAGAAACGACAACACCAACGCAAGGAGCCTCAGGCGTTGCAGTCATCCGCATCATTGCCCACATGGACACGGAAAAAGGAAAATAGTAAAGCTCACGTTGAAACAACGCATCCTCGTGTTGCAGCGCTTCCCCGAAACGAAGGGCAGCCACGTATTCATCTATCGGCCTCTTACGACGAACGCCTGGGTGAAACCTGGTTACATAAGTCACCAGCTACTAAATGAACATACCTTTTAGGAATATTTATAGTTATCTTACTGTCCCCCTTTTTAATACAATTTTTTTGCTGCGATTCTAACTACGAGAAATGGTTTGTTTCTTTCTGCGAGCCTCTTCTAGACGACTGTGAATTGGTCGATACGGCTTGGAGATATTGCTGCAAGTCTCTTTCTGCCAGTGCATGTGATTACCCACTTCTCTTTCAACGCTCTGCAAACGTCCCCCCGTCTCCTCTTTGATGATATCGGTGAATACGCTGACCTTGCTATTCAATTAAAAACCGCCTAAGAAGGAAGAGGCAGTTGATAGAGAAGAAGGCACTCGTATCGGATTGCCAAATTTGGGATAATTACATTGACTTGGATGCTTACCCCGTTGCGATGTACTCTGGTATGAATGCACAACAGTGGCTGACAGTTATATTATGCAGAATATTAATCAATTTCAGGTTTCTGCAGATCAGAACATAGAAAAAACAAATAGATCTAGGGGGAAGCTACGAATAGAAGAACAGAAGCACAGCTTAACACTCGAGTGACACTAGATCCATCTTGCATCAATCAATCGTTTATTCGTTTCGTTTTACAGAAAACCGTGAGAACTGAAAAGAATGACGTTGCTCCAGCTACTGTTCTCTCTTACAGCCCAAGATTGGTTATGCAGATCGCGCTGTTTGTACGTTAGATCAAAGTCGCCGTGGTGATCCGAAGAAATATACTTCCGTTGCTCAGCTTAAGATAGATAACAGCAGGGCATGTGGCTATTTACCAACCTGTGTAGAAGCACGAGATAGATACAATCTGGAGAGCATCCAATAACTTACTATTTTAGCGATAAACGACCCCAGTATCAAGGCTCCCTTTCTAAATATGTAACGGACGTGGCGTTGAACCAACCAGTACGCTTTCTTAACATGACAAAATAGGGAAAGTCTGTAAAACGATGTTGAAACCGTAGATAGGGCCAATCAACCCCCTCGATTTAGAGGCAGTGTACGGGAGTTTATGGGAAGGGTAACTTTTCAGTCTGAAACTGGTCCCCTAACGTCGAGCTAAAGTATTTGTCATAATTTGACCTGGCAGCCGCTTACTATCAACTTTTGATTCACCATATTTAGTCTTTCAGAATAACTCTTCCGAGTGTCTCAACATCATCAACACCTGCGTCTCAAAATTTAAACCTGTCCCATATGGAAAAGGTCATGAGACCAAAAATGCCGAATTTGGAAGATATAAAATGCCCCAGTTGGTGTTCCCAGCACGACCTCACGTTTCTTTCACATGTCTGTTCAAACTGATAATTCCGCCAAACCACTACGGCCTAGTCGTTTGGGCTCGCTGCGTAGCAGAAACAGCAGCCCTGCTATGTTACCCTCTGGCAACATTCATCCTCTACGACTCGGGATGATGGTAAGCAGTAGGGGCGCTCCCCGCGACAAGCCAATGAACATAACCCGCGTAGATGTTCCGCGATGCAAAGCTGTCATTGACTTGACGTAAGTGTCATTGCATTGTACCTCATGTGTTAAATGCTGGTTCTAGGATTTTAAAAGAAGAAGATCTTCGACGAGCTGTTGAAGCGTTAGTTTCGCGATTGTTTCCTGGACAGATCAAAGGGCCCATATCGCTCGAGCGTGTCAGTGGCGCTATGACAAAGTAAGAAGAAGGATCAAGAAGTGTCCATTGTTAATGCTCATCCGTCTCCAATATAGCGCTGTATTTTTTGTCACCTTCCAACACCAACGTATGCTGCTTCGTGTGTATGGTGTTGGCTGTGATCAGATCCTCGATCGAGATAATGAGCTTTACTGGCTCTCACGACTTTCTCATCTAGGCCTCGGCCCACGTTTGTTGGGTACCTTTGGAAATGGTCGATTTGAAGAGTATCTGAATTCGACTACCCTGACGCACGCTGATCTCCGAGACTCGGACCTGTCGTGTCAGATCGCGTCGCGTATGTGCCAGCTGCACACCTCTGTCACCAAGGCCAACCCACCCCCACCAAGGGTTGCGGTCGAAGTGTGGAAAAATGTGGAGAAGTGGTTGGAAGCCGTAAGCGAATCCCCGGAAACAAATCATACATGGGTATCACGATTGCAAGGACTTGATCTAACCCAGTTACGAAAAGATGCCATGGCCTGCAAAAACGTTCTAGCAAGGTGCCCAAGCCCTATTGTGTTTGCACACAACGACGTAAGTAGTCTAAACAAACACACAACGGTCTAACTTTAAATTTCAGACCCAGTACGGCAACATTTTGAAACTTAAAACCACAGGGGAACTCGTTGTCATCGATTTTGAATACGCCGGTTATAATCCGCGTGGTTATGACATCGCTAACCATTTCTGCGAATGGATGTACGATTATCATAGCGACGAACCAGCAAACATGCATCCCAACAGGTACCCTACGGTTGGTGAACAAAAAAGATTCTTGAAGGCATACCTTAATGTCATGCAGGACGACAACACAACCCTCGATGATCTACTGAAGGAAGCTGCCATGTGGACCATGGCCAGCCATTTGTACTGGGGGCTATGGGGCCTGATTCAGGCCAGTCAAAGTGAAATCGACTTTGACTATCATTCGTACTCTATCCAACGACTGACAGCCTTCCGCAATGAGCTGGCCAAATGGTACCCTCAGCAGGAATGATACCTCTTCCCCATTCCTCTCCTTCATGTAAATACGTGCCCTTTTCCGAAATAAATAACCTGTCTTTACCATCTTAATCCGCTTGGCATTTCGCCGCGCTAAACGCTATTCCTTATCAATTGACAAATCAAAATTAATATTGCATCTGGATACGGGCTCAACAAATAGGGTTCACCTTATGACAACTGCATTTTTCTTTGTATCACAAATTTTCGTAGGCATGAGATGATTCACTTGAACGTGACAACACACCACGCTCTGACAGTTCTACCATTTCTATCGGTTCATGCACGTTGTTAATTACTGAAACAATTATATGCTCATAAAAAGAAGTGTCATGGGTTATCTTTTCCAATCGAATTTGGTTCGATTCCTGAGGTAGTACGAATTTCACACCAACCTTTTCCTTATCAAAGACTCCGGATTCGACCGCACTGATAGAACAGGATATCGTCGATAGGGCGAAGTCTTGGGCTTATGTGGGAAAGTCATGCATGCTTTCATGACTGCAGTCTATGCAGCCTATAAAGTCATGACAACACTCTAGACTGGTCAAACTACATCTTCATTAAACATGTGACCCAACCAGTATTTTCTTTTGATTAAGCTATGGCTTACACCATGGGAAAGTTAATGCCAGTAGTATTTGATTTAAAGTTATCACCGTCTACGGCTATGCACCTGTCTGAATAATATGCGGCAACTTGTTTGAAGTCGTCACTGCAGCTTAAACGCAAACAAATACTTGGAATACATGAATTGCCTCTAAAAGTTTCGACACATTTACCGAATTACGTTTGTGCAACTACAAATTGTAATATAGTGGTAAAAGCAAGATTTTACTTAAAAAAACAAAAGCTACCGAGGATTGACCAAAGATTAACGTCGTTTCAATACTGACATACAAGGCGGCAATAAGAAATAGTTACGAATGCTCAATAAAATTGCTAAGCACCTTCCTCTTTGGTACATCTTAAAGGGATGAATAAATAACTTGTATCCCTGAGAGTCTCCACTTCTGACAAGAATGTACTTCTCTAATACCAAACAAGTTCTGTGTATAAAACTACTTTACATCTCAAAACCAAGTAGGTGTAACGTCGGCGGGCATCTACTTTGTTGAAGTTCATACATCGGAATGCAAGTGCCCGTTATTCCCGTCATATGTTGAACATAAAAAAAACTTTATTCATTACAATCACACCACCGCAATGAAACCTTGAGCTATTATATAGCCCGTCAAAAAAAAAAAAAAAAAAAAAAAGAGATGAAAACCGAACGCTGTTGTCAGCAACGACGTCAACATATGTCGCATTAATTCGGCTCCAGTGCATCCGACAGAATGTCAAAGCCAAGATTGCTGCTTGCATACCGTACAATCAAAACTCGTGAAACCAGTCCGACCGTCACGCTGATAAAAGGATGACAGACACAGCACCTCGTTCTTCCGCGCCTTTAAATTGATTGGCATTTTCATCATGACAAGCAATCTTTTGTTGAATGTAATAAACTCTTTTCTGCATATTTTGCCTTACAGTCAAACTAGGCCAGTCAAGCCTTAACGGACGATATTACGGAGCAATGCACGCGTGGTATCCATTTTGATGGATATGTCGCCCAGTCTCCCGCGTTAAGCATTCACTACGGGAAGGATAACGTGCTAGACCTTATCCGCGAAAACTCTCCCGACGACCCACTTGTGGTGTCTATGTCTACAAGGACAATCGAGTTGGGGAACCCTTTGAACGGATTGTTTCACGATGACGACTGTCAGGCTTACAACACCGCTGCTAAAATTTGGCACAGTTCACAGAAACACGATTCAACATCCTCTCCACGTAATAGCTCAGTCAAATACGTCCTTTCATATATCTCCTGGGCGGAAGTAAGAAACTGAGGTCATCTGCTCACAGCATCATTCACACAGTATCTCCAGGTACGACTGTCACCTGAAGCGGTCAGGGCAAATACAAAGTTCAAGGAAGCGATTCAAGATGCGCTGAAAGCGGAAACTACCAAAGAAAAGTACGAAGCATTACAATCAGTGTTTGGTCAATTTGGATACTATTATCCTTCAAAAATTCTACTTGGTACTACAAAGTATGGATGTATAGCATTAATAAGACATTTTATCTTAGGTGCTTTACTTGCTTATGAACAAGTATCACCAGAAGTCCAACATGAGAGCGAGTCGGAGAGTCGGTCCGAGGATATTTCTCGTGACACTGTAACAGAAAACGCGGCAAAAGCAATCAAAGATCACAGATACTGTAAAATCATAGGTATTCCATGAGGTATCTATTGGTAGTTGTTGATATCTGCAATAGATGGGGATTCCGGGTTATTTTTCGTGGATGGCCTAGATAGGTGGAAAGAAACCATCAAGTCTCAGCCAGCCATCATCCAGTTCCAAGATATGAAGCCAATGTACAACATCTTAGATGAGAATGAACAAGTTCAAGTGAAGGACGTTTACGACAAGGCGTTTTCCGACAACTACTTTGGTCAAGTAGAAAACGGGTGTGGGCAGAAGAGCGAAGTAACACAAACAAATAGCAATAAGCATGGTATGTATGAAAGCCACAAGAAGATCTTAGCTTGCATACAAAACCGCGGACCAGAGAAATGAACTTGACGATGCTTGGACTAAAAGAGAGAATGTAGATAAAGGCTACGATAAAGATCTAAAGCTGTGCAAAAAGGCAGCCGAACAAGGAGATAAAGATGCGCAATTCCAACTTGGACATAACTATTCCTACGGCCTAGGTGTGGACCAAGATTACTCCAAAGCAATGGAATGGTATATGAAAGCAGCTGAAAAAAATAGTGCCGCTGCACAAAATGCTGTCGGCTATATGTACAAACGGGGTCAAGGTGTGGATCGAGATTACGACAAAGCGATGGAATGGTTTACAAAAGCAGCAGATCAAGGATACGGGATTGCGCAGAAAGCGATCGGGGATATGCATTACAGAGGAAGAGGTGTAGCGAAACGTAGCGAAAACGCATTTGAATGGTACAAAAAAGCGCTAGAATGGTGCCAGCGAGAAGCCGATCTGGGAAATGCCTTGGCACAGACCGACCTTGCAGATATTTATAGATATATGAATGACGACTTCCAAACAGCGTTTCACTGGTACGAAAAAGCGGCAGAGCAAGGATACAACTGGGCGCAACATAGCCTTGGCGTCATGTACAGATGCGGCAATGGTGTGGAAAAAAATTACGCAAAGTCATTCGAATGGTTCAAGAAAGCCTCTGACCTTGGCAATCGGAAGGCACAAACAAGCATTGGAGAAATGTACCGGCTAGGAAGAGGTGTAGACCAAGACTACTCCAAGGCGATAGAATACTTTAAAAAGGCGGACAGTCTGGGAAGCAAAAGGGCTCAAAACAACCTTGGGGAGATGTACAGAGATGGAAGAGGATTTGCTCGGAACTACTCCGAAGCAATCAAATGGTTCAAAAAATCAGCTGACGGAGGAAATCATTGGGCGTTAAACAACCTTGGAGAGATGTACAGAGACGGAAAAGGAGTATCTCGAAACTACGTGGAAGCAATAGAATGGTTCAAAAAAGCAGCAGAGAAAGGAAACTTTCGGGCGCAACACAGTCTTGGAGTGATGTATCGAGATGGGAAAGGTGTATATCCAGACCCCAACGAGGCAATCATATGGTTCAAAATAGCAGTTGAGGGCGGAAATTTTTGGGCGTCAAATAGCCTTGGAGAAATTTACAGAGACGGAAATGGTGTAGATAGAGACTATGCCAAAGCTTTCGAGTGGTTCAAAAAATCAGCAGAGGCTGGAAATCATTATGCGCAGCACAATCTTGGTAAGATGTATCGAGACGGGAAAGGTGTGGCTCGAGACTACAACAAAGCAATCGAATGGCTTAAAAAATCACACGATAACGGAAACTATTTTGCAAAACATGACATTAAAAGAATAGTACGAGTACTAAGATAAAAAAAAGCAATAAAATTGGTCCACTACTTCGAAACAAGTGTATCTATGTACTTTTGACTAATCCCGTTGACATAAACACAACAACCGGGCCGGAATAGAGTTAACAGTGAGAATGGTGCCACAACATAAAATCTGCTTGTCAACAATTACGAACAACGAACACTTGCTTGGCATATTTGTCATATTTTGTTTTGTTTTGTTCTTAATCACAATAAAGCATATGTGTCTATCATTGTGCCTAAACAAACATACAATTGGCAGCTACTAGCAATAAGTAATTGAAACTTATTATGTAGTACAAATACTTGCTGCATAGCGAAACGGTGACTTCAATAGTTGCTTTGTATTTTTATGGGCCGGAAACGCAATAGTCGCTTACGTTCTGAAGGTACTGTTCGCTTAATATAAGTTAGATAAGAATGCTCCTTCTTTTTTTCTCATTTTACATATATAGTCGATATCTCCATTATCATCTAGATGTTTATGAAAACTACAGTACCTAAACATTCCTAAGGTCGAGTCGTAGCCATGGTTTTCTTGCTATATTCAGCACAAGGCAATTGTCTCTGTTTCACATATCAACAACATCGAAGACGAGATTTCAAACTTTGTGTTGCGTTCTCAAACACAGGCACGTCCCGCCATCGAATTTTGTATCACACGTACGTACAACGCAATGTAGATATCAGAAACACAACAACAAAACGATCTCTTCCTGCTAAAGACATATCAGGAAATTAGAAGCTTACGCAAAGAAGGCGACCCAACCAGCCACAATTCTACTTTGGTGTCTCGGCTTGGCACAAAATTTCTTAAATTCAATAGTCTCTTTCCGAGAATCTAAGTTGTAAAGTACAAGAGAAATAGCGCAGCGCAGCGTTTCCTTTTTTTTTTTTTTTTTTTTTTTTTTTTTTTTTGCTTTTCGACAAGTACCTGCACTATGGAAAAGCTCCTGCAAGAAAGCGTATTAATGTAAGTGTGTTGTCCTATTTTATCTAATTTACACTTGGATGAGTCAATAACTTTTAACCAGTGAGCTTGCTGACCGCTGCACGCGTGGTATTCATTTCGATGGATACATTGCCGAATGTCCCGCGATAGAGATTGGATATGGAAATGACAACATCACAGAACTTGTCAATGTGTACTCTCCTACCAAATTATCCAAGGAGAGCACATGTACAAGAATCATCGCAAAGGATAATCTTGTGAATGAATTGCTTATCAACAGCAATTTCCCCTCAGAGTCAGGTGCCTACCATACTGCTGCCAAAATGTATTGCAGTTCACATCGACGAGGCCATTCATCCAATGCAAATGAAAAGATAAAGTATACAGTTTCTTATGTTTCCTGGGCACAGGTAACAGATCAGTAACACTGCATATCAACAGTAATGTTAACAGTATATTCCAGGTGCAGCTGCCATCCAAAGTTGTTAGGGCAAATACAGAGTTCAAGGAAGCGATTCAAGATGCGCTGAAAGCGGAAACTACCAAAGAAAAGTACAAAGCATTACAATCAGTGTTTGGTCAATTTGGATACTATTATCCTTCAAAAATTCTACTTGGTACTATAAATTATGACTGTATAGTGTTAATGAGGTACTTTATCTTAGGTGGTTTACTTGCTTACGAACAAGTGTCACCAGAGGTCCAAAATGAGAAGGAATTGGAAGATTGGTCCGAGAATATTTCTCGTGACACTGTAACAGAAAACGCTCCGAAAGCAATCAATGATCAAAGACATTGTAAAGTCATAGGTATATACTAGCGTAGATATTTGTAATTGTTAAAGCTGCGATAGGTGGTGATCCTGGGTTATTTTTTGCCGATAGTCTAGAAAGGTGGAAAGAAACAATCAAGTTTGAGCCAGCCATCATCTGGTTTCAAGATATGAAGCCAATGTACAGCATCTTAGAAGATAATAAGCAACTTCAGGTGAAAGAAGTTTATGACAAATCATTTTCCGACAGCTACTTTGATCAAGAAGAAAAGGAAAGCTATTCCGAAACTCTCGATCCATATGAACAGAAAAATGGAGAAAAAAACAGAAGTATGAATAACCATGGTACGTATTATTGCTACAAGAAGATATTTGCTTGTATAAATATACACAGATTGAATAAATAAACTGGACGATGCATGGACTAACAGAGACAATGTAGATAAAGGCTACGATAAAGATCTAAAGCTGTGCGAAAAGGCAGCCGAACAAGGACATGAAGGTGCACAACTCCAACTTGGAAGAAAGTATTTCTACGGCCGGGGCGTGGACCGAGATTACTCCAAAGCATTCGAATGGTATAAGAAAGCAGCTGAGCAGGATAGCTCCTGTGCACAAGTTGAACTTGCGTATATGTACAAACACGGGAAAGGCGTGAATAGAGACTACATCAAAGCGGTTGACTGGTTTACAAAGGCAGCTGACAGTGGATATGGGCTTGCGCAGAAAGCGCTTGGGGATATGTATCGCCGAGGAAGAGGTGTGGAGGAAGACAACGAGAAGGCACTTGAATGGTACAGAAAGGCGTTTGAGTGGTGCAGGCGAGAAGCCGATCTGGGGAATATCTTGGCGCAAAACGATCTTGGCGATATCTACAGATATCTGGAAGACTATGGTAGGGCGTTTGAGTGGTACAAAAAAGCAGCCGATAGTGGACATGAACGGGCACAGTTTGATGTTGGAATGATGTATAGCCGTGGCGTCGGTGTAGATCAAGATATCAGTGAATCCATGAAATGGCTTAAAAAAGCTGCAGATCAAGGAAATGGGGAGGCAGAAAATCGCATCGGAGAAATATACCTTTGCGGGATTGAGAAGTGTGTTGTTGACTACTCTAAAGCATTGGAATCGTTCAACAAAGCAATCGAACATGGCAATCGTTGGGCGCAGCGTCATATTGGAGAGATGTACAAAGACGGAAAAGGCGTAGATAAAAACTACTCAAAAGCAGTTTCGTATTTAGAAGAAGCAGCAGTGAAGGGTGACTATTTAGCAAAAAATATGCTTGGGGAAGTGTACAAGAATGGTGTATATACACAGCACAATTGCAAGAATGGTGTAAATATAAGGCGAAATTGCAAGAAAGCAGTTAAGTACTTCAAAGAAGCGGCTGAAAATGGCTATCCTCCGGCGCAGAACAATCTTGGGGTGATGTACAGAGACGGCAACGGTACAATCCGCGATTATAACGAAGCATTCAAATGGTTCAAAAAAGCAGCTGATAAAGAAGACTGCGACGCGCTACAAAATCTCGGAAACATGTACAAAGACGGGAATGGTGTAGCTCAAGACTACAGCAAAGCTATTCAGTGTTATGAAAACGCAATTGAAAAAGAGAATCACTCAGCGAAATCTGATCTTGGGGAGATGTACCGATATGGAAAAGGCGTAAATCGGGATCTTGACAAAGCATTCGAGCTGTTCAAGGAAGCAGCTGATAATCGAGATACCCAGGGGTTAAATAATATTGGTGAAATGTACCGAGACGGGAAAGGTACAGATCAGGACGATGGCAAAGCTGCTGAGTACTTCCAAGCAGCAGCTAGAAAGAGCCACCGTAGAGCGAGAAACAACCTTGGCGAGATGTACAAGGATGGGAAGGGCGTAGATCAGGATCTTGCTAAAGCCGTGGAACTGTTTAAATCAGCGGCAGATAAGGGAGACTCTTTGGCGCAAAACAATCTTGGCGAAATGTACAGAGATGGGAAGGGTGTATGTCGAAACTACGACAATGCTGTTAAGTATTTTAACAAAGCAGCTAAAAAAGAAAGCAGAGCGCAAAACAATCTCGGCGAAATGTACAGAGACGGGAAGGGTGTAGCTAAAGACTACTCCAAAGCCGTCGAGTGGTTTGGAAAAGCAGCAGAATGCGAAAACCATTATGCCCAGAAAAATCTCGGAGAGATGTACCGAGACGGAAAAGGTGTGAATCAAGATTACAGTAAGGCACTCGAGTGGTTTACAAAAGCACATAACAATGGGAACCCTGTGGCCTTGGATGACATTAAAAAACTGTGATAAAAAAACAATAAACCTGATTTATTCATCTGTACTGTGAATATATCCGCTCTTTTCTATAGAATATAACGCGGAATAATCAAACTCTTTCCCATTTCCCTATTGACAGGCAAATATCGATCATACAGGTATGTATCTAGCACAATCTATTACATTAACTTTGGGAATGGTGCCACAGCATAAAATATGGCGTGTCAACAGCCATAAACAATAACGATTGCCCACTATAGTTAGTGGTATTTTATTTTGTTTTGTTCTTGATCACAATAAAGCATATCGTGGCTATAATTGTGCCGAAACAAAACCCACAATCGACAGCTACCAGTAATAAGTACGTGGAGAATCTATTAACCACTGAAGTTGATTGTGTAGTATGAATATTTAGTATATAGCGATACGGTAAGTTCAATCGTTGCCTTGAGTTTTTATGGATTGAAAACATAGATAGCTCTTACATTCTAAGGATACTTTTTACGTAATAAAGGTTAGATTAAAAGACGTCTTACTCCTTTTTTTTTTTTTTAAAAAAAAAAAAAGAAACCTATGTAGTGAATATCGTCATTCGCGTGTTTATGAAAACTGCAGCACTTACCCCTTGTTAATGCTATGCCCTAGCCATTGTTTTCTTGATTCATTAGTCATAATGCAAACCTTGAAGCTCGTTCTCAAATACAAGATCATCTCAGTATAAAATTTTGTATCACACACATAAGCAATGCAAAATAGATATCAGAATCAAAACAAATAAAACGTTCTCATTGTCAACGACATATCGGGAAATTAGAAGTTTATGCAAGGAAGGCACTAAAGCGAGCCACAGTACTACTTCGATGTCTCGGCTTGGCACAAGATTTCTTAAACTCAGTGGTATCTAAGTTATGAAGTGCATGAAAAATAGCACAACGTTTCTTTTTCGCTTTTCGACAAGTACCTACAGTATGGAAAAGCTGTTGCAAGAAAGCATAGTAATGTAAGCCTCTGTTTCATTTTATCTACTTCAATCTTGAAAAAGTTGAATAATCTTCCAACTAGTGAAGTCACTGACCGATACACGCCCGAAATTCCTTTCAATGAATACCCTGCTAAATACCCTGCTAAATACCCTACTATAGAGATTGGATATAGAAACGAGAACATCAAAGGTCTTGCCGATGGGTATTCTCCTACCAAGCCAATCATGGAGAATATATATACAATGCTTATCCAGGATGATAATTGCGTGAACGAATTGCGTATCAACAGTAATTTATCTCCGGGATCATGTGCCTATGGTATAGCTGCTGAAATTCAAATAAGCAGAGTCGCCAATGAAAGTGGCAGGACACAGTATATTGTTTCGTATGTTTCACCGGAAGAGGTAATAGATCGATCAGACTATCTATCGGTAGTATAGTTAACAGTAATCTTTGGTACAGCTGTCATCCAAACTTTTCAGAGCAGATGCAATCAAGAACACCCTTCAAGATGCTCTGAGGATAGAGACTACGGAAAAAAAATTAAAAGCATTACAATCTGTGTTTCGACAATTTGGATACTATTATCCCTCAAAAATTCTACTCGGTATGATAAAGTCCGTATGGGTACCATTAACAAACTACTTAGATGGTTTATTTGCTTATGAACAGGTGTCACTGGAGGCCCAAAATGAGGGCGAATCGGAGAGTCGGTCTGAGGATATTTCTCGTGACACTATAACAGAAAATGCGGCAAACGCAATCAAAGGTCACAAATACTGCAAAATCATAGGTAGTCCATAACGTCTGTATTTGTAGTTGTTAAACTATGCAACAGCTGGTGATTCTGGATTATGTTTTGCCGATCTTCTAGAAAGATGCAAAGAAACTATCAAATCTCAGCTCACAATCATCCAATTCCAAGATATGATACCAATATACAACATCTTACAAGAGAGTGAGCGACTTCAAGTGAAGGAAGTTTATGAAAAGGCTTTCTCTGCCAATTACCTTGATCAAGTAGGAAAAGGAAGCTGTTCCAAAACTATCAACGGATATGATAAAAAAAGTAAAGCAAGCCAAATGAATAGCAATAAGGATGGTATGTATGACAGCTGCAAGGAGATACTGTCTTCCGGAAAATACCACGGTCAGAGAAGTAAACCGGACGATGCACAGACCAACAGAGACAATGTAGATAAAGGCTACGATAAAGATCTAAAGCTGTGCGAAAAGGCAGCCGAACAAGGACATGAAGGTGCACAACTCCAACTTGGAAGAAAGTATTTCTACGGCCGGGGCGTGGACCGAGATTACTCCAAAGCATTCGAATGGTATAAGAAAGCAGCTGAACAGGATAGCTCCTGTGCACAAGTTGAACTTGCGTATATGTACAAATACGGGAAAGGCGTGAATAGAGACTACATCAAAGCGGTTGACTGGTTTACAAAGGCAGCTGACAGTGGATATGGGCTTGCGCAGAAAGCGCTTGGGGATATGTATCGTCGAGGAAGAGGCGTGGAGGAAGACAACGAGAAGGCACTTGAATGGTACAGAAAGGCGTTTGAGTGGTGCAGGCGAGAAGCCGATCTGGGGAATATCTTGGCGCAAAACGATATTGGCGATATCTACAGATATGTGGATAAAGACTACAGTACAGCGTATAGTTGGTACAGAAAAGCAGCAGATAGTGGCTACGAGTGGGCGCAGTATACTGTTGGAACAATGTACGGTGGCGGGCACGGTGTAGATCGAGATCGTTCTAAAGCGATGGAATGGTATCAGAAAGCTGCGCATCAAGGAAATGGAAAGGCAGAAAATCGCATTGGAGAAATATACCTTTACGGGATTGCGAAGTGTGTTGACTACTCTAAAGCATTGGAATCGTTCAATAAAGCAATCGAACACGGTAATTGTTGGGCGCAGCGTCATATTGGAAAAATGTACAAATCCGGAAGAGGCGTAGATAGAAACTACTTAAAAGCAATCGGATATTTTGAAGAAGCAGCTGCGAATGGCGACGATATCGCAAGAAATATTCTTGGACAATTGTACAGGAATGGAAAACATGTAGGTAAAAGTTACAGGAAAGCGGTGAAGTACTTCAAAGAAGCGGCTGAGAATAGCAATATTTCAGCGCAGAACAACCTCGGGGAGATGTATAGAGACGGCGAAGGTACAAGCCGCGATTATGATGAAGCATTCAAATGGTTCATGAAAGCAGCCAAAAAAGGACATAGCGGCGCGCTAAGAAACCTTGGAGACATGTACAAATACGGGAAAGGCGTAGATCAAGACTACAGCAAGGCGATTGAATGCTTTAAACACGCAGTTAAAAAACATCACCCCTCGGCGCCATCTAGTCTTGCGGAGATGTACCGAGATGGAAAGGGTGTACCTCAAGATATCCACAAAGCAATCGAATTGTTCAAGAACGCAGCTGATGAAGGAGATAAATACGCGTTAAAAAATCTTGGTGAAATGTACAGGGACGGAAAAGGCGTAGATCAAGATTACGACAAAGCTATTGAGTGCTTCAAAAAAGCGGCTAAAAAGGGAAATCTCAGGGCGAAAAACAATCTTGGTGTGATATACAGAGACGGGATGGGAGTATATCAGGATTATCGCAAGGCAATGCGATGGTTTATAAGAGCAGCAGAAAAAAGAGACATTGAGACACAAAAAAACATTGGAGAAATGTACAGAGATGGAAAAGGTGTATGTCGAAGCTACGACAAAGCCGTCAAATGTTTCAAAAATTCGGCTAAAAGAGGACACAGTTGTGCTCAGAACAATCTTGGGGAAATGTACAGAGACGGAAAGGGTGTAGCTAAAGACTACTCCAAAGCCGTCGAGTGGTTCAGAAAAGCAGCGGAACGCAGAAACCATTATGCACAGCATAACCTTGGAAAGATGTACCGAGATGGAAAAGGCGTGCATCAAGACTACAGTAAAGCACTCGAGTGGTTTACAGAAGCACACAACAATGGAAACCCTATGGCCTTAGATGATATTAAAAAATTGCGATAAAGAAACAATAAACTTGATTCGTTCCTTAGTACTGCGAATGTCTAGTACTTTTCTATAGAAGCTGATGCAGAACGTTCACACTCATGGTTATTATGTATTGACAAGCAAATATTAATCAATCATATAAGTATGTATTTGAAACTAGCAATATTGTTAATCGTGAGAATGGTGCCACAACAAAGAAATCGAGTTATAAAGGTCGTAAACAATAGCTACTTGCTTACTATAGTCATTCATAGTTGGCGTTGTTCTTAATCATAATACAGCAAAATATTGACTGAAAATATGCGTAAATAAAACGTCCCGTTTAACATTAACGGTGATAGATACTTCAAGATCTGAGAACCATTTTATTCATTATCCGGTACTGATACTTAGTATGTGACAATATGGCGAGTTTAGTAGATCTGTATCGTTTCTGATGTGCTGAAAATACAGGTAGAGGGTTGGTTAATAATGGCTGATAAAATTTTTTTATTTTCATATGAAGTCGATATCTTCAGCTTCCTTCGGGCGTCTATGGAAACAACGGCGATGCAAAGTTTGTTAAGGCTGGGTCGTAGTCGTGATTTTCGTGATACATTAGTCATAAGTCGGCTATTTCTAGCTGATGTATTAACAACATAGGAAGTTGGATTCCAAAACCTTGTATATTGTTCTCAAACACAAGCTCATCTTGCTATAGAGTTTTGTATCACACAGACGAGCAGCGCAATATGGATATCAGAATCAAAGCAAATAAACGCTTTTATACATTGCATTCTTAATGCCAAGAACATACCTGGAAGTTAAAAGTTTAAGGACATTCAAGCCAGCTTTAATTCTAGTGCTTCGACTTGGCACAAACTTTCTTAAATTCAAACACCGGGTTTGCAAGTATCTAAGTTGTGCAGTACCCAAAATTAGCACTGCGTTTCTTTTTCGCTTTTTGACACATACTCACTCCATGGAAAAGACTCTACAAGAAACTATAGTACTGTAAGCTTGTTACCTCGTTTTATTAAATTTACACTTGGATAATTCAATAACTTTTTAACCAGTGAACTTATTAACCAATTCACGCGTGGCATTCATTTTGATGGATACACCCCCGAACTTTCTGCAATAGAAATTGGATATGGAAAAGATAGAACCATAGAACTTATCAACAAGTACTCTCTTGCCAAACCATTTACGGAGAGTACATGCACAAGAATTGTCGGGAAGGATAATCTTGTGAAGGAGTTACTTGTCAGCAATAATTTCTCCTCGGAGTCAAATGCTTATCATACTGCTGCAAGAATATATTGCAGTTCCCGTAAACGTGGATGTCCATCCAATACAAGTGGCAAAATTAAGTATACCGTTTCTTATTTTTCCTGCGCAGAGGTAAGATACCGATCAAGTCTTATATAAGCAGCACAACTAACAGTATATCTCAGGTTCAGCTGCCATCCGAACTTGTTGAGGCAAATACAAAGTTCAAGGAAGCTATTCAAGATGCTCTGAAGCAAGAGACTACGGAAGAAAAGTACAAAGCATTGCAATCTGTGTTTGGACAGTTTGGGTATTACTATCCTTCCAAAATTCTACTCGGTAAGAGGAAGTATTTGTGAATAGTAGTAACAGGGTGCTTTATCTTAGGTGGGTTACTCGCTTATGAGCAAGCATCCCCAGGGGTTTCAAATGAGAGCAAAGCGGAGGGTCGATCCAAAGATATTCCTTATGAGAATGGAACGGAAAGCGCTCCCAAAGCAATCGAAGATTGCAGATATTCTAAAATCATAGGTATCTTAGAGTGTATATACCCGAAGTTATTAAGATTTGCGATAGGTGGTAATTCCGGATTAATTGGCGTTGATAATATAGAAAAGTGGAAAGAAACCATCAAATTTGAGCCAGCCATAATCTCCTTACAGGATATAAAGCCACTGTACAACATCTTATGTGACAAAGAACGAAGTAAAGTGAAGGAAGTCTATGACAAGATGTCTTCCGCCAGCTATTTTGGTCAAGTGGGAAGGTGTGGCTATTCCAAGACTCTCAATGGACGTGAGCAAGAACATGAAGCGAAACAAACGACTAGCAAGAAGCACGGTGCGTATGAAAACTAAAAGGAATCTTGATTGCATAAAAACAAAATCAGAGGAATTAGCTTGAGGATGTTTAGACTGACAGTGTTTATGTAGGTAAAGACTATGATAAAGATGTAAAGCTGTGCGAAAAGGCAGCCGAACAAGGAGATGAAGATGCACAATTCCATCTTGCCAAAATTTATTTCTATGGGCTCAACGTAAACCAAGATTACTCCAAAGCAATGTATTGGTATAAGAAAGCCGCTGAGCAAAATAGTGCGGATGCACAGGCCGCACTTGGATATATGTACAAACATGGGCAAGGTGTGGATCGAGACTATAACAAAGCAATCAACTGGTTTACAATGGCGGCTGATACTGGACATGGAATTGCGCAGAAAGCACTTGGAGATATGTACCGGAGAGGAAAAGGAGTAGAAGTGGACAATGACAAGGCGTTTGAACTGTACAGAAAAGCGTTTAGATGGTGTGAGCATGCAGCGAACCAAGGAAATGACTGGGCGCGAACTAGCCTAGGAGATATTTACAGACTACATCGAGACTACCCCGCAGCGTTTAGATGGTACAAAAAAGCAGCAGAAAATGGATACGATTTGGCGCAATATAACGTTGGAGCAATGTATAAATATGGCCGTGGTGTAAACAAAAATAGCTTTAGAGCGTTGACCTGGTTCAAAATGGCAGCTGATCAAGGAAATGGAAAAGCAGAATACTATATTGGAGAAATGCATTTATACGGGAACGGCGTACATCGTGATGACTCCAAAGCATTGGAATGGTTCAAGAAGGCAGTCGAGCATGGCAATTATTGGGCACAGCGTCACATTGGAGAGATGTATAGAGATGGGAAAGGCGTAGATAGAGACTACTTTAAAGCAATCACATGTTTAAAAGAAGCGGCTGTGAATGGAGATTACGACGCACAAAACAGCCTTGGGGAAATGTACAGGGACGCAAGAGGTACTACACGAGACTATAACGAAGCATTCAAATGGTTCAAGGAAGCAGTTGATAGAGGAAACAGATGGGCACTAAAAAATCTTGGCGAAATGTACAGAGATGGGACAGGTGTAGATCGAGACTATGACAAAGCTGTTGAGTGCTTTGTAAACGCAGCTAAAAAAGGAGATACGTCGGCTCAATCCAGTCTTGGGGAAATGTACCGAGATGGAAAAGGTGTAGATCAAGATTTCGACAAAGCGATCAAATTGTTCAAGAAAGCAGCTGATAGAGGAGATAGCTACGCGTTAAAAAATCTTGGTGAAATGTACAGAGACGGAAAAGGCGTAGAGCAAATGTATTCAGAAGCAATGATATGGTTTAGATTGGCGGCTGATAAAGGAAATTCGGTGGCGCAAACAAATATTGGCGAAATGTACAGAGACGGAAAAGGTGTAGATAAAGACTACTCCACAGCCATCGAGTGGCTCAAAAAAGCAGCAGAACGTGGAAATAACCATGCCCAGAGAACTCTCGGAGAGATGTACCGGGACGGAAAAGGCGTGGACCAAGACTTTGTCAAAGCAACAGAGTGGTTCATAGAATCACTTCATATCGGGGACGATGGGGATTTCGACTACGACACACTGACGGAATGGTTCATATAAGCACGCGATATCAAAACATACGATAGTAAAAATATTGGAAATGCTCAGATAAAAGGACAATAAACCTGATTTGGTTCGTCATGATGAGTATATCTGCATAATTTTATGTAGAAACTGATGTAAAATGTTCAATCGTTGGTTAAAAGTACCACTTGTAAACCTGGCTCGATGGCCAGGCACCGTAGGCGTGACTCATCCGAGGCAACTTGCGGTGTTAAAAAATTCCAGTACAAAAGACGCCTGGCGAAGAGGCCCGAGGATCTGTTTGCTCAATGTTACAGACCATAATATAAGTGCGATTGACTAAAAATCCAGATCAACACAGAAGGTGTGGGATAAATGGATGCCTAAGAACGTATACATAACAATGATAGCCTTATCGAATGCCCTCAAATCAGAGCGACTGAGTGCGACAACGGATGTAGACCATAAATCGCACAGTCTGATCTCATTCACCCGCAAGGTTACGATAAGTTAGGGTTATGGATACTCTTCTCACCAAAGTAGTGTCCTGATGTGTTTCGTGGACTTGAGGCAGCTTTTGCTCGAGATGATAAGGGTCGTCTACCACATGAATGATCCTTGAAGGAAACTATCCCAGATGAATACAGTATTGGATAGCTTGTAAAGAGTCTACCTGTTAAGACAATAAAAATGAACGAGGTGTAGCAAAAAAAAAAAAAACAAAACAAAACAAAACAAAACAAAACAAAACAAAACAAAGAGAGAACCAAAACTAAGTTAATATAATACCCGCTCAGATTATGCAAGACAGATTGATGCCAGGTTTCGATTAGTTAATTTTGCGCATACTGATCCCATCATGTCATTCGGATGAATTTCTTTTAGACGCACGCGATGATGGCAACACTACGATGACCACGAAACTTGATACTTCCTGGTTGCCAGTTGTTGGTGTTATGATTATATATGGTTGCTACACAGAATCAAGGTACAATTACGGGATGTGCAGCCAGATGTGAATGAAGGCCAAGCGCTTCCCGAAATAAAGGTGTAGCTGCACATCCGTGGTATCGAGTAAAAAAAAAAAAAGTAATATATCATGATGATGAAAAAAGGAGTCAATGTAAAAATAGGAATAGTCAAGAAAGAAGGAAAAAATTCCTTCAGACAATCGGAGAATAAGTTGGGATGACTGAAAAGGCACAGTGATGGGATGTGCTGCTAGAAGTTCATCAAGAACGGTTCTTCTTACCTTCGCTT
Organism: Saksenaea oblongispora B3353; assembly: GCA_000697495.1. Taxonomy (NCBI): domain Eukaryota; kingdom Fungi; phylum Mucoromycota; class Mucoromycetes; order Mucorales; family Saksenaeaceae; genus Saksenaea; species Saksenaea oblongispora. The sequence goes on from JNEV01001300.1 coordinate 231,952, forward strand.
CAGTAAGCACTTGGCCCTCCCTTCACGGTGGACTGCACATCCGTGGCATCAAGTGACACTCTTAGTGCATAATATAAATGTAAGACGAACACACAAAAGTAAAGGCAATCTTTTTGGTGGTAATCTGGCCAGCAACTAATCAATTTATGCAAACGTCAAAAGGTTCTTGGCAACCAATTTATCAAAACGTTAAGGATGCCTTTCTCATAAACTGTAGAAGCTAACCAATAGGGCAGGGGTATAACCGTCATACAGGTATGTATTTGACACTACCGATATTCATAAACCGTGAGAATGGTGCCACAACCAAGAACTCGGATGCGCAAGGTTTGTGAACGATGAACATTCACTTAGTATAGATAATCGTACTCCGTATTGTGTCTAGTATCTAGTAGAAATACTTGATACATAACAATATAATGATCCCAATGGACCCTTTGATGTCCTGATGTACAGGAAGTTAGAGCTTTGATTAATAATGCTCGAATTAAAACATTTTTGGCTTTCTCATTTTCCTGTTTTAGATATGAAGTCTATATTTTCGGCTTCCTTCAGGTGCTTATAGGAAACACTGCAATCCAAAGCTTGCTAAAACTGAGTCAGAGTCATCAATTTTCTTATTAAACAGTACTATTAACAAGGTAATTAATTCCAGCTGATGAATTAACAACATTGAAGATTGGATTCCAAACCTTGTATCTCATTCTCGAACACAAGATGGGACTTTATATTTTTTTGTATCACAAGATGAATAGCGCAATATAGATATCAGAACCAAAACAAATACATACTTATATGTCCTATTATTAATGATAAACACATATATGTAAGTTAGAATCTAACACAAGAAGACATTCAAGCTATCCACAGGTCTACTCGGTATCTCGGCTTGGCATAAACTTTCTTAAATTCAAACAGCGCCTTCGCAAGCATCCAAGTTGTGAATATACGAAAAACAAAACCGTGCTTCTTTTCGCTTTTCAACATAAACTTACACTATGGAAAAGCACCTACAAGAAGACGTAGTAATGTAAGCTTCTTGTCACATTTTGTTTGATTTACACCAGGATAAGTTCAATAACTTTTTAACTAGCGAGGTCATTGACCGATGCACACATGGCATTCATTTCGATGGTCAAACTGCCGATTATCCTCCAAAAAAACCTGGATACGAAAACAACAACATCATAAAAACTATTGAGTACTCTCCTACCAAACCATTTGTGGAGAATACGTGTACAAGAACTGTTGAGAAAGATAATCTTGTGAAAAATGAAGCAAAGCAAATGGGTAGCAATAAGGATGGTATGTATGAAAGCCACAAGAAGACTCTAGCTTGCATAAAAAAAATCATACAGTACTAACAGAGGCAACGTAGACAACGGTGATGATAAAGAGCTAAATCTGTACAAAAAGGCAGCCGAACAAGGAGATGAAGGAGCGCAACTCCATCTGGCAAGAAGCTATTTCTACGGCTTGGATGTGGAACAAGACAACTTGAAGGCAATGGAATGGTATATGAGAGCTGCCGAACAAAATAATGCCGATGCACAAAATGCCCTTGGATATATGTACAAATATAAGCATGGTGTAGATCGAGACTACGCCAAAGCGGTCGATTGGTTTACAAAAGCTGCTGAAAATGGACATGGAATTGCGCAGAAAGCACTTGGAGATATGTACTATAGAGGAAAAGGTGTCGACACAGACAAGGAGAAAGCATTTGAACGGTACAGAAACGCAATTAAATGGTGTGAACAAGCAGCGAAGCAAGGAAATGATTGGGCACGAACTAGCCTGGGAGATATTTACAGATATATGGATGATGACTACTCTACAGCGTTTCTGTGGTACAAAGAAGCAGCAGATAATGGATATTGCTGGGCACAATATAATCTTGAAGGATGTATATATACGGCAGTAGTGTAGATAAAGATCATTCGAAAGCCATGGAATGGTTCAAGAAAGCTGCTGATCAAGGACTTGGAAAAGCAGAATACAATCTCGGACTACTGTACCTACGTGGGGATGGCGTTGTGATATTCGATTTGGAGATTGATAACGACTTAGTGTACGTTGAGACTCCTCGATCGTGTTTATTTATTTTGTTCCTATTGATTTTATACTGGGAGCGGTGTTTTAGAATAATACAATTTGTACACCGATTGTCCAATGATTTAGATGATCTATCTTCTGTCTGGTTTCTCTTCTGTGAGGTGTGTATGTAAATATCGTGTTGTATTTTGCTACGAAATACGACAGGCGTAAACCATAGCTACTCCAAAGCATTGGAATGGTTCAACAAATCTGTCGAACATGGTATTCATTGGGCACAGTGCCATATTGGAAAGATGTATAAAGAAGGGAAAGGCGTAGATAAAGATTACTCGAAAGCAATCACATGTTTTAAGGAAGCAGCGGTTAACGGCGACCACATTGCGCAAAATATCCTTGGATATTTATACAGGAAAGGAGAATGTGTACCTCGAGATTACAGAAAAGCGGTTGAGTACTACAAACAAGCATCTGATAAAGGAAACATCTGGGCGCTAAAAACTCTTCGCGCAATGTACAGAGATGGGAAAGGCGTATATCGAGACTACGATAACGCTGATGAGTGCTTTGAAAAGCTAGCTGACCAAGGATGCACCTCGGCGCAATCTGGGCTTGGGTCTATGTACCAAGATGAAAAAGATGTAGATCGAGATCATGCCGAAGTAGCGGAATGGTTAAAACAGGCAGATAATGGATACGATTGGCCACAATTTAACGTTGGAGTAATGTATATGTATGGCCGCGGTGTAGACCGGGATTACTCTAAAGCAATGGAATGGCTTCAAAAAGCTGCTGATCAAGGTAATGGGAAGGCAGAAAACAGTATTGGAGAAATGTACCTCCATGGGAACGGCATGCGTCGCGATTATTCCAAAGCATTGGAATGGTTTAAGAGAGCAGTCGAACACGGCAATTATTGGGCCCAACGTTATATTGGAGAGATGTACAAAGAAGGGAAAGGCGTACATAGAGACTACTCGAAAGCATTTGCATGTTTAAAAGAAGCGGCTGTCAATGGCGACTACTTGCAAAATAGCCTCGGAGAATTGTACAGGGACGGAAAAGGCGTAGGTCGCGACTACGAGAGAGCAGTTGAGTGCTTTGCAAAAGCAGCTAAAAAAGGAGTCACCTCGGCGGAAGCTAATCTTGGCGAGATGTACAGAAGTGGAAAAGGTGTAGACCAAGATTATGATAAAGCCTTCAAATTGTTAAAAAGAGCAGCCGGTAAAGGAAACAGGAGTGCTCTAAACAATCTTGGACAGATGTACAGATATGGAAAAGAAGTAGATCGAGATTATGACAACGCGATTGAGTGCTTCAGAAAGGCAGCTGAAAAGGGTGATTTTCTTGCGCAAAACAGCCTGGGTGATATGTACGGAGACGGGAGAGGCGTAGATCAAGATCACAAGAAAGCTATCGAATGGTTTAGAAAAGCGGCAGATAATGGAAACTTTCGGGCACAAAACAGTCTTGGCCAAATGTACAGAGATGGGAAAGGTGTGAATCAAGATCACGACAAAGCTACCGAATGGTTTAAAAAAGCAAATCAAAAGCGGAACCAAAATGTACTAGGTAGTATTAGCCGTGCCACGAAAATGTGAGAAAGATAGAAATAAACGCATCTATTTTCGAAAACTTCAGTTGCGGTGTGAATATCCATTGAAGTCTGAAAAGTTATGAAGAAGTACTGACAATCGAAATATGTTTTAAGACATATTATTCCAGGCGTTTATGATATCTTTATCAATACAGCATAGCACTGACTCCATAAACGCATTAATACAATCACTGCGGTTATTTGGCCATCCAATGGCAAGAGTTGCTGTATACGGAGAAGCCTATCTCTTCAACATGTTTGCCAACAGCCAAAGTCAACGATAGGGGATGAGCCGTATAAAAACGAAAAAATAGTTACTCACGCTTTCCGTGCTATCAACCCTCGTTTCTTTTACAGCTCTTAGACCCTTACTACTGGATGTCTCAGAAATGCCCCATCATAGAGAAAATATACCAATCGATCAGATGTATTTAAAGCGGCGGTTTAATGGAGGTTTTTGCTCATCACAAAGATGACAGCCGAGCCCCAGGTTTATGTGTGATCGGTGTTTTAAACTGGGAAAGACAAGTTGGAAAAGAAAAAGAACAATTTTTCTTGCGGTTTGTTTATGTCTTTCTTTTTCATTGGATAACCTTGGCGCCACAGAAACATTGTAATTGGCTCCAGCCATGACGGATTCTTCTCAGCAGCCAAACCTTCTTCGTCCCCATGATATGCCCTATGCGAACGCAGCTGTTGCTGCTGGCACACACTTTGACAACCCGGCAGAACATATGCATCATCCTCCCTCCTCGGTTGATCCCCGGGGGTCTCAACAACAGTATGACGCAAGACATCACCTGTCTTACCCTTATCCCATGGTAAGATCCACATAAAAAATATCGTCAAAACTTGTTGACATTCAATATAAATAAACAGCAACCTCCACCAATGATGTCTTCGCCTCCCCAACCTGCGACCACTGGCGCAGCCTATCGCCCACAACAACCTCCTCCAGGTGAGGTAGTGGAGGAGCCACTTTATGTGAACGCAAAGCAGTATCACCGTATCCTCAAACGCAGAGCTGCCCGAGCAAGGCTAGAAGAGCTTAATAGGGTTGCAAAAGCACGAAAACCCTATCTCCACGAAAGCCGTCATCGTCATGCTATGCGACGCCCACGAGGCCCTGGTGGACGCTTTTTGAGTACGTACATCCGCCCTTTTTTTTTCTTTCCTCTTTTGTATTTGCCCGTAACATCAAGTATTAATTTTTGATCGTATTTGGTTTATAGCCGCAGCAGAAGTAGCCGAACTCGAAAAACAGGGTAAGCTACCTAGTCAGCAAGAACACGTCGACAAATCAAAGGAAGGGAAACATGCGGAATCTTCCGATGTGCCATCTACATCCACCGAAACGGTACACCGGATAGAACAGAACATTACACCTGCACCATCACCTCATCATCGCCAACAGCAACAAGAACAACAACAACAATCGCGACTGAACTGGCAGTCTATGCCTTCTATGCAGGGTTTCGGTCCTCAGTAATGATAATTAGCTATACCGTGTGTTTATAAGAAACCATCTTCTGTCGAAAAAGAGAAAAAAAAAAAAAAACGAGTTACTATTTTTCACCTTTCCTCTCTTATTTTTTTTTTATTTACAAATAGTATGTTTCAATTAAAAGTTGTCAAAGTTACCGTAACCCTGTTGCTTTATCTTTGGTTTCTTTTGCACTACTGATGGAATATCGTCGACATCTCCTTTATCACTAACTGTTCGTTTCTGTGTTGCTGCTTGCTGAAGGTATTTACCCACGCCGCCTCCACTACCTGCCTTTCTGCCTTGGATCTTATTCACATTTGGTCCAAACCATCCCATACTGTTTTGCTTTTCTTTCTGTTTACGATCTGCTTCCGCCTCTGCTTCCGCATTGGCTTCATGTTCCAATCGTTTTCGAAGTCGTCTTTTATACTCTTCGTACGGATCCACAAAAACGACTACTTCCTTCATCTTAATTGTCCGCTCTGGTCTATCGGTTTTGTCTGCTGGAACAGCTTCCATCTTATTCAGTACGTCCAAACCGCCTACAATTCTTCCAAAGATGGTGTGCTTATGATCCAGATGAGTACATGGTCGATATGTAATGAAACTGATGATACAACGTTAGTAGTGATACTTGATTTTGTTTTAACTACATAATACATACAACTGAGAACTGTTGGTGTTCTTGCCGTGGTTGGCCATGCTCAAAATGCCTCGATCATCGTGTGACATATTGTACCTTATTTCGTCTGGAAACTCTTTACCCCAGTAAGATTCACCACCATGTCCTGTTCCAGTGGGGTCACCACCTTGGATCTTTTACACTCTTAGATTTTTTTTACAAGCCCACGAGCATCACTTACCATAAAGTTTTTAATACTTCGATGAAATTTGACGTCATTATAATATCCTGATTTTGCAAGCATGATAAAGTTGTAACATGTGCGCGGCGTCTGTGTCATGTTGTTAGTGATGGTGATTGTACAGAAGTCTAACGTATACCTTGTCACAATGCAACTCAATATTCAAATTACCGAAATTTGTTACTATCCGGGCATATCCTTTTGATCGAATATGTTTGTACATAAACTCATCCTCATCAATTAATGCTCTTTCATTCGTTGTTACTGGTACTGAAACAGTAGAGGTGAAAGCTTCGGCTGCACGACCGGTCGTGAAATGTGCTGCGTTGTACGGTTGTGCTGATTTCTTTTGATGGAAGGAAGTTGGAATACGTGCCGATGTTTTCACTTCTGTCGATACGGTAGTAACTTCGTCTTTTTCGCTTTCTTCTTTCTGCTGGAGCTCAGCAAGCACACGGCCAGTCGTGCCTGTAGCATTGATATTATTGATTGGTTTCCGTCGTTCACGTTCCTCTTCTACCATAACATGTCAGGTCGCTCTTCTACAATGCAAGTTAGTCCACACATACCTTCGTCGACAACTTTCAAATCATTTTTCAAATAATGAAACTTGGACATGTTTCGATTCTCAAGATTATGTGGATCCTTGTGCACATGTCAGTAAACATCTTAACTTTAGCCCGAAAACATACCTGAATCATGATGATGTCTTTCTTAGTGAAAGGCTCATCCGTTAATAGATCTTTCCAATGCTTTGCTTTAATGTTCAATCGTTCAATAGTGTCGTAAGCAAACACATTGCCGGTCGTCTTGATGGCTGCAATGACAGTATGGTCGGAGAAAACCTTATAGGTTACAGGACAATAATACTCGTCCTTGTCATTCTTGTAAAAGTTTAGCTTGATGAGGTTCTTCGTTTCAAGCTTTTCTCCCGTGACAGGATTAGCACCATACTTTTTAATATATGGGACGATGTGGGTGAGATCAAAAACAATGCCTTCAGGGGTGCAAACTGGATACTCGAATGGCTGCAGCGACAACGAACAGCAGTAAAACGGTAATCGTTTGAAGCCCTCGCCTTTTTTACGGCCAAGAGTACCAGAAGATGCTGAATGCTGACCAACTTCGCCACTCCATTCTGAGTGCGTAATGTATAACTTATCGGTCCACTTTCCCATAATAAAATATTCCCTTCTTCCAGAGGAAGTTAAAACAACGTCTTGAAAAGAGAGAGGACGCAGAAAGCAGTCTTTTTGTGGACACACTTGTCGTGCAATTGCATTGTCCAATCAGAAGCCAAATATAACAAAGCCAATAAAATAAGGTAGTTGTTACATAAGACGAATTTTTATCAACTAACCATTGAAAACAAACGTTACCTTAGTATATCTTGTAAGCCGCGACTTCAAAAACGTCCATGTCACAGCACAAGCTTTACCTAGAACAGTCTGTTTCCAAAAATCAGGTCTTCCATGATATCCTTCTTGATACCCCTAATACGTATCTGCCAACTATCATACCGTCAACTATGCCAAGAAGAATACCGAAGAAAGGAGCAAAAGGATAGTTAAGCAGAAAGTTATAGCTTGCTCGTTGACTAACCGATAAATACGATTCCGGGAGAAGATAAATTGGCCACAGCGATACTCTTCAAGAATAAAGGAATGCTAACCAGCATCCTGTGAGCCGTTCTATGGAGCAGAATACGGAAAAAATATAGTCGTGACAATAAGGTCAAGGAAGTCAACTGGTTGACTGTCTTAAGAACAATTTACAGAAAGTTGTGCTGTCTTGTCAACCTATAATAGACCAAATCATAGCATACCCATGCAGTCTGTCATATTTGACATGTGCTTATATCCTCAATCAATAAAGTATTACTAGATTCGGCCAGAAACTGAGTTCAACGCATCAGACTTCAACTGGCATATTATCAACACACGCTCACTATCGATGCAAGCGATCTTAGTCTCAGAGATCGAAAAAATATTTGAAAATTTGTTATCGTAAAATAGATCAAGAGAAATCCGGTGTTTCCAAATAACAATTTTTTTTAGTATCTCGTTGGGCGGATATTCAGAAGTTTTGTAGATAAACGATTATCTCCCAATTCGAAAGATGACAAGCATTCATATAACGTCTGAATAATCTTAGTTATACGAATAAACACTATTGTTCGGAACAACCGTCGTTGTTTGATAATGTAAAGACGTTTAAAAGAGAAGCATATATTTAGCCCAGATAAAAGTTTTCAAAAAAGACAGCATATGACATGCGGATACATGGGATTCATGCAACTTTTGGACGTTCCGGAGAACTTAACTATCCTCCTTCTCCAACAAATACCCAAAAGATTAAATCCATATAATCTTCTCAAACACAAGGGTTTCCTTTTATAGAGCTACAATGGAGAACCAGGGATGTCTCAAGTAATTCTGCAAGGACGGTAGAAAACGCAACGGCAAGGTCAATTGACCTATCGTCAAGACACGTCATTATTACCACCATGTTCATCATCCCTGCCCTCTATCCCACATAGACCTTTACTATCACTAGTCTCCATTGAAAAGGCAAATAGGGATTGTATACATTGTCATTCCTTCTTCGCATAACCTAAGAAACATACTCCGGATATTTATGATGTCAGCTTAGCGAAAAGACTGAACAAAGAAAAATATAATAATCGGATCCAACCATCAGTTTCCATATTATCAACGGCGAAGTACTACAAAACTGGTCTACAAGTATAGCCAGGCGTACACAGCAGGAAAAAGCCAGACTTTATCATAGATCAAGTTGTAATACTCTCTGAACAAGCACTGCTTCCCATTTTCTCCTGACATTTGTCGGACTACTATTGAACCAATCCCTCTCCACACCTCAAGTACCATTTGATGCTTTTTGGCCCTCATATAGATAAAATTTCGTCCACAAGGTCTTACAAAATTGGCTTAGTATATTTGCTTACAGGTGACAGAAATAGTAGCTTTCGGGCTGATGCGCGTGTTGCAATCGGTTTATCTTCAAGCCACATTGAAACCTTAAATACTCAACCATTTCTAGCCATTGTTGCTGACACAAGGTAATATATGCAAACACAATCGATGACTTAAAACTTTTATGACCAATTTTGCTCCAGTGGTTGCAATTAGCAGTGTTGTTTTTCCCAAACAAGGTGGAAAATTACCCAGTCAAGCTCCGCTTTCCTCAACTTCTTGTCCTAAAGTCCGCTGGTCATGAATGCTGACCGTATAAACGTTTTAGTCCCTCAACAAAAAGCAATTGCAGTTTCTATTTAAAAAAATATACGAATTCCGAATTTACTTTTCGGTAAAGACGTCTATTTGGTATCCAAGTGTATGCTCGAAACAATAGCCCTTATTCTGCTAAACAGAACATGAACTTTGTAAAGAATTGAACTCTGACGTTTAGGAATCTGTCCGTAACATCGGGTTTTGTATACATATATCTAGGAACACTAAGGGGCACATGAGATTGTAATGTCTATGTGATGGGTTGTTCAGAACTATCCAAAGATTCCACAACAATATTATTATCAGCCGCCCAAATCGGAATTCCATGTTAATGAGTTTAACTTCGTCTCGTAACTGAATGATCGGTTTCAGGTGTCGTATACTTCGTTTTCTTTTTCTTGTTGCAGCCAGATGATATGAGACGTGCTCCTTTGGCTGAACTGGGATTCAACCGCACGATATGAAGGCTCTCGCTGGCTGGTCTAACGATTATACGAGCTTGCTATTGGTCTATTTCACCTCAGACATATTTCGCCCGCCCAAATTTGACATTTCTGTTTTATCTTGGAAAACAAGTTCTGCCTCAGTAATCGCTGCCTGGCTATTCATACCAATTTGTAGAATAGTTTGTGCAAGAATGGCTGGTTACACTAGAGAGCTGACTTCTGTTATATCCAATACCTACTCAGTGTTTGATCAGATAACGTAAACTATATGCTTGGCTCAGCAACTAGCATCTTTACACGTTAACTTACCATTTTCGGATGAACGATTTGCCTCCGGGATTTTGTGCTGCGATTTAGGACAGCATTTTTTTCTCTTCCCCTCACACAAAACGATGTTGGAACCAGAGCCGCTGCAACGCGGTCTCTCTCCCAGTCGACGAGCACCTCGACCGCGTAGTCTTATACCCGATCCTGATGTTCCGCCTCTTACCGCCCGATGGTAGCCGTCATTTTGTCTCAGATTGGTTGACTGACATCCATTTTTAAAGGTTTCACGCCATCGACAATCCATTGATGGACCCTGTATCCATTCGAAGAGCAAAAAACCTCTCCTCAGCTGGAAGGAGGTCACCAAAAAGCCCCTCAGTGACGAAGCCGAAAGCCTCCTCAAATTGGCTCCCTTTTTCGAAACGTGACTCGGCAGCTCTTGAAAAAGCTTATCAGGTAACGTGGATAAGATTGATTCCTTGCCTGTCGACTGAAAAGATGACAGGATAACGACGTTAGAGCGACAGTACCTGTAAATGAGGATCATTTGTTTGAAGTAGACGTGAGCCAACGCACAATCAGCCCGGTCTATTGGGAAGGACCGACTTTTGAGGTCCGGCGGGCAACGTGGTTTATGCAAGGTGATGGATCAAAATGGATTCCATGTGAAGAAAATCTGGCAGAGCAAATTGAACTGGGTTATTAGCAAGTGTCATTTGATGAAGTGAATGTGTTGTCATGAAAACTAAACGTTTGTATTTCACATAGCAAGCATAAACCATATCTCGCCGAGTCCAGCGAGGAAGTGCCCTCTTCAAACGTGCCATCGGGTTCACCCAAGCCCTTAAACAAAAGAGCTTCGTTTCCAACAGTTAAATCGGAAGATGCTGCATCTTCAACAACGACAGTGGAAGAGAAAAAATTGGAAATGACACTGGAAAAACACCCTGTAGAGAAACAATGGAATCTGTTAGGACCATATCTGGGACAATATATCGTATACACCGGTGCAAATACAGCATGGCTTTTATCGTAGGTCAAACAGTCTCTGCCATTTTATACTAAACCGACTGTTATGGATGATAGAAACAGCGCCAGTAGCAAGATCGCCAAAAGCATTATAACTAGGCTTACTAATAAGAGTAATCTGGGTGGTACACGGTTAATACGAGGGTATCCAGAGGTGGAAAAGCAACAAAGCAAATCAAAACCTGCTGCATCTTCAGGCTCGCCAAAACTGGTGGATGGCGAAAAGAAACCCAATGCCGAAAAAGATGGAGAAACAGACAGTACAGAAATTGAAGAAACTGAGACACAAATCGAGGCTTCGGACTATGACAATCGTGAAAGCGAAGAGGAAGTTCGAAAGATTGATCACTTGGTTTTTGTTATCCATGGGTAAGCTTTAAGATTACGCCAACTTGCTTTACCCATTTTTGTAGCGTCGGCCAAAAAATGACAGAGAAAACGGGACAGACATTTGTTCATGGTACGTATGCATAGTCTTAGACTGTTTGGTAGGCTAATCGATTTTCTTTTTCAAGATGTCAATGTACTACGCAAGACCCTCAAGTCAGCATACCCTACAGCGATAGCTGCAACGAAAACACCTAACCGACTCAATGGGATCCAAGTGTTACCTATCTTATGGCGCCAGGATATTAAATTTGGCATGGCTTCCGACGATGAAGATGGTGCAGAAGCCGACCTTGGCATGCTAGAGGCCGACGATGGATGTCCCACGTTAGACGAGTTAACTTTAGAGGGGGTACCAAATATCCGTACGGTTGTCTCAGATGTACTCATGGATGGTAAGCTTGAGTGACCTCAATTCGGTTATAAAACTATTTTTGTTAGTGCCTCTGTATATGACTCCCAGATACCGTGAACTTATGGCGACCATCATCACCAAAGAAATCAACAGAGTCTACCGTATCTTTACGCAACGAAATCAGGACTACTTGGAAAGATGTGGAAAGGTGACAATTCTTGGTCACTCTTTAGGGGTAACTATAGGAGCGAGAAAGAGCTGCAAAGCAACGGTACTGACTCTATCCTTTCCACAGTCTCTTCTAGCGTTTGATATGCTAACTTCACAACCTTTGGCGCCATCTCAAGAAGGTCGTGCCGCTTCTCCTATGCTGGAGCACGCGATAAACGACAAACGCTACCCACCTTTGCTTTTCCCTGTACAGAATTTCTTTGCCGTCGGCTCGCCACTTGGAGTGATGTTATTACTGCGAGGTTATAAGATTGCTTCTCGCAAATCACTCAATGCCTCTATGCACCCTTCTTCCTACTCTTCACTTGGTGATTTACCACCATCGCATTCAACACCCATCTCTTTTTGCTATCCAGCTGTTGAAAATTTATATAATATCTTTCACAAGGTAATTCCAAGCCCGCATGATACATTGCTAATCGCATCTGTATCAGTCTGATCCCGTCGCTTACCGAATAGAGCCTTTGATATCACGTCATTACAGCGCAAAGCTCAAACCTGAACCGATCCCATATATCAAGGGAGGACTCAAAAGCATGATTGACGCTGGTCTGAATGTCGGTTCAGGCATTGCTAATCGTGCCGGTGCAATGTATGAGTCGTTCAAAATGGGTCTTACCACTAGTCTTTTTATGCGGGGTTTGGGACTTTCCCGCCAACAGATATATGAAGACTTGCATCCATCTTCCGATAATGAAGAGGATTCTGATAAACCTGATGATTCAAGCAAAGATCTTTCTCGTCACCGATCCAACAGTGATCCTGCCCAGGCCAGTTCAAGTATGAAAACAACAAGTTCACGCAAATCCCCTCCGACTCCATTACCAACATCACCATATTCCCACGGAGCTCGGAAGCTACGAATGCTTAATGCGACTGGACGCGTAGATTACTGCTTGCAAGAAGGAATACTGGAGAATCCCTACTTGAACGCATTTAGTGCACACATGCAATATTGGCAGGTTAGTTTGTTTCCAAAAAAATCATAAAATCTCACCTCAAATTACTACAGGACCTGGATGTGGCAGCATTCCTTGTCAGAGAAATCTATAGAGAAGAATCATTAGAAAAAGCGTAAGATAGGTGGCAGAATGGAAACAATACTGCATTCACATACGATTTACATTGGATGCAATAACAAGTCTCATTTACACTGCAGTACAATGATAGTCCGTTGATAATCGCGTCATAAGACAGTGGCCACAAGTAGGCCTGATTACGTATTTGATCCGCACGTTCTAGAGAATACATCCCATTAAATAGTTTATTCGCGATATAAAACAGATTTTAACCGTGTTTTGAATGCATGATCCACGGACAAGTCCGATGCTCATATGCATCTTTTGACATTCTGCTGCATACAATGAAATGAAATAATATCGCCGCTTAATCAGTACGGATTTTCTCGTTCGTTTTTCAAGGAATTCCGTTGCATGGATATACTGACCAGAGAGTTCCAGGTGAACCATCATACTGATCAGAAAAGATTCCAGGTGAACTATCATACTGATCAGAAAAAGTCTCCTGGTAAATCCTCATGCTGCCTGGGATGAACTGCCAGCTGTTCGTGTGAACTCTTCTGATCAAAGCTGCTCCACCTAGGTCATTCATTTTGGTGGGAAACGTAGTACAAAGGTTTATTGAGATAGGGTGTGCTGCGTTAGAGTTGTACTTTTTAATTTCACAATGTGATTATTTTTTTTTTTTCATGACCACTCACAAATAGTCATTTCGCTTGTCTAATAATTGATGAGATCATGTACTTCATTCTGCTGAAGGAGAGCTTACTTAATACAGAAATGCTTTTTTTAGTGGCTGCATAAGACATGCAGCACGTCTGAGCCGTTCCATGCACGTGATGCTGCCAATCGACCGATCGTATATACATTGGTTGGTTTTGGACAACCCCTTGCTTTTTTTCCTATCATAGTAGCGCATCCTCTATAAAAAGGTACAACATACAAGCACAGTTCTACAACGGAATTTTTAAAGAACCAAGTATTTAAGCTTGATACCTAGTTAGAAAATCTACGATGTCAAACATGTGCGATAATGGTGCTGATTCAACACGCAATCGATCATCTGCATCGACTCCGAATGTAGATCATTCTACCAATGAAAGACAGATGTCTTACGGGGATCAGGGATATTTGAGTGATGCGTGGGAAAGCAAACCCGTGTTAGGTTTTTCTACATGGTCAACACAACTGCTAGATGATATTCCTGGATATGGAGGATCGAATACGGAACCATGGTAGGATGAGACAAAAGTGGCAAAGACAGTGACTTTAAAATGGGAAATAAGGTTTAATGAGCGGAATATTCGCGAGATATCCGATGTCATGAAGGCTCGGATGCCACAATATAAATACATCAACTTGGATTCAGGATGGTACGAAATCCAGAGAGCCGCTAATCCTATGTCTTACATCTTATTTTTTTTTAAAAAGGTGTACGACGTACGACGAGTATGGCCGTTGGGCATATCGTCAGGATCTTTTCCCGAGCGGTCTCAGAGCATTGTCGGATTACCTCGCTAAGAACGGGCATTTTCTTGGATTGTACATTCTTCCTGGAATCCGTCGGGATGCTGCGGATGCCAATATGCCAATCAAGGGAACTGATCGCAGATTGGGTGAATTTGTGACCAAGAAGAGAGAAGGATGCGGGTTTAATGGTTTGACGTATCTCCCTGATGAACACAACCAGTGGATCCAAGCTTATTATGACTCCGTTAGCGATTTATTTGCCGAATGGGGGGTAAAATACGTAAAGGTGGATGGATGTGGCCCGGGAGGAGGTACCGCTATTTTTCCGTATCAATCGCCCGACAATCGCGCATCGCTGAAAATGATGTCGCGTGCATTTCAAAAATATCACATATGGATGGAGTTATCGTGGTACCTAGATTACAAATATGCTGATGAGTGGTCTCATATGTCTAATGGCGCACGCATTTTTATTGATATTGAATCCTATCAAGGCAATGCAATGACCACATCGCACCGTGTCTTTCAGCGGATTACCCAAACTGCCCTGTGGACTGACACGCATGTCATCGGAAATCAACACAATTTTTACTTAGACTTGGATTCTGTGCTTGTAGGCATGACAATAGACGGCAAATGCATTGACGGATTGGACAACGATGATATCCGCGAGTCGTATATCAGTTTCTGGGCACTTGTGAGTTCCGTCTTTTGCATCGGATCAGATCCGCGTCACATCCCCGACAAATATCTACGTATGCTAAATCATCCTATGATACTTGCTATCCAACAATCTGGAATTATGGCTCAACCTATCGGAGATGGTAACGCATGGAAGAACCGAAAGCAAGTGTGGTACAAGAAACTGCCGGATGGTCGAATTTGCTGCGGCCTATTTAACACGCATGTATATTCATTTATGCTGGGCTTGAGTCAAGATGTTACTTTGAATCTAAAAGAACTTGGTCTCAACTCTGCTGAGCTTGAGGATGTATGGACAGGCGAAGTTCTCGGGATTTGTTCTGACAGTTATACTAAATGTTTACGACCTGGGCAGTGTCAGATACTGATAGTTAAGCCGAAATAATACCCAAAGTTGATGTAAACATCCCCAAATAAATAGTGATAATGTCTCCTTTTTAGGACACCTGATACACCGTAGTAGGGATTCGTGCTTGTGTGCAGCGGCTCTTTTTCCATGCCCTGTCGTACTGCGGAGAGTGATGTGACCTGATTTTTCTGTTTCCTTAACTCCTGCACCACAACGCTTACCTTGTCTTTCTGCTGTGAGAAAGTTATCCCATTTACCATGATTAAAATTTGGAGTATGAAGGCCAAGGAGGCCGCGGCGGAAAAGAAGAAACCAAAGACTAGTGCCGCACAGATTCGCGTACAAAAAGGTGAACACATCCTGCTAATATCGTTTATGCTTACAATCGATGGTAGACCTCGCTGAGCTGGAGATCCCTGACACAATTAAACTTGATTTTCCCGATCCAGCCGACATTCTTAATTTTAAAGTGACGATCCAGCCAGATGAAGGTGGTTTACAATTCATTATGTCTTTTCCCACTCATGTCTTGCCGCAGGATTTTATAAGGGTGGTTTGTTTGCATTCGACTTTGCCATCAATAATAACTACCCGCACGAACCTCCGAAAGTTCATTGTACTCAGAAGGTCGGCTGATAAAAGATAAGCAATTCACTCGTAACATCGTCTACTTTAGATCTATCACCCCAACATTGATTTGGATGGAAATATCTGCTTGAACATTCTCCGTGAAGACTGGAAACCAGTACTGGCATTACATTCGGTTCTCGTTGGACTACAGTACTTATTCTTGGAACCAAACGCAGACGATCCTTTGAACAAACGTAAGTATCGGTATTTCTTTCCTTCTTTGATAGGTTCAATAACACCTCATGACAGAGGCAGCTGAAGACTTGAAGCAAGACCGAAGACGTTTTGGCAACAATGTGAAAGAAACACTTAGAGGCGGTAGATTAAATGGCATTCAGTATGATAGTGTGGTCGCCTAGTAAAATAAACGACTTTTTCCTATTTACGGGTAGCCGCTAATGTCTTTGCGGGGTTGACAAACGTTTTGCGGGAGATGCATATCATTTCTGCGTTCGCTCTAAATGGACTTTACTTTGGAAGTAGTACTTTTTGCATCGAATTAAAATGGGTGTGACAACACCTGGCCTTGCGCAATGAACTGGTTCATTTGGTTCCAAGGAAATGTTCAATTCTATTTAAAAAGAATGCCGTTCCTTTTTTTTTCTTTGGCTGTGTTTCTCAGAAAGATCCTGGAATGGATGTCGACCTACCCACAAATACAATTATTCGTGTCTTTTTATCTGTTGTTTAGCACGTATGTCCTTTGTCCCAAACCATGTTGGATGAGTGCATAGCTTTCATTTGCTACTGAAGTAAATATTATCATACCAAGCTTCACTCATATTTCGCAACAATTACCGGGCATTGCATCGGCTCAAGTCCCCCGTAGTGCGACTTTGAATACTGGCACCAGATACCAGTATAATCTCCTTCACGTCGCCCCACCGGCCTTAGGTACAGGTCCAGCCTCTGCCTGTAAGCAGACTTATTATTAGGAGTAAGTAAATTAACGTCCAGGTATTATCGCATTTACTAACGATGAATGACTTTTTATGCTTGTTCAAACAAATTTTACTTCTACGGGGCCAAGTTGATGTCAATCTATGCACTAATGACTACAAATTCAATTCTTCATTAGCGGAAAGTTGACTCTCCATAGGACGCAAAAGTTACTATAGAGTAGCGATACAAAACCAGTCAATAAATATTATATTTCCATCATGTTCCTAGGGTGTATCCGATATCCTTGTATTTTTCTTTTTGTTCGTAAAACAGATTTCTCAACCTCTTCCTTACAGTAAAATATCTTGGGTTAATCTTTTAAACCTGTGTGTCTAATCTAGTGCCACGACGGATTGAGTTATTCGACTTCCATAGGTACCTAATGCGCCTTAAAACGTTGGAAATATTGTATTTCCGATGTTTTGAGTAGCGCAATTCAGAAAATGTCAGTGGCGTTAGACATTTGATTTTGCTACGTTACACACTTTCAGCTGCCAAGGGCCCTGTTTCTTAATAGAATTGTACAACAAAGACAACTCTGGGAAGCAGCTCCATTTGAGAGAGCTTACCCTCTTGTCACACATTTTTTAATGGAATATTGCAGGTAGAGTGAGGAAACACCTCTGTATATTTCATTAGTAAGACAAATCAATGAAGATAGATTGCCGAGAAAGATTGAATGGCAATCATAATTAGCTACACAAACAAATAGAACGTGCCATAATTCGTGTCCGACAATATCCTAGTTACCGGACACACTTTGATCGTGAAATGGCTGTGCAATTTGACTGCGTAAGCCAAGCACAGACCCCAGTGTGGGGTCCTAGGGCCGTACAGGGGTAAGTAGATGGAAATGCCAGACATATCGGCTGTTGTGATTCCAATTTGATTTCTATTCATCCTAGCACGTCTATCTTGCTTTCCGATTCACTATGCCAGTACTTGTTGAAAGTGTTCCAATTCCGACTGTATGACCTGAGGTTTGATCTTTAAGAACACATTGATTAATCCTTTTCATTGGACAATGGAAGCATATTCACGAAAGATACGACTCCGATATTTGGCACGACATTATACTGTTTTCTTACCTGGTTCCTGATCATTTGGGCTCCTTTCCTTCCTTTCCCTTCCCTTGCTTTTCCTTCTGCCTCCCTTCTTTCTTTCTCTTTCTCACACTCTTTTTATTCATTTCTCTCATTTCGCTCCCCTCTTTATTATGCCTCATTCACCCGAGAACGCACTCCTTGCAGACTGGTCAAAAGCGGTTGAACTAGTCGATCTTGAACAGGCAGAACAACTTTTGACATTAGAGCCCGGTCTGTTATGGGTTCCCATTGTCAGGAGTGCAGGGCAAGAAGATGATTATGCTCATCTGAGATCCCAACTTGAACGATTTCAATTACTCGGCTTTTCCCTCGAAGGACTCAATGCGCTTCAGTACACTTTGCTTGATTACCATGAGTCTCCCGAAGATACACTTTCTCCTGTGCAACGAGAAAAGCTCCGTCTTCTCTCCTTTTTTATTGAGGTAAATACTTGGTTTGGCTGGGTGCCAAGTGCTTACTGTTCGTTGGGATAGCAAGCACGTGTCGAGGATCTAGATACCCAGTGCTGGGGCGACTGCAATAATACAACTTTACATCTTTCTTGTTTTCTCGGTCAGCGTCAAATTACCGAAAAGTTGGTGGCGAAGGGGGTTACCCTGAACATATCAAACGATCTAGGCTGTATACCTGCCGACGTGGCGCAAAATGAGGAGGTTGCGTGCATAGTAGCAGGAAAACACCAAGAAAACGAAAAAACCAAAGTGGTACCACTACCAACACAGCAACCATCGTCGCGTATCAAGCAACTACGAGAACTACCTAAGACCAATCCAATTGAACGAAAGACAACCATGCAGAAGGAAGTACATTACTTTAGAGCAGGACATGTGGAGGAGTCAAAACAGAAGGTACTGAACGAAGAGGAAGCGGAGTTGATGAAACAGCGTGCACGGCGACAAAAAGAGGTTGCGTTACTGGCGAAGAGATCGGCTGTAAAAAATAATCCTTTCGTGAAACGAGCAGAAACGAAACATGAGGTTGTCACGCCAAAAAAACGTACTATATCAGATAATACACCAAGTCAGAAGGACCAAGACACGGGTCCACGTCGCAACTCTCGAGTAATTTCTGCGTTGAAAGATAAATCTTATGTTTCTGCCAGCGTATTTCGACAAGCAGAACCTTCAGAATCTGTGAAAACCAAGGTGGTACCACCGTCTGATATTCAAACGGCGGAGCCATCATTAGCAAATGACGCGCAGGAGGAAATCGTTGCGGAAGAAGAAAATAGTCTACAGGCAGATATGGTGTTGACTGAGGAACTTAAAGGGCCGCTGGATGTAGATGGATTGGTTACAACGGCGCCTGGAACGGATAGGGAAGAGGTCGAGAGCATGCGATTGCCAGAGGTGACATTGGTGGTGCAGCAGGAGATAGGAAGAAGTGGGAAGGAAGAAGAAGAAGAAGAAGAAAAAGGAAAAGAGGAGGAACAAACGCTGTCCGAACACCGTGATCTGGCCACCAATGATAGAGGACGATTGAGCTTTAGCGAACCAGTAGATATCCTTACCGAAACATTTGTACGTCGTCCATCGGTTTCGGTGGAGGAAAGGCGTCGATCGAGTTTCAATCAGCAAATGCATGATTCAGAAGAGGAATCTGGACGCCGACTATCAACAAAAGCAGACGATAATGATAGCCGCCGACTTAGTGGTAGCCAGAAAGCGCATTGGTCGATAGCCATGAATTCTTGGGCTGCAGTGTTAGATAGGGAATTCAAGCTACAGGAATTAGGCCATCCGGCAACTGTAGAGCAAAGAAGCAATGAGAATGAGGACACTGGTAGCCAAGCGTCAGATTACGAAGGGGCTGATATAAGAAATTTAAAACGTGAATACTCGTCCTATACCACAATCGGGGGATCCGAACCGGAAGAAATGCATAGCGCACCGATAAGACGATCAGTGACACACAACGATGTAACAAATTACATGAGTGAGTCCCGGACCGCATCCACATTCAGCTCCCCCAGTCCATCTTTTTCAGACAGTCTCGATACTTTAGCATCACCCGTTTGCTCTGCTCCTACCGAAAAAGAGAGGCTAGACTCCCCGATCCAACACGGCAGCATCGTTGTGCGACCCACCTCTCGGTATGCACGACAGCTACCGCAATACGACAGTGCCCCAGAAGATGATACAATGGATAAAAGGAAAACCATGGAGAGACCCATGACAAAATCTGAGACAATCCAAGCAAATATAAGTGAAGTTCCTGTGGGCATGAGCGCCAAGGTGATGTATGGTCAGCAACCCCAGTACACAAAGCTTTATGTTCGTGTCAATGGTGTGACAGATATCCTTCTTCCGCTACCAAAGGAGAGAACATATGTCCGCTGTGTTGTGAGTGATGGCCGGTTTGAGTACATGTCTAGGTACGAAATCCTTGGTCAACAAGTTGTCTTTGACTACGAATGCATTGTGGATACACATCCTGATATGATCATTACGGTTTCTCTGCATGTTCGACCTGATTGCCACGTCAAAGCAAAGGCCCCTATCGCTCGGCTCTTCACGTCTACCCGGAAACGAAAGGAAACGCTCTCTGGGTATGTTAGCCACGAAGATGGAGCAATTGGCCAGACCCGTTTTGCGTTAGCCCATATGTTGCACGCCTGTTATCAAAGACCGTATGCCGCAACTTTCCATTGCTTCAACGCATGGTACGCTCGATCACTGAAGGAGCGCCATCGACAGCAAAGAAAACTTGGCCCAGATCAAGATATTCTCAAAGTGATAGGCAATCTAGATCTTGAAATGCTATGCATACCGGTTGCAGATCCATCCCTGGTAAGCGAGCATAATGAAATCTTACATTACTAAGCGTAGAATAGCCTGTACCTAGGAATTTACGTGAGTGCGACACAGCGATCAAGATTCAGCAGTGGAATCAGACGCGGTGGGAAGCATAAGTAATAGAAAGAGGTACGATGTACACTCTTAGTCTAGTATTGATTCCAACGGTCTCTTTTGTTTATCCACGTGGTTCCTATGTGGGTTGTCATTATATGTAAATTTTTTCTTTTTCACAAAATGCGAGGCATGTAATATGATGCGTCTTAATTTATACCCTGTTGCACGCTTTAAGTAAATAAACCTTTCCATTTGCAGATTCCACTAGCAATGATGATTTGGCGACAGAAAAACAATGAGAGCTGAAGAGATTTCTTTCTTCTTACGGAAAACTTGGGTGCGCCTTGCTATGTGTATTTCTGCCGCGAAAGGTGGAACCTATGACAACAGTAAAAATAATGCATTTTACTGCAAACAACACGAAAGTACATCTTTGATATTGAAGTCTATCCTTTGACCGGAGATGCAGTAGCAAAACCACATAGCTTTCTTCTGAGGCTCACAAGAGACCCTTTGTAGAAGCATGACTACGCTGTAGAATCCAGTAAATCGGGCATCATTTCACTGAATTTTGTTATTTAGAGGAGCTTCTCAGCGACCTAGCTGTTGGTCCCTTTACAGAATGAACAGCCCATGACTGGGTCTTTTGAAGCACTGTTAGTGGTACTGTACTTGACGCGCTGTCAAATTCTAGCACGCGAGAAAACACCATAAATTACTATGAGGATAACGAAGTGGGCAAGGATTGTATTTACCATGCTACAGTACTACGGTTCTTATTTTCTCAATTGCAGAGCGTGGGACTGTCATGGCTTCTCACACCTCTTGGTTTGCCATCAAGCTTCAAAATTTGGTTTACGGTCACAATTTAATGGATTACCCGAAAGTGTGTATGGCCATTCTGCTCTTACTCCATAACAGCCATGCCAGATCAGGCAGCACCACCGAGCACAAACGAAACCCGACAATCAACTAATGCACCAGCGATCCCACAGAAATCGGACGTTGCAACGCTGGAAAAACGCATGCATGAACAACTAACAAAGGGCTTGCAGTACGACTAGACTGTTATCACTGCACGCGGCGCTCAAACGCTCTAACTAGGTACATTTACCGTGCTGCCCATTTAGTTGGTGAATCCAATGTGATCGAACGAAAACTGGATACGCTGGTAAAGATTCGCAACAATTTACAGCGTGAATCTTCATCGACACAAGGCCTCGCGAAGATGAGTCGGTGTTACGATCTTGATTTGCTTTCATTCATACTTATTCTTTCGGTAGATCAGTCGATTGATGAAGCAAAGGAAGAATTGGCGCTAAAGAAGAAAGAGTAAGCCAAAGGCGATAAACGTCCCTTGGACTGAGCATTCTTTTTATTAGCCTACAAGCAGTGGAAGAGAAGGCTCTGCAGGGCCTTACTGATTTTGCCTCAAACATCACATCTTCGGCTACGGGAGGACTACAAGATCTTAAGACAGGCTTTAATACAGCGCTTCGTGCCTATACCCAATCGTCACGAGAACAGTTGGATAATGAAATGACGGTTGTCCGTACATCGATCGAAGCGCTCCGTTCAGAAAAGATGTCCAATAGTGATAAGCAGGTCATATTAGATGCGATGAAGCAGATCAAATCGTCTGTGACAGCATCAAATCGAGATGAGATTGGACGTTTGCGACTTCAAAATAAATCAGCCTTTGAGGAATTGCGCGACAAGATAAACGAAGTGACTTCAGACAACTACGTAAAGCAATTGACAGAGCAGATCGGAACGCATATTGTCAACAATCTTCAAAAGAACAGCCTCATAAAAGATATTATTGAAAAGCTCGACATGATAAACAGCGAGGAGCAGAAGAAGCCTCGCCTTTCATCCGAACAGGTGACGGAAATTGTCCGTCAGGAACTACAGGCGAAGATGAAAACAATATTACTTGAGCAACCTATGTGGCAGCAGATGAAGGAGACAGTTCAAAAAACAGAGAAGACGATGTCAGATCTATCAGAACGGTTATCCTTGGAAGGAAGCAGCGCTTCCGACAAAAAGGTCAACGATTTTGTTTCACAGCTAGCAGCACAAGTGGCCGAGAGCAATGCCAAAGTAGTAGAGATGCGTGGGCTTATAGATGCTCTTCGTTCGCGAGGAACACACATCAGCGGTCCGGATTATGAACAGGCAAAAGGTCTAGCTGCTCTTAAACGCGTAGAAGAAATGGATAAGGAGCTCACAATGATAAAGAATCAGGCCATCTTTGAAAAGACGATTTATGAACACAAATACAGTCAGCTACAGCAGCAGCTCGATGAGCTAAAAAATACGACAGATGAAGCCGACCAGTCAGATGCGAGCCGAAAGCGAAAACGACCGAACGAAGATAATACCTCAGATGCTGCGAAGGATGCTTTACAGGCTAGGCTTACCTCACTTGAAGAGAAATACCGACAGCTGGTTGACTTTGTCTTCCAGTTCCGAAATACGATCCTCAATCCTTCGTTCCCGAAGAGGCTTGCTGATGGTATAGATAGCTTACAGGAGACGCTGAGGCAAGTACAGGCAAATGTTAAGCACAGGCATTCAAACTGACTGCCTCTATAGAAACCACGAGCAATTTATTGCATTTCTGGTGGACCCAATTGCAGCAACGGCTGGTAACCACGAAACCAGTATACCCTCCGACGGACTGAATAACTCGCCATTGTCGATCGCTATGCTGCAAGCCATTGAAGCACGCGCAACAAGCTCCGCTACCGAAGCTGTTCAGGTACTGGCAACCAAGGTCGTGGAAGTAGAGGCGCAGTTGGAAAAGGTCAAAAAGCAGCGTCACTGAAACAAAAAATCACTTCTCTCTCCCATCCTCAACAACCAATCTCTGCCTTCCACTATTCATAACGTATCATAGGTCATTGTCAGTAAAACATCACCTACAGCCAATAAAACAAGCAAACTTTTTTTTTATTTCATGAATGGATGGTTCGTGGCTTAATTATGCTCTATTAGTAGTAATTAACAAAGTCTATGAAACGTGATGATGTTGTCGTACATTTTGATTATGAGAGTGGATCAAACTAATTGTTCCCAGGCTTGCATATATCTAGTAGAACGATCCATAAGTGGACTGGTGACCGGAAGCTATGCAACTTACTGTTCACAATCCCGGACATGGCTTTCCATAAAGCCGAACTTGATCAGGATTTCTCCTGATACGTTGTTCTTCTCGCTTCGCTTGTTCAGCGTGTACCATGCTGCTTGATTTGCTGGGTCTGCGTAGTGCCTGGCTACGCCATCTGATAATCCACCAGCATTTCGGTCAAATACGTTCTTGAAAGGAATTGTCACTTCACCGAGGAAATCGCGACCAAAAGTATCCTTGTCCCACACGGTAACGCTCACTAACGTTGGGAGCTTGCCTTGAACAATATTAATCTCGAATTCGTAATTCCAGACGGGATCCAGCGTCTGCTTGATTACTTTGGTGCTGTACTTCTTCTGGCTGTAATGTCCTGTTAGTAAGGGAAGCAAGGTATTGGATGGCAAACACTTTACTTTATGCGCACGACTGCGTAAGGATCAGAGAAACCGGTTTTGTCACTAGGAAGAAAACACGCATGAGCTTTGTCGAAACGGTGATCATCACGTAATAATCAGACAAACGTACGCAGCAGCGAGATTGCGACCACCAATAATGCCAACGCGAAGTTTCAAGCCAGACATGATGCAAACGAGGTTAAGATGAGGGGGGGCCGAGTTGGTTTACGAAGAAATGGTTTGTTCATGTGGGTTCAAGTTACACAAGTAGGTCATGAAAACTCCACTTTCGATATATTTGACCGTGATTCTTTTAAACCGAAGGTCCGACATGCTACGCTTTGTTGTAGCCGTTCGTCCATGCTTGCTTTTTACTCAAAAGGGCATCTTCCTGAAGCTCGGCCATGCAGGTTTATTTATAAAGCCCCACGGCCACGCGTTACTGAACGGCATCCGTCGGACATTTTAGCCGCTCGGAAAAGATATTCAGGGCCTTACGCATCCTCCCCCTTTCGCTCCTGCCGCTTACTCAACGATAGTCATCGGGTTTTTTTTTATCACCGTAGCTTCACCTTCCGCTCACAGATATCACTTACCCGGAGCACTGATCTATATTCAGCCTCTTCAAAGGTGTGACAACCAAGGTCGTGGTTAATATGCGCCAATGAGAACTAATGATATTTCCGGTCGATGTAAAACACCTTATCGCCGGAAATGTGCTTAAGAAGCGTTTTTCCTTGGAAGTTATTGCCATAAAATTTAACTGGACGAAATCGACGCTTTCAAAGTCGAGATAGTGACACTCATTTTGACTGGAAAAGAAAAAAAATGATTTGCTCTATGCTGTGAGGCTGTGTGCATCGTTTGTTTGACGACGTTCAACCTTAGAATGCTGCGCAGCATGTGTGGATGTTGACTTTTAGGTAATTACCAAAATGCGGGTGCTCAAGCCAAGCACTTAAATGCGCGCTGGAGTCGCAAGGTGGAACGGTGCTACAGAGTCACTCCTTCGCATCAACCAGCACACCTCTAGTACGGATGTATGAAACGGAGTAATAGATACATCCTCATCCGGTGCATTTTGCTCGCATTCCTTCATACTTCACCTGCGACGGATTTTTAAGCATATACCACATTGCTTTTGACGTCAATAGTAACGATTGCTAGATTCGTATGAACCAAACTAATTTTACACAATGTTATAGAAATAGCATAGTTTAGGTTTCTACGACGTGAAATTGTTACCATAGGTAGATATTACCTACGGGTGCGTGACAGTGACAAACGGAAGTCATATAAAACGTGTACTATAGAGTGCTCTCGTATTCACAGATATTTTAGTAATGGTATATGAAACGTGGGATGCTACGTAAGGAAGCTTGGGATAATCAACCTTCCTTTCAGTTTACAATTCTCCGGATGTAACACCGATCGCATGCTAGGCCTTATCACTGAGGTCTAAATTAAGGAGCGCCGTGCTAAATTACAGGATTTCCTATGGGCAATTTACTTACCCTGTTTAGAATATCCTGCTACAGCATGCTTGCAGAAACGCTATCCATTGAAAGAAATACGATGCGTCGCTTTGTCCAACTTTCGTATAAGAAGCACAGCGTATTCTGGATCTGCAGATACGACCAAAGTGTTTCAAAAAACCAGGCGAACAGATATACTCTTGTGGAGGATCAGTCTGCTGTCCATTGACTGTCTATAAAGGGGTTTCCACAAAACAATGCTGCGCAAACATTATCCTTGCTATTTTCTATCAGTATACAACTTTATTCACGACTGTGCAAATGAGGGCCGAACTTTTGAGCAGGCTTACTCTTTAACGTAGTTACTGATAAGGAATAACAGCGATTGTTTACAATTTACGGGCGTAGAAACTCCATCATGTCTGGGTGCTTCGGATCTTAAAACGATGTGTGCGGGAAAGCACGGAAGAGTTATACTTGTGCTACGTCTTGCTCTTTAAAAACGCGCTTTATGGTATGCAATAGGTGAAACTGTACATGAAAAAACAATATTACTAGATGGTGTCATCGGAAAGTTCTTGGACTGTGGAATAGTAGGATGAAGAAGACGTAGTTGAGTTTGTGCTGAGACTAGCTGAGGGCGAGTTCGTGAAAGGATCGGTAAATTCAATAGCCATGGGGGATTGAACAGCCATCGATCCACCAACACCCGAGTCGGCTCCAAAGGTGGTAATGGCAGCAGTGATTTGACCGTTCCGAGTGAACCGACGAGCAGCGGCCACCGAAGATTTGCGCCGGCAAAGGTTCACCTTGGCTGTCTCCATGTTTTGT
This sequence comes from Saksenaea oblongispora B3353, assembly GCA_000697495.1. NCBI lineage: Eukaryota > Fungi > Mucoromycota > Mucoromycetes > Mucorales > Saksenaeaceae > Saksenaea > Saksenaea oblongispora. Next base: position 258,826 of record JNEV01001300.1, read on the forward strand.
CGCTTCAAAGCCTTTTCGAAGAAGAGATCGGGGTGTGTGCATGTACCCAATGCACGGCGCATTTGTGTATTGATTAATTTCAAACCAACCTGGTACGATGCGTTCATCCAACCAAAGCCTTCACGAGGCACGAACTTAAAATCCACACCAACGTTGCCGTACTCCACTTGAACCTTGTGTGTTAAACTCACAACATCGTATTTTTCTGGTACAACACCGTTGAAGTCGACAAATGATTTGGTGATCCTAAATATGCATGCATTATGAGCAAATGACTGCAAACTAAACACCAGTAAAACTCACGTGTACAGCCATCGATAGGCGAGACGGCGTGCCACATCCACCATGTCGTAGTTTTCGAACGCTTTCCATGCCATAATCTGGTGAGGTGCCCAACCGAACGGGAAATCCCACTGACGGTTTGGTCGGTCTAGAGAGACAGCACCTCTGGATTCTTCTGTTCCGGAGACAAGTCCACCGAGCGCTTCGAACTTATGCAACGACAGCTCGGTCATTCGTTTGGCCTGCTCTTCGCTGGAAACCTTGGCCCACATGGCCCAGAACGTTGTGACCGATTCATACGTGATCTGCTGCTCTAGAACTGTGTCGTAATCATAGTACATGCCCTTCTCTTCGTTCCAAAGGTATTTGTTGATTCGTTCCCTGCGCTGCTTTGCGCGCTCAGCCCATTCGTGTGATGACTGTGGCACACCGTCATAATCTGTCAGGTCTTCATCGAGAATGTCGTGGATAGCGTCAGCAATGTCTGTTTCGTACTTGTAAAGTAGAGAGTTGAGGTCAATCGTTGCTAGGTTAGCGCATCGCTTCTCGTAGCGGTAGGTTGTGTCGTGACCTGACTCGCGGACAGCGCGATCATGCAAGAAGTATTCGTCTAATTCAGGCTCGATAATGGTACGGTCGTTATACTGCTTCATGTAATCTTGAAGCGATATTCCACATTTGGCAGCGTAGGGGGCAATCACATGGTCAAAATGTGATGCTTCAGTTTCGGGGGGAATGCCCATACCATCAGGTCTGAAACGAGACAGTTGTGTCTTCGGATCCAGACGAGGGCATGACACCCATACAGAGTGGTACTCCTTGATGGCTGCTTTTAGAGCACCCCTGAGCCACTCTTTATTTTCCTCCTCCTTATCGTGTGGCAAGTTCGCGTAGACACGGAGGGCCATATCTGTCAAGAAGGGCGGTTGCGAGCGGGACAAGTAGTAGGAGCGGTTGGCATTCAGGATTTTGCCATAGTGCTTGATTTCATATGCAAAATTGTCAACCATGCCTTTTGCTAGATCCACGCGATTGTCGATAAGGAGTCCAAGGGACTCAAAATAGGAATCCCAGCCATACATTTCGTTGAAACGGCCACCAGGGACGACAAAGGGGACACCACGCAGCACCACTTTGTCGTTTACGACAGTCTTTTCCATAGCAAGTGCAAGAATTCCAGGACGATCGTTGATGCTTTTCACATACTCGGGGGTAATATCCTTGGGTAGGCGTTCCACCTCGAGGTTCAGATGTTTTCGAGTTTCGGCAGCCTCCTTGTAATAGTTGTAGACTTCATCATCCCCATATGGGATGTAAATACGAGGGTTGTGATTTGCTGAACGATTTTTGGGGTCGTTGCAAATGATCTCTAATCCTTCAGCATCGATTCGTCGAGTGAGGCCATCCCAAAAATTGTAGCGAATCATTCGCGACAAACGGTCCACGGGATTTTCGTTTAAGCGTGCTTCATCAAGTACAATATACTTGCGGCCATAGTCTTCCGCAAGGGCGAGCTCCTGAAGTAAGTTTGAGAGAACGTAAGTGCCGCGAATATCCACTGTGTGGAAACCGCCAGAATCGGCTGTCGGCACCGCGAATGATTTTGGACCAAGATCGTTTACAGTGATTTGGAAATCACCGTCGGTGTCTTCCTGTTCGACTAGAATACGTTGTGTTTCTTTTACATCAAGTAGAAACCGTCGAGCCTTGTTCTTATCATCTGAAATAGGAAAGCGTCATTACGTTTTTGTGTGGGTGCATGGTGATAAATGGACGTACCATGGGATGCACGTCTTTTGCGTAGTGGCAAAGGGCTTTCAAGTGATTTAGCATTGTTGCGTGCCTAACATGGCGACGATGATCAGTTGTTTTGATTCTTCATTATGGACGGAAATGAGGCTTACGGTGGAGATTCTCAGACGGCTTATCGCGCCACCGGCGTTGTTGCCAGTGGTATAGTACGTCTTTGCGGGTGCATGAGCATCAATGCTTTGATCGGTAGTCACATGGATTGTTGACTGCATTTGTGTAATAGATGTTTAATAGAAAAAGGATGAAGAAAAGAGAAAAGAAGAGGGCATTAACCCTTTATACTAACTTAAGTCGTGCCTACTTTTCTCGTTTTTTACGATATTTGGCAACTCAGAAACACTGCCATTGGTTCATTTCTCATCGACTTGCCTTGTCACACCACGAAGTTCAAAAAAATCTGATGTGGTTTGCATATGAACATCATTCACGTAATAGCATGACTAGAGGTTTTTACATATCAATCATACAGAAAATTATGTTGTGTCTGATTTCAAAAAAAGTTGCCAACCTTTGTCGTAAGGTTAGGAGAAAAAAGAAAGAGCATTGCATGAACTTTGTCCCTGGATCGCAGCAACAATGAATATCAGAACATTCAAAAGGCACGGATGACATACTAAACATCTGATTCACAAGGAGTTAGATCTGCATCAAATTGCTTTAAATACTATTCCATATATTATATATTACCGCATAAACCCCCACCCTTCCAAGACAAATATCCCCTAAATGTTTGTTGTCAAATCTTTCTTTTTTCCAAATCCCTGACACCATATTCTCGGGGAAAAAAAAGTAAGGATAATGTTTAGTATGTGTAAACAAAAAAAAACGAATCACTTTATGATGTGATATTTGTTTTGCCAACTTTGAGAGCAAATACACATAAGACGATGAATAAACCACTTGTTTCTACTTTAGGATCGGAATGGTGAGAACTAGTGTTCCGGTTGGCAACGAACGTCCTAGCGGCGTGGCATGACCATGACATAACTGTTCCTAAAATGTTCGCGCGATGTTTTGGTGCCTTTGCTGAGAATTGATTGGCGCGTGCGGCTACCAAAAGCGACAGACACCGATCCAGAAATACATAGTTGTAAAAGTAATCATTGAGAATGACGATAATTTCATCAAACAAACACATTTATAGAATTTATGGATTCACTTTGTCACCCGATCAGCTATGTTAAATTACTGATGACTTACTTGCCAGAAGATGAAGCATGCGGACTGGAACCGATAAACTTTAAAACTATGCAGTCATGTAAATTCCGAGAGCCGAATTCCGAAGAGATCATGCACTATACAACTCGATTGTTCATGATATCTGTGTTTTCTATTCACAATTTTTACTAGCCCACACATCCTTCGCGCACGATTCATCATACTATTTGGGCTGATATGCTGCTGTACATGTTATAGAGTCTTTGGATATGGATGCGCGTAGAACTAGGAGATGAAACAGGTTCTTATGCTCACGTAAGCATAGCCTCATTCTTTTCTGCAATGTGTTTTGCTGCACTCCAGTACATCTCGCTCTAACTTGCCTTGATATGATATTTAAGGTATAGCTTGGATAGATTATGTGGCTTAATAGTTCGTCAAGCGCGAGCAACCTTTACCCTTGATAGATAAGCTGGACCTTGGAATTTCATCAATCTTGTAAGCTACTTCAGGTCCTTTTCTGCCTTTTGGGTGTGAAAACCAAGAACCTTAAAACATGCTACAGTAGATTATATACAACAACCTCATAACTGCTGCTTAAGTGATACTTGCAGACTAAGGGTTTTGCTTGGCATAATGTAACGGGTTGACAAATTGCTTGTGTACAGATACCAATTCGTCGTTCATGGCTGGAATCTTAAGACTTGGCAGTGGTTTGAAAGAGCACAGTGTCCCTCGAATTTCTGAAACAGTACCTTTATTACTTGTTCTAGAACAGCCGAGGAATTTTCACCCGCCTACTCTAAAAGATATTCGGCGCTTGTCATCGAGGGTACACAAACAACGCTCGCCTTCCAAAAAGAAAAAGAAAAAGAAAAAAAGAAAAGAAAAGGAAAACGTTGTTTTTCATACTATTTGGCTTATCGTTGTCCTATACATATGAATTCCGAGCCGCGGGTGAGGCGTTCAAATACTATTTAGCGATCTAAAGCGTCTGGTCTTCACCCTGATTTGATTAAATAGTGTAGTTTTGCTCGTAAACGCTTATCTGGTGGGACTATACGTATGTCATGTCTTAAATCTTTGGTTTGCATAGCTTCTGCTTGATGATCTTTCCGCTGAGTCATACTGCGCAAGCACTGCATGTGACAACTTGCTGCTCCAAGAATGAGCTGCTCTTCCTTTATAGCGCAATGCATGAACATCCACATATCATACTCATCAGTGACATCACTTGTTTGATTTCATAGGAGATAGTGTTTTTATTCCATCAATGTTGTGATAAGGTAGAAAGGCAGTAACGTCCGATGTAGTTAGTTTACCACCAAATCGAGTATGTCGTACGGAGGGGTTTTTTTTTTTGAAGAGATCAACAGTGGTAAAAGAATACCAGGTAACAACTTCTCACCCGTAAAAGTATAATAATTACTAGAGTTATCATTTCCACTTGAACTGTTGATATGGGTATCGTGTCCAAGGTGGGTAAAATAGATGGCCAACTTTCGGAGATTTAGATCAACACGTCTAAAGTAGTGAACATAAAATAGAAAGCAGCCAGAAATCTTAGGCGAGGGTATTAACTATTTACAAGTCGAGAGCTACAAATGCATGCGCACGGAGTCGTCATTTATTATCAGAGTCCATTTTACAAAATAGAGAGGCACAGAATTGTTATTGTTATAGTTCACCTGTCTATTTTCAAGCAAAAAAAAAAAAAAAAGGATAATGAATCTTGGCTTGAGAATCGATTGCACATAAGTTTCTTTAGTTCCCTGAAAAAGCTGGATCATGATGCAGGTGTTCGATAAGCGTCGATTTTTTGCGCTTAGGGGCCTGTTCCCGAATGCTGGGTATTTACTTGACCACATGGCTTTGCAGCAAATGTCGTCGCCTTCCTTTTTTTTTTTTTTTGCACGACAAACATAACAAACAGTTATCCGTTTTGCCAGGAACAACAATTCAAGACCGGCTTGCTTCATGCTTTTCCTAGTTTCTACAAGTTTATTGGGCTCGTTTCCGAGTCGCCTTGCATATCCGAAACTGGGGGTTCTTCTTCCCGCTGCTAGTTGTTAAGAGCGAATATACGGGGTCTCCAGTATGCAGGTCGTAAAGGATATGGTAGAACTAAGATATCGGAAGCTGATGTTCCGCTCTCCGTCGTCCCTCATTTCAATGACGGAGTAATCGATCCCCGTATTCCTGCAATTTCTCCACGCGCACATTTAGATTGAAATCGTTGAGCATTAAAAATTCAACTTCCAATGCATTTAGTTCGGTAACGTCCAGGCCACCGACCTATGAACACGGTTGGTTTAGCATATCTTTCTGATTGAAAAAAAATCTCTACCTTCGTATAGCGGATGTTGGTACAATATGTATCTGAAAAGGACTTGCTTGCAAGCATAATGCCGGCAATCATAAGACGACGAATGTTAAACGGATCTATCCGAAACCCAGAGGCGTTACAGGACATTCGGTCAAAATAGACAAGAAGGCTAAGAAAGCATTCATTGCGACAAGGGCAATATCAGAGAATGTGTTTGAGGATAGCGAAAAAAAAAAAAGAAGAAGTCGCGATGTACCATCGTTCCGAAATATTCCGGTGATTTTTAGGGTGTAGATCTTCAAAACTTTTTATTGAGCAAGCAGAAAAGCAAAAATAGTATAGGTATGAAAAAAGGGACGAGAATATACAGTTCGTGATTTTTTTAGTTGGTCTTGAAAAGGGCTCGGAAATGATCACCTAAATACATAGTGATTAATATGGAACTGAATGTTTTAACTAGCTCAACTTACCCAAAGCTACCATACAAAGTGTCTGCCACATCCCAAGACCCACACGTGGCAGAACGCCTCGGTAAAATCCACGGATACCATTATTTTGATAAATCCATTGTGTTGCCTTCGCAATTGTCATTTTTTCAGGACGTCCTTCTGCCTTGACCTGACTCTGCATTTCTACCCGGATCACCTCGATCGGTTGGTTCCAGCAAGACAGCGCACCACCAACAATAGACGCCAGCGCCTTATCGATGGCTGTCGCCCGTTCTCTTGCACCGGGACCCTCACCATACCGCGACTTAATAATTGATTCTTGTACAAATCGAGTGATACCAAATCGGGACGCCCAGTTGGTACATTGCCGGACTGCCACCGCGTTCACACCTTTATTAATTCCCGCAATACCTTCCTTCCGGAGGATGTCCGCTGCGATTTTAAAAGTAGACTGTGTAGTTCCTGACTTGTGTCGCGTCACCTCCACAGTTTTCATAAACGTACAGAAACCCATGGTTGTGTAGGCTTGAGCAATACCGCCTCCCATACCACCAGCAATACCGCCCTGAATTTTTTAATCAGATTAGCATAGGTTACACAGAAACGATCGCATACGATTTTTTTTTGTTGCGAATGAAACACGTACCAAAAAAGGTGAGGCGCCCGCCGTACGCGCACGGTATTCAACTTCAGAAGCAGTGAATAACAAGATAGCACCTTTGGTACTTGCTTCGATCCATGCCCATGGAATCAACCCTTGGAAGAAACCCAAAGCACCACCACGACTGTAAATCGTAGTCATCGCCTGAGCAAACGACTGGCTTCGATTAGCTGCCAACTGAGTTTTGATAACCTCGAACGGCTGACCCAGTGTCGAGACCTCGAACAGATTCAGGGCTGAAGGTTTTTTTTTAAAGATCAGAATAAATTATCCCCTTAGAGAAGTAACTTACTAGCACCAAGCAATAGATTTGCATATGAGATAGGTTTCTTCTTGAGAGGAGCGTTAGGGTCAACAGTAGCAGAGTCGATAGGAGCCATAGATAGAAAAGAGGAAGAAGGTATACGTGAATATGTGGAAAGAAAATAAGGAAAGGTGAAAAAAGATCAGCAAATTTAAGTAGCTTCCCAAACGTGTGTGTCAAAGTTCCCAGTTGAGGGGTTCGTCCGCGGTGACAGTCACACACCACCTACTCTACGCCGGCACAGGTTCCCAAAGCGGGAAGGCAGCCGAAGCAGAATCTGATGTTTCTGCCCACGTTTGTTGAGTTCTCCCCAACACCAAGCAGAGAAAAATCCTATTGGCCTTGACAGCGGTTTGCTCATTCTCTGCTAAAAAAGGTACCGGTAAGACCCGCGGTTTACCAATCCCGCTTCCCTTTCCCTTCCCTTCATTTTTTAACTCCCTTTTCATCCGATCCGTCGTCATCTTTTTTTTTTTCTATGCTGTACCTTAATACATTATTAAAAATAGCTGGAATAAAATTTTGATGTAACTAAAGATGCATTTATATGCTATATCATCATTTTCTAACTGTACCTTTTGTCTGGAACTACCCACCCTTCAAGCACAGTTATCCTCCTATAGTAATTCATGTGATACCTGAGGTCTGTGCGCATGGTTACCAAAGGTTAATCCCATAGGTTACATTTCTTCATTACAATATATGGGTACTTCCTGTACAGCCAGTTTGATAATGCTCTTTTACACCGTTATCGTACCGTAGTTCTCATGAATTCACATTCATTCTCTCACATAACGCCGAATCAAGCAGTAAGAGGAGGGCTCTGAAACACAATCCTTCAACAACCCATTTCTTAGCTTCCTTTAACATTTTCCAACCGAAGAAATAAGCAGACGATTTCTGAAGATGGAAAAAGAGAAGATAAGAAAAATAGACTTGTTTGACAAGTTCGTTTAAGCCGACCAGTTTCACGGGGTGCATTAACATTACATTATACATATTGATCATCTTGATAATTATTACTGTTGTGATTTTGCTTCACTAAAAGACAGGTCAAAACTGGAGATGCCTACTTGGATGGTAGGTAACAAGTCAAGCGGGATTGGTTCAAACCCATCTGAAGGCCATGACAATCGAGAGTCATATGTATCCAGTGAACCCCTGCCTGCTTCCTTTTGCTTAAGTGCCGCAGCAGGTGGTGGTGACAGCGTCTGTTTCTTGTTGTCAAACAGTTCTGAATGAAAGCCTTCATCTATGATAGAAGATGAAACCTGGTATTTTCCCTCATATGGATTTTCCATCGCAAAGCTTGAAGGCTCATCTGTAGCTGACCGAGACCAGGTGAACAAGGACAGTAGCAAATTTAAGACCCAGCAGGCAATCACTACAAAGGCTTATCTTTTTGTTTAAGACCCTCCAAAAATAGCAGAATATCGCTCTTACCAAGCATAATCGTACTTCCCAACAACGTACATGTTCGGCTGTACGACACGGCAAGTGTAGATTGTTTCAAATGACATCGAGGTGACACTAAAGAAAAATGCTGTGAAAGGAGAACACCTAAAAATGGAAGGGCTTACCATGGAACTCTGTTGCGACAGCAGACGTTGCCAGAGTCCACAAAAGACTTAAGATGACCCCGACTGTCATGTCAACCAGCAACACAGGCTTTGAAGACACCCATAGAAGTCGCTCCTTGGTTGATCGGAGGAAGACATGTAGATGTAGACATAATAGCACTGAGGCGCCTAATAATGATGTTGCTCCAAGTACAAGCAACAAATAATCTTGAGGGTCGCTGTGGATAAGACCTTGGGTGACATCGCCGGAAGAAGATGATGCCTTTAACGCCAAGGCATTTAATACGATGACAACAACGCTGATCCACTGAATAAGCACCAGTAAACCGATATGAATCCCTGTTGGTTTGTGCATGGAAAAAAAAAAAAAAGGTGTATATATAGTTATATAAAGGAACAAAAAAAAAAAAGGGAAAGAAACAAGCTTGTAACTTATTTCATCATCCAAGGTTCCTTTTTTTTTTTTTGCGCGCGCGCCCGTGCAAATACAGGATAAAAACCATTCGTATGTACGATATTGCGGACAAACTCCCTAAAAAAAAGGGTTGCAATGCCTAACTCCTTTGTTGCAAGCCTTCTCCTTTGAAATGGAAGTTGCGGGGATTCGGAGAGACAAAATACGAGATGTTTCATGTTACACGTTCGAATTGGTTTTGAAGCTCACTGTCGAACCAAAAGTCACTAGATTGTCCGTCTGTCTTTTTGCTGCTTCAAAGTTTAAGTTCAAACCTGTCCGTTCCTCTTTTTCTTCTTCCTTCTTTTCTTTTTTCTTTTTCTTTTACTATGCAAACCTTGGAATTGCTCCATTTCAACGATGTATATCACGTGTCTCCTAACAAGGATGAACCTGTGGGTGGTGCTTCTCGGTTTGAAACAGCGCTGAACGCCGTGCGGCAACAAACTTCATTAAACCCTTTGCTACTTTTCTCGGGAGATGCCTTTAACCCGAGCTTGGAAGGTTCTATTACTCGAGGAAAACACATGTAAGATGGATGGTCGTCATTCGCTTTGCTCTCTTTGCAATCCTAAACGTAAGCGGTGTTATCTCAGGACGGAAGTTCTCAATCGCTATGATATTGCCGCAGCATGCCTCGGCAACCATGACTTCGATTTTGGCTTGCCCCAGTTGCATAAATTGCTCTCCGCAACAGATTTTCCTTGGCTACTTTCCAACGTTCTCTTTGACACCACTGGCCAACCACCCGAACTTGTTCAACGCTATCTTGTCATTGACCATGAAGAATCAGGTCTCCGATTAGGTATCATTGGTTTGGTTGAGAAGTAAGTCCAGTTTTCTTTGGTTTTCGGAAGGCATAACCGACACTTTGTAATATAGGGAGTGGATCGATACTATCCCCTCGTAAGTATATGATAGATAACTGGATGTGTTGTCTAATGGGCTTATTCGGGAAGATTCCCTCCAGAACTGGTGTATCACGATTTTGTCCAGGTAGCCAAAGACCTTTCTCAGACACTACGCGATCCCGAGGGCCCCCACAAGGTGGACCTTGTCATTGCATTAACACATATGCGTGTACCCAACGATGTCAAGCTAGCGAGAGAATGTCAAGAAGAAGTCGATTTGGTCTTGGGAGGGTAAAAAAAAAAAAAAGGAAAAAAAAAGCAGAGGATTAACGTTTGCTTGTTAGCCATGACCATTTCTTCTACGTCTCCAAGAGCATCGAAATTGTTGGTGAGCATTGGTCTCGAGAAGTGAACACATCGGGCGTTGGCTTTGATCCTGAAGAGGATGAAAGCTTGCCACCAGTGCGAATTGTCAAGAGCGGGACAGATTTCCGAGAATTTTCTCTCCTCACATTAGCGGTGGATGTAGATGCATCGGGCAAAAAATACATCGCCGAAGCAACTGGTAAGGTTGAACAAACCCGTTCCTTCTTGGTTCCTGAATATTAGATGCAGCGGAACGCCGGATTGTGGATTCCAGTGTGGCGCCCGATCCAGAGATGGATCAGGTCGTAGAAAAGGTCGCGGAGTTGGTGGCTAATAAGACAAAACGTGCGATTGGCTACACAACCGTACCTCTGGACGGCCGCAGCACGGCGGTGCGAGCTGGTGAGACGAATTTGGGTGACTTGACCGCCGATCTCATGCTGTGGTCTCACCGGTACCTGGACTCTCCATGCGAGCTGGCCTTGTGTGTGGGTGGAACAATCCGAAACGACAGCATTTTCGAGGTCGGCCAACTGACGCTAGGCGATATTATGATCGCTTTCCCTTTCCAGGATCCTATTGTCGTTCTTCGTCTTACTGGCCAGCAGATCTGGGATGCGCTTGAGAACAGTGTCTCAGAGTACCCTAAGCAGGAAGGTCGATTTCCTCAGCTGGCTGGAATGCGCTTGGAGTGGAACCCATCGAATCCTCCAGGAGAACGTGTTCGTCGCGTCTACGTCCTTCAGTCCTACCATGTCAACGGATCCGCTACCGGTCGCGATGGCATTATGCCCCGACAAGAAGATGTTGCAGAGCAGTACAAACCTGAAAACATGATCCCTCTTGATCTCGAGCGAGAATACGTTGTAGCTACGCGTGCCTATCTGGCTCAGGGATACGATGGTTTCAAGGCTCTTGTGTCTTCTCCCGACCGATACATCATAGACGAAGAAAATGGCGTGCTGATCTCTACTCTCTATCGACGGTTCTTCCTCGGTTTGAAATACCTTAACGCTTTCCGTGAGTTTGTTATTAAGAATCGCCATAACAAAGAAGAAGAAGAAAGAAAACGGCAGGAAAGAATCCATAACCTTGTTGCATCTGCTGCCAACCATTGGCGTGCGTTGGCATCAAAGTTCGAGACGAATGAAGATTATGAAGACAAACCGCAGGATCACCCTACAGATATAAATATCGTCCAGGCTTTTGATAACGCTGTTCAAGGACATCCTAGCTGTCTGGTGACAGAGGATGAAGAAGATAAGCACTCAGAGCCGGAAGCTTTATACCCCGATGATAGTCATGATCCTTGGATCAAACGCTGGGCTAGCATAGGACCCGTCATCCAAGGAAGAATCGTCCAGGTCGACGACTAGAAAATTTGATTTTCATTGTAACCGTTCTAAAAATACACATATACGTTTCTTTTTTTTTCCGTTTTATTTTTCCGAACAGTACTGCTGCATCAAGGTGCATCAAGGTGTTAAGCGCATAATGCCAGACACAGGAACCACTTCAACGTCCCGCGCACGCGCCTTGACACTCAGATTACGATCTCCTGTGACAAGACATACGGATGCTCCTGTGCCACGTTCGGGTTGTTTGACCCACCATAGACACGCAGAAAGCACAAGGTCATCCAAATTCTTGTCGGTTTCGCTAAAGATAAATTGCTCTGATCGAATCGAGATGTCGTACATGAAGTTGTTGTGGGATGTTTGAATCCGAAGTGCGTTGTTTCGTTGTTTTAAAGCAAGCGTCTGTTCAATCAAGCTGAGTGCTTCCTTAGCTACTGTGCCTAACGGAGGTGCGTTGCCGCGCAAGCCATCCAATTCCGTAATGACTAGATAAAAACGTTCGGTTAGTAAGGCTTTTCATCCCTCTCTTGAAACTTACCCACGAGAGGTACCACAATGAGCCATTTGTTCGACATGATAAGACGTTTGATAAGTTCGAAATGGCCAATAAAACAATTTGTATCCAGGACAAGTACAGTCTGTCCAGGAACGACCCGGTCTCGTAAATAATTCAATCGTGCCTCACGTTCTTTCTGTCGGCTAGGTAATTGGCGGTAACCATGTGGATTCTCTTTAGCTGCTGCAGTTAGCATTAACTGCAATTGCTCGCGCCGCTTCTTGAGCTGTGTCAACATGTCATCAGACTCTTCCTCTTCCTCCTCCACTATATAGGTATCGTTTGATAGCAAAACAGCATCATCCATTTCAAGTAAGGTAGCTTCCAAGTTGCTCTGCTCTTCCGACTTGTCTGTACGGTCCATTTCCTGTACTGCTTCTCCTTCTTGTTGAACTGCATGAAGTTGGTCCATTTTCTCTTGCAGCGCGTTCACTACTGCAAAGGTCTCTTGTACAGGGTCATACCAGATTAAGCCTTGCATTTGCTACGAAAACATGAATACCTACCATATATATTGTTTCTTTCTTACCTTTGCCAAAATAAATCCATAATCCACAATTTTGGCCTTTCGACGTACAGTCACGTCGCTCGACAACAGCGCTTCAGACCTCCTGGTCTGCGCTTGGGGTATCAGTTTTAACACCTTTCCTGTTGCATCGTCGACCCATCCAACGCCGCGAAGGTGTAGCTCCTCTGGTAAATCAGGTCGATTACCAAGCACTTTGAAGATCATACGTGCGTACGCTATTTCGCTATCACAAGCACTGTCTTCGTCCAGCAGGTGATAGTCAATAAGTTCGTGTTTTACTTCATCAGAAAGCGAATGCAGTAATTTGTTCAAGAATTCCAGCAAGAGTGGCCAGAATGCTGGAGACACCATCGACACCGGTCCGCTGTGGCCAGTGAGATCAGTTGCAATATCTCCTACCAAGGCTTCCCACAAGCTGTTGCCATCATGGTCCTCGTTGTTACGCACACAGACACCGGTCAACACAATCCATTGCAATAACAATTCAATATAGATCAATCCTGCATCTTCATAACAGTCATCGCTGTTTGACGGTGCTTGTGGAGTCTCCAGATGACGAGGCTCGAACAAGAAGGGCATGTTCTCCCGCATGCTCATCGGTATGCTGTCCAGTTCCGGAAGATCCGGTGTCACAGGAGCGGGTAGATCGGGATTGCCATACCGCCTGCAGAGTTCCACAGCAATCTGGCACATCAGGTCCATGTCGTACGAGAACAAGACACTTTCCCTCAGCTCCTCGAGAAGATTGTTGTACGTCACATTATCGTCCTTCACAGTTGCTGCCCCAGGTGCATCGCTTGATGTCTTCCCTTCTTCTTCTGGGATCTCCGGTTGCGAAAATAGCCGTTTGTGGTTGCATGCCATCAGTTTGAATAACTTGGATGACGCATAATCATACCCATAGAGGGAGGAAAGACATAGAATAGCAGCTTCAAACCAAAACATCTGTCTTCCAGAAAGGACTTCAGATGGACTTGTTGATTCTTCTTCAGTTTCTTTTGTCAGAATCGGTGTTTGGCTGCATGGGAATAGCATATCGAAAAATCGGCGCTTCACTTGGGCAAACTGATCCAACTCGATTTTGGTAAACATCATACCGTGTAAGCGTATGAACAATCCGGTAACTGCGGCATCATCCTTGGTAGGTTGCTCAATCTCTTTCTCTTGACGTTTTTGCTCCTTTCGTCTCATTTTGTTCATCTTGCGTTGATTCTGTTGCACCGTTTCCAAGTACTTTTTGATCCATCGTCGATTATTTTCAAATAAGACGATCATTCCTTCACGTGCATTTAAAAATCCATTGCGGCGCACGATAAGACTCCGTGTGCTGTAATAAAGTTTATGCATCTCGTCAAGCACATGTTTCCCCTTCCGTCCGGACCGATTATGCATCAGTAATGACAGATGGAAGTACAGTCTCCCTGTCGCAGGCATCAACCATACTCCAAGGGCATACCATTTCCATGCTTCTGCATGTGCTTGGTCCGCCGTACAAATCAGTTCAGCGCTGTCATCGTCCGAATGATCACCGGTACTGGCAACAGTCAACCATCTATAGCGAGCTATGTCGCCTCTATTAGGTATACATTTGTACCACTTTAGTCGCTTTGTGCGTCGCCACTCTTGCAAATGCTGTTCCATGTCTTCATTAAACTGTGACGGATCTTCAGCTTCAGTTTCATCCAAATCTCGTAACATAACTGCTAATCTGCGATAGAAATCGTCCGCTTTGTTAAGAAATTCGCCGAAGTGCTGATTTAGCATGGCCACTTCTTTCGCCGTCATATTCTCTTGTTCATCTTCTTCCGCTGTAATCTTCACTAAGGTCATACCCGTTTCGGTAATGACGGGTACTTCTATCTCCTCCACATTATCATCTTCTTCCTCATCGTCTACCGATGGTTTCTTGCTGCGACTTCGAATAGCATGGCGAAATTGTTCCACTAGCGAATAGATGGCACGCTTCCAGCACAAATTCTCTAGGCTTTTCTTTTCCGCAAAGATATAATCTAGCCGAATTAACTCAAGATATTTTTCGGCCAATTGAATATGCAAATCAATTTTTTTGCACCAAATTTCGGATGCCAGCTGCAAGTCGGTCTCAGTTAATGTCGTTCGAGTATTATCGTCTACAGTCCTGCTTCGTGCAAGAAACTGTCCCCCTTCGCGATAGCGCATATTTGCAGGAAGATCATCCGTGTGAGCAGTCGTATCGTGAAAGAATGCGAGATTCTTCGCATCTGCTGTTGCTTCCGCAATCTTGGATTCAATAGCTTGCAACTCACCAAAGGCGGCTTTGATTTTTTTCTTGTGTAGATCTTTTGCAGTTGGTGGAGGCTTTGGTTCTTCAATAGCAACAGGTTTTGCTACATTTGATGATTTTGCTAGTTCGTCTGTTGGTTGCCACAGACGACGAGCTATAACAGGCGGCTTGTCGGAAGGTTCATTTGGAATGTTGCGCAGCAGGCCTTCCTTATGTTGGGCCATGTATGACCGACGGCTTGTGCCATTGTTGGCATTAAAAGTAATAGGATGATCAGAAAAAGGATCAAATAACTGTCGCGATTGTGTTACATGCTGCGGTCGATTCCGGCTGTAATCATCGTCTAATCGTCGGGATGAATGTGTACGATCTGCTTTTCGTGGAGAATATCTGCTCATAGGTCTTGACAGAAGGTATAAACAAATATCGCTTCCTTTTCTCTTTTTTTTTCTTTTTAAACGTTAAATGAAACTGGAAAGTTCTAGCAATGGTTCCGACAGTGTGTATGTAACAAAAATCTCTGACTTGACAAGATGACACATGAGTCAGAAATAATAGTAAAAAGAAGCTCGTGGGTTTCTCAATATAAAAGATAAGGGCTTTGAACAGCTTGCGAAGTCTGTGACAAACGGATGCAAGCAAAGGTAACAGAGCAGAAGACTACCCAAAAATCGAAGTCGCACCCACTTAGTTCTGAAATCCTTAGTTAACAAAAATAGAAATCGTGGTTGCCCCGAAACCTTTGCGCGGGATGAAAAATCGGAAACACCAAGCTCCCTACATTTTCTTCGTCCATACATTTTATTTTTCTACGAAAATGGACAGAAACATGTTGTTGATAAGCATGGCTACGCTAAGGGTAAGAGCTATGTTGTTGGTGAGGAAGCTTACACTCTCCAAAACGTTAGCTCTCATACCGACCGTTTGTGCGCTTTATCTCCTGAACACAACCGTGAGTCTGTTGCCAGGCAAGTTGGCAAGCAAAAGGGCATAATGGGCGTTGTAGTATGATGATGATGCATTTTACAATACTTTAATAAGCGTAAACAAGATGGTTGCCCGCTACCCTTAGTGAAGAGCTTTAAGGAAGTTCTTTTAGAATGCGTCAATTGCCCTAGAAAAACTGGAGGATTGATTGCTTCGATGATCTGGGGGAATGACGTATCTAAATCAACCTATATAGATTTGTGAGGAAAGAATGTTAGAAAAAGCTTTACCTTTCTTGATGACTCTGTCCTCTATATTAATATGAAGCGCATCATGTCATAGTTATAAAAAAAAAGGGCAAAAAGGTCCACTATATTGTGATACAGTCTTATATCCAGTCTGGTTAACTTTAGTTTAAGACTCCCCAAAGACCTGCAAGAAAAGAAAGAGGCCTGTTCATTCTGAAGTTATGAGCAAAACACCTGTACCTGGATATTATCTCAACTTCTTTACGGGTACAACGGATGAAATGGATAATACAAACAAATGAATGCCTATTCACAAGGCTGACGTTATTTCTGAAAGCAGCAAGTATTCAGGATAATGATCTGAGTATATTCCACTATGTTCCCTGAGCTCAATCTCCTTCAGCAGATTTTATCGATTGTTAACCGCAAAATTAAGCTAGGTAGATTCTTGAAAATTAAAAACTTGACAACACAAATCTGTGAAGCATCCAATATTTTAAAGCTGAGCAATCGTAGAACCTTTATCTTTCACCCCTACAGATGCTGAGATCATTGTTGCAACGAGAGAAACTGAGAAACTTCCGTCTTTGTTTATTCTCTACCAATTAAGCATAAGAAAACATAACTATCTGCTCGCATACAAACGAATTTTGACAACTTTTTTCTGTGTACAGATTCCAAACGTCTCCTACATCGCCCGGACAGAAACATTGATGGTATCTCTTTATTTGTCGGATATTTCACGAGGAACGCATAGTGAAAGAACGATGGTTCGAAAAAAACCACGATGATGACAGGAATGTAGCGAAGAGGACAGAATCTTTCCCGTAGTAGCCCGCTGGTGTTTGCTATGGCATCACACACTACTCCTTGTTTGTTGCAGAATAATCATCTGCCTTATTCAAATCCCCTTTACATTGTTACACTGACCAAATGATGAAGCTATAGTCTAACAACTGGACAAAACATGCTGTACTTGTTTGGCCTGTATGAACGCCACCCATTGGACGTTACTGCCGTAGGCTATCTTTGTATAACTTCCGCCCCTTTGTACATGTTATTTGATTCTGCTTCCAATGGCTGTGTCTTATTTCCATTACATAAATTAAGATTACATTCTTTGATCTAAAACGCCGTGAATGGAAGCTCTCTCTTCAACTGTATATGTTCAATTTTCTAGATGTGCCTGTTGAAAATGACAAAAACCTCCCCAAACGTTCAACAGCTTTAATGCAAAATTTGTTACGTATACTAGTTGAAGCAGTGCACGCCTTATTTGTATGCATTAAGGTAATTAACCGTTCTTTCATGAGGTTGTCCCACGTGAAACAAGGTTTCTTTCGATTCTCACAATATCTTTGTGCTGTCACAGTCAAAATACGTTAGATGGGGATCATGGAACATATGAATTGTATACTAACTATACGGTTCATTGAACGTTTTTTTATGCTGCTCTAAATGAAGTCTGCCTCCGTAGAGGTCCAAGTTTTGTGCAAAGGAATGGTTGAATATTCATCACCAATATATTAGTTAAGGCACAACTTTCAAGAATGGTACATTTATTCTGTGGAATGAATTGCAGCCCAAATTTTTTCTCCTTGCTCTTGTTTTGTCGCGAACAACATCATCCATTCAGAGGCTGTTGACCAACCTGTTAAATATATAGAATTATAGTATATGATAATAGTCATTGGAATGCCTGTTGCGTCGTGCCTCCAAACTAACTCGGCAGTAAGAGAAGAAAGATAACAGCTTGTAGACACTAAAGCAAGGGATGCAAACCTTTGGAAGAAGATAGAGAAATCAACGCCTGATTCAGACTCGCAATAGCAGGGACGGCGCAGAGAGAAGAAAATTGAGATAAATCTAAACTCACTGCCTAACATGGCAATAAAAAGAACGCTGTTGTTAGATTACTCTACGATGTCGCGGTCATCAAAGACTGTCTTCGCCACAAGGGTTAAGGAGGCATGATTGGGCTTAAGTAACCTAAGGAAAAACTTATATCATTACGTATTGATAACAACGCTTTAGCCATGCATCCCTCCTTAAAGTTTCACCCAGGATAGTCTCGTGCTGCACCATTCCCTAGTGATATAAGCATCTTTGCGTAATGTGATACTGGTTACAATACATTTGTACGAGACACATGCCAGAATATATGCTTAGTAGATTCATGCACTAAATATAGGTGCAGTAGCGATATATACAAAGAGATGGCGTTCTGCGAGACTCCAGATAGTTCCTTTATACTTGTTGAATATAGACTTTCTATATCATGAACAATGTATTCAATCCAAAATAAAAAGACACGCTTGACGCCTTGATGAACTTCGCAAAAAAAAAAAAAAAAAAAAAAAGCAGGCAAGGGTGTTCATAATGCGATCCGGATTTTCACGAATAGGTCGGATAAACTCTACATAAGCAGCGTAGAAGATATCTAAAGTAGTTTAAGGACTGAAGTTTAGCAAGATTTCTTTTAACGGGAATCGATAGTACGTGCAGTATTCCATATATCTTGAATTTATCTATGATTTTCAACCCTGATGATCTTCTTTATATTAAAATAAGTACAATTAATCAGTAATACTATATAAAATTTGGAACGAGGAAGACTTTCATCCATAGAATGAGCTTATTTCCACGGACAATAGTGAGGATGTCTTGTCTTATTTGTCGGATGGATATTTGAATCCTACGAGAGATAGCAGATGGCTTCAGTAGATTCTGGTAATCAACACGCTGTCACGTCCCATAGTGTAAAAATCCTGTGCAAAATTCAAGGAGGGAGAGACACAAAGCAAAAGTTTGAGCAAATTTTTTTCTCACTCTTTTTCTTTTTCCTCTGTTCTCTTATCTTTTCCCACTTGAGTCGCTTAGCAAGTTTGTCTATTTTGTGCTTCGATACTGAAGGCTTATAACTATATCTTTTTAGGCTATGACAAAAACTAAAGACGAGATGGTGTCCAAGCGCACTTCCACTCTCCGAGAACGGCGTAAGAAGCAAGTGGAGTTACCTAAGCGTCCCTTGTCAGCCTACATGCTTTTCTCAAAAGAACGTCGTCCGAAAGTGAAATCTGAAAAACCTGACGCTACATTTGGTAAGTGTCTGTAGTACGTGGGACCCTTAGATTACACGTTTTAATACTCCACAAGGTCAAATCGGGCAGACACTGGGTGACATTTGGAGGCATATGACAGCAGAAGAAAAAAAGGTAAATGAGGCCATTCAAAGTTTAACAAATATGTATTAAAATAAAACCAAAAAAAAAAAAAAAAAAAGGTCTATCAAGATAAAGCAAACGAAGAGAAGCAAAAGTACAAGGCAGCCTTAGCAAAAAGTCAGTAGGAGAAATCTATTTTTCTTATTATTCTCTATATCATTATCTTTGGGAACGAGTGTGTGCCGTATACCGTCGGTCAGCAAATAACAACTTCCCAACTTCATAACTGGAAATCATAATGGCACAGGATGGTGCGACTTTTATGACCCGCGGAACAACACCTGATATGTTTGATACATGAATCAATTGGAAATGTCTCTTTTTCTTTCTTTCTTTTTTTTTTTTTTTACCTCTGAAAAAGCCTTTGTAACCTTCGGTGGCTACGATATTCCGTAGCAATCGACTGATTCGGATATCTATATGGACAAGAATGTCAAATAAGGGGGATGGGGAAAAAGAGGAAAAGGAAAGACATGTATAATAATGCCTACCTTGGATCATTGAAACCTGACGTTGCGTTTTGATCACATCGAACGGTGTAGTCAGCACCGCTGCCATCTAGTATTACATATCGTACGTCTAGATCATGCTTTCTTTTCTTTTCTTTTCTTTTTTTTTTTTTTTTCATTTACCATTCCAGAAGAGGCACCGGCTATAAACGACGTTTGAAATTCTGTAACTGTATCCCGTGAATATGTTGGCTGGGATTGCAACCGATTTTTGATCCGCTCATAAGCCATCCAGTAGATAGCTTGTATTGTGCCAACCATATGCATTAGTAGATGTATCTCTATGCGCCAAACCTACCTGAGAACGGAACATCTCTTAACATGGTAGGTAACAGCCCTCGCCATAGTGAGGTTACACCGTCCCTAGAGACCATCTGGATGACTCCCCGCCATACAGCTGCAACAACGGCAAAATAAATAAATAAATTTATTATTCTTTTTCTTTTCAATATTACCTCCAAACCCTTGCAAGCCTTCCACAGATTGCAGTCGAGTTCGGAATAATTCGATGGGCGATACCACGGCGGCTGCTACGGCTATAGATATGTATATATTTGTATATATGTATATATGTGTATGAAGTACACGCAGCCCCTATTCGCCCCACGCATATAGCATAGACACATGTCTCTCGCTAATGCTACTATCTTACCTCTTGCAGCACCGCCAGCCCATAAGGGTGAATATTGATAAAATGTTTGGTTTACACTTTGTGCTTGGTCACGAATATAGTCATAGCCCGCAAAATAAATGACCGTAGATGGAACAGCCATTACCAAACCTGTCGATAACCCACGCCATAATGCAGAAACGCCTTCACGGCGAATAATCATCCTCATACCATCCTACCTCAGCCTTTGTTGGTATTTTTATTTCCTCGTTTGTAAACATGTACCCAAGTGCCATTGAGATGTCGCGCTTTTGTTGAGCCAGGAATATCTTGACTTTGAAGTCTAGTTTTGATGACATCCAATGGAGTAACTGAATCTACTGTTAACTCCAGGTGATGACTGAAATACAATACCTAGGATGGTAGTAAGAATGGCGCCCGAACATGCAGCAAGCATTCTTTCAACAGAAGGGCTTGTTTGAATTGCAGGGGCGGTTTCAAAAAGTTCCAGCTCATTGGTATCGGTCATGACTATCTGGGGGGATGCTTATCGCCACCGAAACAGCCTTGTCTACCATCTCTGTCGGCGATTGAATTCGTTGGGTCATAACCTGTCAGCCTCCACAATATAATTTTGCCCGGACATATCCCGGAAAGGGGGAATGTGCACAGGCAATTCAAAGTTTAAATGTCACAAAAGACGGGAAAAACCGCAGGGAAATTTTCTAAGAGGCTACAAGAGAATGACAGAAGGGGAAGGTCAGGGGGGAAGGATCTGAGGTCGCCCCAGGAAAAGCCACATACGCGTAAATGTGCATTCAGACGCGAATCGCAACCAATTTTTTATTCCCTTTTCTTCAGAAAACTTTATCTATATGTCCCAACTCTTAGTTAAGCGCTTATCGGAGCACGCACGTCTTCCAACACGAGGATCTGCAGCGGCAGCAGGCTACGATTTGTACAGGTGCGAAACCAGGCAACGATGTACTTTTTCCATGCTGATGTCTGTTCTTCCATTAGTTCATGTGATCTGCTCATTCCTGCACAAGGCAAAGCAATGATTCCTACCGATCTGTCTATTGCCGTTCCAGAAGGTTGCTATGGTCGTGTGGCCCCACGCTCAGGTTTAGCCTCAAAGCACTTTTTGGATACAGGTGCTGGCGTTATCGATGCCGACTATCGTGGTCCGTTAAATATCCTTATGTTCAACTTTTCAAAGGATGATTATGAAGGTATATCGACGATTGATGATAGCAGGATCATATGCTTACCTTTGTACAAAGTCAAACGGGGTGATCGCATTGCTCAATTGGTTTTAGAGAGAATCTATACGCCGGACGTCGTAGAAGTTAACGTAAGTCGTATTTTTTTGTTTTAAGATGAGTTTTACTGACAATTTCTGACAGGAACTGGATTCCACCGATCGAGGAGCTAATGGATTCGGATCCACAGGCCGCCAGTAAAGACATCGACCATCATATTGCTAGAGCTATTTCCATTTCCAATATTTAAGATCATCTGTTGATATCATGCATAAGATTAAAGAGAAAAATAGAGTTTAATATAATTGGTGTTATTGCCTACGTTGAAAATCCTTTATATTCCCGCTATTGGCGTTGAACAAAGTGAAGCTGGGCGTTACATGCTTTCAAGAAAGTGATGTCGCGCATAACGAAAATCGATGTCGCACGGATCCAAGGATGAATGTCGTCATACTGATAGTTTAGGTTTTAAACAATTGAGCGCTTCACCAATTGGCATATCCGCTTTAGCCAGATCTGATGAAGGAAAGGCAAGGAAAAAAGAACTTGAAGCGAGTAAACAAAAAGAAAGAAGGCTATGACATCGCAAATCGCGACAGAGACTTAAGGTTTGTTGTAAGACCTAGCAAGAGCTGTGAATGTTAGATAGCGGACCCCTTCTTGTACAGATGAAATTTTAGTTTATTAAACGACTTTGAACGCTGCGCCTTTCAGCATGGCCCCTCTCGTCCGATCAATAAAGAAAAGTGAAATGAAAAACCCCTGTAGTGGGAACAGGAAAAAAAGGAAAAGGCAAGAGGAAAAGGTAACAGAAGGTGAGGAAGACTAGTCTATAAGAAAATCAAATAAGAAGGAGCTCAGTTTCATTCGAAAAGTACTAAGAAATGTACAAGCGGTGTAGAAGGTACTGCAAAATTCACTATTGGCTGAGATAGTTTAATAAACCGAAACCGAAACTGAATCAATAGGGACACATCGCGGCAAACTTTTGATCCGGGAAGATATAAAAACATTGCAAGAAAAATGTATACACCCTAATTCTTTTTGAAAGAAATTGCAATTTTCATCCATGTCTATTCCTATCCATTCAGATTATCAAGCATTTGTGAAGACACTACGAAGTGGCCCTTCTGTGACCACATTAACTGTGCAAGAAATACGCGCACTATTTGAATCTATGACTCCACAAGTGCCACTGTCTGACGTGGTCTCGGAAAAATATACAGTCCCTCTTGGTCCGGAAAAGACACAGCTTGTCCTGTATGTCATTAGGCCGACAGACACTGAACAAGACACTCTACCGGTATTGTTCTATATGTATGTACGCTTTCAGGCTATATTTTACGCCCATTGACATGTTTCTCTTCTTTCTTTAGCCATGGCGGTGGTTGGGTTACAAGCAATAGAAAGGTTTATGAAAAACCAATCCGCGATGTAAGATGAACAGACCGAGATACCAAATATAGCTGAGCGTTTTTTCTCCTTAGCTTGCAATCCAAACACATGCAGCTGTGGCATTCCTCGAATACTCTTTGAGCCCAGAGGTTAAATTTCCTGTAGCTTTGGAAGAGTGTTATGATGCCTTGAATTGGGTTCATGAAAATCACAAGCATTTGAGGATAAATCCTAGCAAAATTGTCGTTGGAGGTGATTCAGCAGGTGGTAATATGACAACCTGCGTCGCATGTAAGTTTGATGATAAAAACAATAATAAGGAAGAAGCTTAAGGATAGTATCTAGTGCTTGCCAAGGAACGTGGAACAGAAAATAAGATCAAAGCTCAGGTGCTGATATATCCTTCTACAGCCGTAGAACGAGAAGAGTATCAATCTTACCACGTCTGTGGCATGGGTGACTACGTTTTGTCAAAGGAGGAACTACCTTGGTTTTCAGGAAAATGCTTTTCCAAAAAGGACGAAATGAATAAGTTATGTGCACCAATCTTGGCAAGTCCAGAAGATTTCAAGAGAATGTCTCCTATTTTGGTGATGACAGCCGAAGCTGATCCGCTGCGCGATGAAGGTGAAGCTTATGCGCGAAAAGCAACAGAAGCAGGTGTCAGTGTAGTAGCAATACGTGTTATTGGCGCAGTACATGGATATCTTACATTCTGTTTCGATGCTCCTCAGTATGCATTTTCTATAAATACGATAGCTGCCTATCTTAAAGATATTTTTGCTCAGTAATCTTGGAATAAAGATCGAGAACTAAACTCAAACTCTAACAAGCTTGTTGTGAAACATAATCTACAAAAACATGGTTAACAGAGTTTACGTACATATAGAACTGAAAAGTCTACAGGTTGCAGCCATGTCACATTGAGATCGTCCGAAATTGTACACATGCATAAACTAGCCACGGGTAGCTTTATAAAACTTGTATCTTCCGATTACAGTACTACGACTAAGAGGCAGAAAGGAAACGGAACGATTGGCTAGAAGATACGAAGAAAAAGGTTGACCCATCGGCTGCATACAATCCATCCAACTCTCTCCTGCATCCCAGCTAATTGATCGAGAAATGGTTATACCCCTACTGTGCAATGGAAATGTATCAGCCGTGGTGCCTCTGATTGATCGTTCTCTGGATCCTCATGTTCTGAGTCAAAGTCATGATGCGCACGTGTCTCCAAAGGGCTGAGTGTTTGGTGCAGGCATCAATGACTTGAGCATGGGAAGTGCGAGGAATCACAGGTAATGTTAGACGAAAGTAGCCACCTAGTAGGACGATATTTCCACCAAAAGGGATTTGCTCAAGATGGCTGTGTACAGCGCCCATAATATCTCGGAAAAGTCTTGTCGACTATGGGTTGTTGTGCTTGAGCGGACCGAAGCCTGATATTGTGATTCATCTGACCAGATGACCTCCCGACTTTGATCGCTCCTGAAATATGGTTGCTGCGTATTTGCTGTCGTAATTCTCGTTCTCAGTAGGCAGGTACATAGCTGCACAAACGAAGCTCTTCGTAGTCAGCCAGAATAGAGGTGAGCCCTATAATTCTCGAGCGTACTTACTGCTTTCATTCGAGAGCCACAATGCATTGGGAGACTGGATCATGTTATTGTCTTCATCTGAAGATACGCAGTGGATCCTGTCATATAATTTGCCCATGCATACGCGCAAAGGGCGTTCGCAGTGTTTTGGTGTGGTGTGCGCCTTTTGGGAGACATCCCTGATGATACGTTCAGTGGAAGGGAAGCTGAACCACTAAACTAGCCCAAGTTCTTACGATGTCATCGGAACTTCGCCTACTTCCAACAGATAGTTACGAACTCTTTATGCTTCAGCCAAACTATTGTGATATTTGTTATTTTAAGACGAGGAAACAACGGTAAATACGTTGAGACTCGTGAACAGCGTTTTTTTACTCAGGAGCGGTGTTTCACATTAACAACGTTAAGGAATGGTATCCTATAACTGATTGTCTTTGACCTACGGAACGCGCCTGGCCGTTAATTATTATGGTCTTTCATACACAGAAACACGTGCAATATATTTGTTGCGGCCATTTTGTCTAGTTCCCAGAACATGGTCGTACATCATTTTTTTCTGACATGCCAGTACGGCATGTATAGTCGAGCCTTTGTGGCTTTGTGCATCCGTCTCTTCATTTACTTTCCGTAGATCACGAGTTTGACATGCTGGACAGATTTGGGATGTAGGGTACTCGTCTATGAGAAAAACAAATGTTGGAGCCTTTCCCATGCAACGTCAACCATAAGCTCGTGGAATAGCCATATAGCCTACGTTTTGTCGCCTCGCTTGTTGTTGTAGTTCCTTAAAAATCGCCTTGGTAGGTGCAGCATTTTTGCCTCTTATGCTGCCAGAATCCCTCCATTTCCATAGGCGACAATGGTTGGTTTGCTCTTCTCATCAGATTGATCGTTCGGAGAAAGAGGAACCTATTTCAAACCATCCCGCCTCGATCCCTTTTGCTTGCTGTTTTTATCATACTTCTTGCTCCCGTGGAGCAAACTCTTCGCTACTTCACTTCGACCTTTTGTCGTTGGATATAGGTCTTGAACTTTAACTTGCTGTATCTGAAAAAGTAAGACGACATGTTAATATAAATAAACAGACAATAACCAACTAACCTTCGATCGCGGCTAAAAAAATTCATAGATATGCTCCAAATGTCGCATGCAGCACCGGATCGCAGTGATCAGACTTTCCATGCTGGTTGTCTTCAACAATGGGGTGTCGTCAATCAGAGCATTTATAGTAGGCTCACACTTCACGTATTTTTCTCGGAGCCTGTTAGCATGATTGAACCCACACAGAGAATAGTACTCAGCGATCGTTGTTGAACGAACGAGACGTTGACCTGTGCCTGTCCCATCGGCGGCGACAAAAATGCTTGGTACTCCTGGGTCAACGCACCATATGACCCCATCCTCATCCTTCCCTTGCATATCGGAAGGCATAAGTGGCTTCTTCATTGGATCATACGGTGTTTTTTACTTTTTTAAAATAAACTCGTCTGTATCATCCATTCGTATTTTATCCCTTAAACATCATAGTGAGTCCCTGAATGATACAGACCAAAAAGGTTTACCAAAAGAGAATCTCATTCTTCTCAAGGCTTGCCAGGTGCTTAAAACCAAACTTTGACATAATGAATAGCTGGAAGTAATCTTTTCGGGCTTCTGCGGCCTTGAAAGGCGACATAGGGGAGCGTAGATCGGCTATCCACATCAAACGACTGAGTACCTGATTATCAACTGTAACGTGACGCAGCTACATGTTATACATGGATGTCATTGTGAACCTTCTTGCGCCACAGAAATCAGTATTTTTTTCCGGCTTGAACGTGCCGTTATCAAAATCATCTCCCTTTCCTTGATGAAATCCTGCAATTTCAATATCGCAGACTTTGGTAAGCGATCAAACGTCTTTGTCAGACACAGGTCCTTTCTTCTTTGGATGGCTATTCTGACAGCAACTTCCAGGCTCTTCGTTAAACATTTTGGCAGTTTTATATTACCAAGCATTTGTATGACAATTAAATGATGGAAGCTCTGATAGCCTCAGTTACCTCTTGCACCATTCGGTGGATATATCCTGTGGATACGTATTTTTGGGGTGTTGTTCCTGCGATAAATACTTTTTTGTTCCAGTCGCTCAAGTACTTGAAAAAGCCACGGAAAGAACAAATGTGGTTCAGCGTTGAGTTCTTCCTCGTCAATAAAATTAACACCGATAGAATCTTTAAGAGACTCTACGCAAGCCTTGATGTACTGTACATCGGGACGCCAAGCAAAAAAATTGAAGACAATATCTTTGGGAATACTTCAACCTAATTTCGTTTTAAAGACATTTATCCCAACAGCTTTCAGCATGTCATGATCTAGCCTTGACGATCTTCTACGGTAACATTTTGCAGGCTTCAGCAATACGATCACCGAGTATATCGTCTTTACTAAGTGGGTTTCTTCTGATCTGAGCCTTGATTTTGGACCAGCAGTGCTGCTCGCTTCGCTACGCATCAAAGGTTTTCTATAAGGAAAAAAGAATCTATGTGAAAGAAGAGGGGCTATAAAAAAAGGATACTATGGCAAAAATATGAGATATTATGACAGGATGTGCAGTAGGAGGTGAATGGAGGGCCAAGTGCTTACCTTCGCTTTGTTGCGGTAAATACCTGGCCCTCCATTTACCTCCGACTGCAAACCCCTTTTATCAAGTAATAACATTGCGAAGAAGAGGTTATGGGCATATTTTTAATAACAATCACCGAAGAAGAAGAGGCCAATGGGAAAAGTTAATAATTTTCTCGCGTAATAAAAGGTTTTTTGTTAACAAGGACGGCCAACCGAATTTTATCGATTTTCCAATTAGTTCGCCTCTACGAATATGGTTTATCGTTTGCTTTGAGTGAATGAAATTAAGATAAGGTAGGTTCAAGTCATATCTAGTGATCTCTATGATTTTCTTTTCAGATTACCATGATCTAACTTTCGATCAGTGCAAAATACAGTAATGAACTAGTTGTCTTATAGGAGGTATAACCACTAGGTCGGTAACTGAACCTACTCATCTCAATACAGAAAATCTGGCACTCAGCGTGTTTCGGCTGAAGGTCCCGAAGAGGTAACACAGGAAATGAAATGACGATGGTTTTTGCTGGCAATAGGTTTGTTGCTAAATGCTCACGATATGGCATGTTGTGGTGTACCATATTTCAACAGAGACTTGAGAGGTTGATGCATCCCATACCTGTCACATCTGTAGAAGATGGAAAGTTTCACAAAAGTTACAAAAAAACTCGGTCGTTTTTTTTGAGTGCCTTATTCAAAGTGACGACACTTTCCCTCTCTCTCTTTTTTTTCTTGTGTCTCTTTCCTTTTCTTGTCCAAAGTTATTCTCGTCATGGCGACGACTCAGCAACACCGTCAAAGTCGTTCATACGCTTCAATAAGTACTTCTTCCAACGTTGTGGGAGTACATTACAAGGTTGGACGCAAAATAGGAGAAGGCAGCTTTGGTATTATTTATGAAGGTATATAACAAGTCATATGGACGATTGGTTTTTAACCGCATGCGTTAGGCATCAATCTACTAAACAATCAGCAAGTCGCCATAAAATTTGAGCCGCGGAAATCCGATGCTCCTCAGCTACGGGATGAGTACCGTACCTATAAAATCCTAGCAGGCCAGAGTATGTCAAAAATAACCAACACCCTCTGACAGAAAAAGAAAAAAGAGAAAAAAGGGAAAAAAAACTCAGCACTCTGTTTAAGCTAAGTTCGCCATAGGTGGCATCCCCACGGCCTACTTTTTTGGACAGGAAGGTCTTCACAACATGCTGGTGATTGATATGCTTGGTCCAAGTCTTGAAGACCTATTTGATATGTGTTCAAGAAAATTTACGATTAAAACGGTTGCTATGCTGGCAAAACACATGGTAAGGGACCTTTGGGACGAAAAGGAAAAGAAAATAGTAAACATAATAACAAACAGATCACGCGTGTCCAAAGTATCCATGAACGTAATCTAATTTACCGCGATATCAAACCTGACAACTTTCTGATTGGACGACCCGGCACAAAGCACTCAAACACCGTTTATATGATCGATTTTGGCATGGCAAAGCAGTATCGCGATCCAAAAACAAAACAACATATACCCTATCGTGAACGAAAAAGTTTGTCAGGCACAGCAAGGTACATGAGTATCAATACCCATCTTGGACGAGGTAATATTTGAAACCTTTTTTTTTTTACTTCTCACTTACAGATCTTTGTGGTACAGAACAATCACGTCGGGATGATCTTGAATCGCTAGGTCATGTTTTTATGTATTTCTTACGAGGATCATTACCCTGGCAAGGTTTAAAGGCAGCTACAAACAAGCAAAAGTATCAGCGGATTGGTGAAAAGAAACAGGCAACCGCCGTTAAGGATCTTTGTGATGGCTTCCCAGGTACCTTAAAATATAGTTTTCTGCTAGAGATGATAACGTTATTGTATAGAGGAATTCGGTATCTATCTGCAGCATGCACGTCGACTGGGTTTTGAAGAAACACCTGACTATGATTTTCTGAGAGAATTATTCGATAAGGTTTTAAAAGCTATCGGAGAAACAGATGATGGGATGTATGACTGGATGCTATTGAATGATGGAAAGGGATGGGAGGTAAGCGAAAAATATACAACACATATCTGCAAACGGAAAAATGACAACTTCAATTAGTTCCGATCCTCATTACATCGCCACTCATCACACCGCCATGGTGCAGTGGCAGCGCTAAATAGCGCTGCTGCTGCCCACGGATACCGTTCCAGGCGCGATTCACCACGTCATAACCCCAAACAACGGTTAAGTTATCATCAACAAGGATCACTGGGATCCTATCACCGCCAACGAACGTCACCGCCGATGATGACCACTACAAACCAACCTACATATCAAAACATCAACAATAACAACATGGATGCGGCGCAATTAGTTGAATCGGTTCATAGACAAGGATTTTGGGAGAAGCTCTTTACGACCATGACCTGTGGTGTGTGCACATGCTTTTGAGGACCTGTAACGATGGACTTTATATACCTTTTGCTTTCTTATTTTTTTTCATATTTTGATTACCTTTTTTCCCTCTTAACCCTATTTATTCACAGAGGGAAATCATATGTAGTACCTGTCTCACATTCATTTCCTCCCTCTTACAACAAAATAAAGACACTAAGGCACAAAATCCGCTTAATCTTAACGGTCACTATCCTTCTCAGCCGGGTTATTCATATCTCCGTCGATTCTGATGAAACAATATGGTCAGAGTCACCGATTTGTGACCTGCATCATAATTCCCAGCCAAATTCACCTCACTTTGTGTCATTTTAACAAGTAAAGTCGCTGCTTTAAAAATATCGGTCGCAGTTTCAGAAATAGATGGCGCTCTGCCTGAGAATCAAATGTCGCATACTGAGAATAAATTTGTCGCAGAGAAATCCTTGATGCTTCCAGGTACATATATATACATATATAGACACCGCTGTTCTTTTGCTGTTTTCCGCTACTTTACAATAACAAACATGAGTGCACAATTTTTATACGAAGATGGACAAGGATATGTTGTCGATGAGAATGGTAGATCTGAGCCTATGGACTATATCGTTGACCAGGAACAATTTGCTCTTGAGACGATTAGTTCGCATGCTCAATACTTGCAAAAGAAACCTGCTGAGAAATCTCGAACTAACGCGATGCATGTGGATAGGCCTAGAGATGAGGATTCTCGTATGAGAGAAGTAACCGAAAACGTATGTATACTTATTACACTCCTCAAGTCAAAACCAGATTCTTTAAACTGAAGATTGAAAAGTATATGAGTGCTTCTGCTGCAGCAAAACAATTGGGCATTCATGTTCCTACAGCCCAGAGTTGGACTAATCAGTATGAGGAGTACCCCGATAGTATCTTTGATAGTGGTAAAAAGAAAGGTCGTAGACGCATTCTGACCGAGGAACACGTTAAGGCTATTATCGACTTTATTGACGCTAATCCCTCTGCTGTTGTCGCTGAAGTGACTGAACATTTAATGCAGCAGTTTGATGATTTTAAAATCACGAATAGTACTGTCTATAACCTCATGAGAAGAGAATGTAATCTTTCTGTGAAGCAAGCAGAGTTTCATTCTGTGGAGAGAAATAGCCCAGAAAAGATTGAGGAACGACATGGTTGGGTTCGCAAGTGGGAACGAACTGATATGGACTTCTTGACCAATTGTGTGTTTCTTGACGAGTCTGCATTTCATATATACATGAAACGTACAAGGGCTTGGTCTAAGAAAGGTAGTCCCCGTTCGTCACTAATGGCCAGTTGTTGGCGTAGTAGTTGCCCCATTGTTCATTCGAAATATTCCGAATATTCATTACTTAACCACGTTGCGCGGCTTGAAAGGGGATAGAGTGATAGAGTATCAGTTTTTGGTTTTTTAGTATCTGAAAAATAATGGCTTGGAAGGCCAAACCTACATCCGAGGGCGGAGTGGAGGCAACGCAGATTATGCGAGAGCCATCTATCAATCAAATCAAAGATTGACTCTAAATTCAACATTTATCCATTTTCTTTAAATGCTACCTCGTACATGTTATTAACGTGTATTCAAAAAGACGGTTGTTGCTCGTTTCAAACGAGCTTAGGAAGGTTTATTGTGATTAATTTTGAACAACTGTCAATAGTTCTTGGGAATCTTGGCTTAGTTCTTTCGGTAAGTGTGGCGTGAGTTTGATTTCGGCTCTGGTGAGGGTCAATTCTGCTTCTAAGTGCGCTACTTTATCCACTAAGCCTTTGTATTGCTCGAGTTCTTTTTCCAAGGACTTGATTCGTCCCTGCATTGCTGCACATTGCGCTTCCATTTTCGACTTGTCTACCTCTGCTTGCTCCAAACTAAGTCTCAGATCACGCACTAGCTCCCACGGATCCTCTTCCACTGACGATAATCGTGCAGTCGACGTGCCTTTTGCTAGTGTTTTAACAGCAGTATTCTGTACTCTAGATTAGACACGCTTTTTCTTTTAACCTTTCTCCCTTACGTTGGTTTCTTGTGTCTCTTTGGGGCTTTGCCCCGTGGAGGACGAGGTTAGAATTCGTTTTGTTAAATCATCAATCCTGTTTACTTCTTTGTCAGAGAGATTTCTACTGCAGTTTTGTCTCTTACCTCTTCTTCAGAACTTTCTTTACGTCTTGCAGACGCATCACTTCCTGTTCATGCTATCATCTGTTGAATGCTACTAGTTCTTTTCTATGGCTATTTTACCTGGTATCGTTCAGCAGATAGCACAGATTGGGTATTTTGTTTTTCTTGTTGTAACACTTTGCTGGCTGCATCCAGTTTGCCTCTAAGTTCAATGATCTCACCACGGTATTTCTGGATTAGTGCTTTATCATCCATCACCTGGATTACATGATTTTTTTTAGATAAAGGACACATGCTTTGATCCCCGTTACCTCGTTGTTCTTTGCAGCCACTACAATCTTCTTGACTCGCGCTGCAAACTTGAGTGTATTGTTCGACTCTTCCAAAGATGTAATTGCTGGGCTAATAGTACAGACGACGACTACTTTAGCTTGCCCGGATAGTGCCGTTTGTAGTATCCGTGTCAGCTTCGAGTCGCGGTATGGGATATGACTGCTGCTTAATATAGGTATTCAGGAACTAAGGCTTGGTTTTGGTATGACCTTACCCTTTTCCATTCTCTGTTAGCTTGGAAATAACAGTTCCCAATGTCAATAAACTATAAATTTAATTTAGTCTCCTGTTTTTCATGTTCCTTTCCTTACCTTTTGTTAATAAAAGCTCCCTCTTTTCGTCGTTCCTGATTCGATACGGCTTTTTCACTCCCTGCTAAATCAATCAAATTCTTTGACATGTCAATATTCCGCATGAGACAACATCTATAACTTACTAATTGTGATATTTTTAACGACTCCATCTGTCCTTTTCCAACGGTTGACGTGAATCGTCGTTGGACACCAGATACGAGTGTGGTACTAGCATTGCTACGCTGTCTACTTTCGATTACCTAACAAACAAAGTAAGCAATGGTAGTTATGCATATGCAAACAACCATTTGAAAAATAGTGTGGCTCCGACTACTATGTAGATTATAATCTGTAGTGCTAATATGTCGATTGGCTATTCCCGCCAAAAAAAAAAAAAAAAAGAAGGTTCAGTTCATGTCAACAACCTTTTCTCCTTCTACTACCTTCGCCTTTTTGTATAATATGAATTACGTCTTGAGGGCATGTCACTACTTCCTCTGTCAGCGGACTCACATAGATTCCCCGCTGTAAACGAACAAGTTAAAGGGTACTCTTTGTCTGTTTCATGCAATTACCTTTTTATCTTCGTGTATCTTGAGATTATCATTTTCCGGCGCGAGCAGATCACGAATAGTTTCATTGTATATTTCAAGATAGGAAACCCGTAGCAGAAATTCTTTCGCAAAAGCCTAGCAATACATCACATCTTTTTTCTTGTGTCAATGGCGCAAAGAATAGCTCTTACTCGCTCAATATAATTGAACACTTCGTTCACGGCGCGAGGGATGATACCAGGTTCGCTTTCCGTCCCTTATTTTCTTATAAGTTACAAGGGATCGCTTCATTGATTGACGTACCCATCTTTTACATTGAGTTGATAGATAAAAGCGTTATCAATAGTTAGATCAGCTAACGTCAACTTTTTACACGAGCATTTACCATAGTCTAGGAATAGACGTAAGTACGACGGTGCAGTTCACTTTTAAACAGGTACTTACGTAAGTTTTGCCACTGGCAGTCTGACCATATGCAAAAACGGTAGCTAACAATAAAAATAAGCGGATATCGAAATAAATGGTAAGCGCTAGATATTAATGTACAAACCATTGTATCCGTCCATGGCTTCACTATATGCAGATTAACACGATAGGCTGCAAAAAGGAAAACCACTTACTCGACAAGCTTTTTTATGCTTGCATCGTATAACTCTGCATTATTACTGCCATAGAACACATGATCTGAGCGGCAAGGTGAATATTCATGTATCGAGGTATGCACGGTAACAAACCATAGCAGTATTCGAGGTTTTGTCGAACGGTTGACTGGATCTTTGATTCGTTGGCATTCACTTGCCAAACATTCTCAGCTCTACTCAGCTGCTCCCTCTGTGTCATTGGTCGACATCGAACTGTAACTTTAACATTTTCCATTGAGCGTATGGTTGTAGAGGTGCTAGGGTTCCTCCGGGATATTCGGTTACTGCTAGTACTTTTACTGGGGATGGGGCCAGAATGGGTATTTAGAGTGCGAGAATAAGAAGGTCGTAGAGAGACATGAGGAGACAGGTAGCCATGGTTTAGTGTTTGACTGGTCATGATGCAAGGAATTATGGAGGAGCATGCAAATGGTCCGTTACTTTGCACCTGCGAACGAAGGTCGGGGTTTCAGATGATGGACCCATTGTATCAAATCCAGCTCAGCAGGGGCGGTGCGCGCACTTTTTTGTCCAGAAACTCTATTATGTAACAATGTTTGGTGAACGGCCCCTTTAGGGTTTGGGTGTATTTGTAACAAGGAGTATAGCTATCTTTTTTGATTGTGTATCTTTATATATCTAATGTCGATACATAGAAAATAGATAGGTTCTATATATATATATATATACATGTACAATAAGTGAGAAAGAGAGAAGATCATTATTAGGCTGTACAGCGATCTTGCTTCTTTTGGAAGGGGTAATAATTAGCTATCCTGATGGGTAAGTTGATCAATAAATTCCGGTACTTGGTCCTCTGGGTATCGCCATTCAGGATGATAGTACAACTCCACTGTGTCACTTTGGTGCCACTGTGGAAAATCTACACGAAGATTTTTAGAGTTTGGAATAATAATAAAAAAGGCTATTTTACCTATGGCAGATGGATGGGCCAGTAGACCTTGAAGATCGAGAGCCAGGAGACTTGCACTGCAAGAGTCATCTCGATGTGTTTGCAACTTGTGAAACTGTTGTGGTGCTTTTTTGCAACTTTGGCCAGTGAGGTAAGCTAAGTAGGTCAGGACGGCCTGATCTTGCCGATGATTTGAGCGAGAGGAACCTGGAGGGGCAATGCATTGTTTGATTAATCCGCATTCGTACCAAGGCACAATTATTTCGTTGACAATCGTCTTATTATCAGCGTCGAAGCCGATAGCAGCACCGTTGCAATTAACTTTCTTCGCAAAGTGTTTTGGATTAGCTCCAAAGTATTCGTACATGCCACGATGTGTCCAACGTCCCATTGTATAGGAACTACGGGGTGACCAAAATCCGGTTTCGCGAACAATCGACGGGATATGTCTTAAAAAGTCGGCTGTTATCTTGTTACCAGCGTCTAGCCACACCAATACACCACCGTATCGCAACTGCGCCTCACGCATAATCCCCGTTTTCCAAGCGTATTCTCCACGATTCACAGCCACATCCCAAAAACGCGGGTACCGAAAGTAGTCAAACGTCTCCAGATCATCGATAAGGCCGTTTCCCCGGAGTTGGTCCAGCACAGGAAGTTGTGTGCGATTCATACCGATATTGTA
Source organism: Saksenaea oblongispora B3353 (assembly GCA_000697495.1). Lineage (NCBI taxonomy): Eukaryota > Fungi > Mucoromycota > Mucoromycetes > Mucorales > Saksenaeaceae > Saksenaea > Saksenaea oblongispora. Next base: position 294,115 of record JNEV01001300.1, read on the forward strand.
AACCACAATGCGTGGAAATTCTTCTGGGCTAAGTTCTGATCGAAGCTGATGAAGGGTATAAAGGTAATTTTCGAGAGCACAAAGATGGTTTGCGCTGGAGGCTGTGATAATTGTGTATGGATAATGCTTTTCTGGTGCGGGCGCTGGTGTTGGTACTAGTACTAGTTCTGGCTCTGGCTCTGATTGCTGCGTAGTCGTTATGTCGTCAGTGAATGTCGTACAGGGAGAGCAATTGTCTTAAAAAAAAAGTGTAAAGAGGTTGGAAAGGGCGAAAAAAGGAAAAAGATATTTACCTGGGTACTGGTTATTTTCGTAGATTCTCATCGTACTTATCACCAAGAAATAGCCAAACACGCAAGCAACTATCAATTGAAGAAAAACAACCTTTCTGGACAATTGTTTTAACGACATGAGATAACGTGCTAAACGTGATACTGTCATGAAACAAAAGGGAGAATGAAAAGAAAGCTTTAAGTTTAGGAGCATCTTTCTTTTATACACTATTTTCTTTTTTTAACACTTGCCAAAATAGGAAAAGAAAGGGGGGCGGGCGGACCACCAACTTTTTTGACCCGGATCACATGCGTATCTGGGGGATATCCCTTTACATCAATTGCAGCCGGAGGATTACATCTATGGCTATACTATCATTCTAATTCACTGATTCAAGTTGATACCTTTTCTCTACTAGTAATGAACTACCTGCGTTTTCCTTTTTTTTTTCATCAATGCTTAGTGTAAAATAGTGACTGTCCAAATCTTGGGACAGCGGAGATGTGTGCAACAACTTCATAGCAGCAGAAGTTACCGATTACTCAAGAGCATCTCCGATGGGTTAGCGGCATAGCCATCCCCAAATGATGGACAGAATGCTGGCACTTTAATTAAACATAATACTTCAGATAAACTGCCCAATTGGAGGCAAAGTAAGTCTTGCAAGGCTGTTCTCCACTAGCTAAGACTATTGGAAAAAATGACAGTAGCATGTCCTCCTCATCCCCCTCTTCTACCCCTCTTTTTTTTTTTTATTTCGTCTTCTCACTCACGGAATAGCTTCCGATTTAGTAAATTTTGCGACAATATTTGTATTTAGCGTATAATGAATAAACTGTCTTCGTTACGCTAAGTAATCGCAATGACGTTTCAGCTGTCAACTATTATTGGAATATCTTCAGTGACGACATCTATCCTGCATAAATTGGTGCGTTTGTAAGAAAATGATGCTCCTTTTTTGTACTCCTTGTCGTTGCATAAAGAAGCTATATTGAGTTGTCAATTGTTTTTTCTGCCACTACACAACGAAATAAAACAGGACAGGGTGTTAACACTTAAGTTTGTGCAATAATAAAACAACGGTCAATATCGATATGACTATGTAGGCGACGGGGTTTTACGAAAATAGATAACCGTCGTTCGTCTTGCATACACGCACATTATTTTCTTGAGGCAGTGAACATAAATTGAAAAGCTTTTAGTCAATTCAATCACTGACTGCTATGCTGCTGAACACATACTTGCTTTCAACTATCATGCACCTTAATGGTGAGCATGTACGTTGTTTCTTACATTATCTCAACCAACTTGGATTTCTATCTGCTATCTGCATTTGAATTTCTTTGTACTGATCGACCGGCTCTTTTGCCGATAGTTATCAGCGTCATCTGCTGTTTGCTATTCCATTTGTTCTACATCTTCTCTGCACATCACTGCACCAGATCTCTTTGTGCTACAAAAAGAAAGCATGGCACGGATGAGTACGTGGTTTAATTAAGCTCATTGTACTTATTTATGCTTACATGTCTCGAATGTTCTTATTTATTCATCAAGACAAAGCTTTCTAATTTGTAGCTGCCTTGCATATATGCTTCCCTAGCACATCGGGAGAAGGAACTCTTACAGTTATTTTTAGTGATGCTTCAAATACATACAATTATGCCTCTTTAATTGAAAAAAAAAGGATGCTATAAGCTGGCGTTCTGGCTCTGTGTCATTTGCTAATTGCCTCAGGGAGCACATACCTTCAACCAGCGTAACCTTTATTTCTTTTTTGGACGGTTTCTGTCACCTAGTGTACGAATGAAGGCTCTGTTTTGTCGACGTGATAGCAAACTTAAACAACCCATTTGTTGTCCTCTTGTCGTCTAGATAAAAAAAACGGACTTCCCTCGATATTGGATGAAAGCATAGCAATTGATCTTTGGAGCATTAAATATGACGGAAAATTGCTATACCACAAGGGAGAGAATGGAGGCCGGCTCATAATCATTCCACAGTACGCTTAAACATCAATGATTAAAAGCTAGAGTTGTGGACTCAGTGTTTTCCCCTTTGCCATCTGGCCGTTTAGCCTACTGGTGTTACGTTATGCCCAACGGAGATGAAATTGACGCCCTAAAAGCTAGAAGAAGGAATTAGAAAAATAATGTCCTTGTAAAGAGTATCATTCATTGTATGAACGGGGAATTATGCGATTGGTGGCCTATGGACGGGATAAAGCGATAACTTTTGGAAAACCGAGCTGGGGGTTGTCGACTATACAATCCTCGTATTGAGTTTCTGCGACAGTTGAGAGCAAAAATATTGTCATTGGTTCATCTGAGTAAAGAGTTTGCATATTTCGGCAGAACCCAAAGCATTAAGTGCTTGAATCTAATGCAACACCTCTAAGGCTAAAACACATCATGTGAAGGAAAGTCAATATGCTTATTCTTTTGTGTAAAAACTATACAGACTGCTTCCGCCTCCATGCTAGAAGTAGCATGTTGCTTACGAATCAATTATTCAACCGACGGTAAGAGATTATCTATTACGTCTTTTAACGAGAAAAAAAAAAAAGAGGGTATTTGCAGTAAGGGGACCTGCGAGTGTCGACGGGCATGACGTTTCTTCAGAGCGATCCTAGTCCGTTTAAGCCTTTCCAATATGCAACAAAAACCACACTTTTCCTGATAGGTGTGCAATAACCCCGCATGCCCTAGCGTCCAGGCACGATAGTAAGAACCAAATAAAAAACAAAAAAATAAATAAAGTGCTGCTTCTTCCCTGTCACAACCTCCAGATAAGAAAGAGTTTTATATTCTGTCCTCCGTATGGATGTACCATCGAGAATTATCTACAATGCTAATTGGTGTAGAATAATCGAATAGGATGGAAAGGAATAGTCGCGTCTTCTTTGAGATGATGTCTAATTCCATAAACTGCCCCTGTGGTATACCTGCAACTACTCGAGTAAATGTGGAGAAGCATCCGTTTGTTAAACCCTTTTTTACGGTCCAAATAGTGGGGTTTCCATAATAGTACATCAAAACAGCTTCGTCTAGGATAATTATGCGTACAAGTGCTATGACCTGACAAAAGTATCGTTTTAAAGAAATCGGTAACAAGTTCAGTGAAATGCGGTTTTCACACCCAGGCCCAGTGGATTCAATCCCCGTTGGGTTTGGATGACCTAACACTGGGCTAAGTCCGTGACGCCCAATATGCACCACTTTTGGTTTCCATAGCATGTTTGTCGACGATTTTCCAAAGGGATTCTTTTTTGTACGATGCAAGGCGAAGCCTATGGCGATGGATGTTTCAGGAGGCTCCATGACGGTAAAATAAACAATGGCTTCCATGTGTGCGCATGGCTTGGATTAACTTGGACAACACACTCATCGATAGAATGAAGCACATATTATTATTTGGCCACAGGTGAAAAGGAAGATGCCCATAAAAATAGATGTACTTATACCCATTCTTTGTATCTAGAAATACGTTGATAGCATAAACCAGGTAAGCGGCGAGCGTACTGTATTTGTATAGATGCATGGATTTTTAAACTTAAGAAAAGCTCTGGATGCATGAAGATGGTTTCTTGATCAACAAAAAATCCGGCCTTGGTAAATTTGAAAAACACATTATTCCATCTCTCTCATATCCCTCCAAGTTGTTGATATCCGTGGAGGCGATGTAAAGAAAGATAAGGCGATTATCCAATACGTACGCAAGCCAGGATTGGCCCACAACCAACGTTGGAAATACCAAGATGGTTACATATTCCCTGCTGCGGATCCAAACCTCGTTCTAGATATTCGGGTAATACTTTGTTGAAAATGAAACCATTTTTTCTAAGGATGTCTTCAGGGAGGAGATTACAAAGAGACGAATTCTTTGTTTCTCACCGCCAAGGACCCTCAGAGTCATACGCAGCAATGGGTGATCGAGCCTTTTCATAATGAAAAGTCTGATGCTGAATTGGCCTTGCTATGTCCTTCCCCACGTAACTGATAATCCTAACATTTATATCTTGTTTATTCATGCCTGAATGGATAGTTCAACAAACGTCCTTGTTTCCCAAACCAGAAGAACTGTATGACTCATACCGGGCTGTCTATCGAGAACAGAAGGCGAACCCAACGCAGATAGAACTAGCGGGAGCAGCCGCTTTCAAGGTTAGAAAAGTTTGTGTGATATCCGCTCAAGTAAAAATTGTAGGCTATGAAAATGTACATTACACAGCAAAAAGAGAAAAACGAAGATATTGTTACCGATACTGCAAGAGAGACGCTGCAAAAGATGGTAGCGCAGGAGGTAGAATAAGTAAATAGTCAACTTAACATGATATTCACTTTCGTATAAAAGGTAGCCTACTTGCTCGAGGATACAAAACAGGTTGAAAACAAGGCCCAGATTCTGCGTGATGCTGAACAAGCGGCACAAAGTTACTTTGCACGAGAATACGAGGTATACTAAAATGCTTGAGGTGCTTTAGTGTGAAGCCTAAACAAGAATCTCCTGTTTTGATGGTTAATAAATCGAGACCTAAAAAAACTAGGGTCATAATCAAATATTCTGTTAACAGTTTTCATTCTGGACTTTTTTTATTCGAATTTAGATCTGGATGTCAATGCCTTCCAGTTACAAATCTATGTAAATGGGCAAACTCTTTTTGAAATCATGCAAACTCATTTCAGAATCCAGCGCTTCGAGCATGATTGGTCAATCAATATATCAAAAGCAGGGGCACAGAAACGATGTTATCTGCATATCAGAAAAAAAGATCAATGACAACAACGGATATACATGCCGATTGCTGTTTTGTTTACAAATAAAAACAGGTTGATGTTTAGTTCGCGCATGATGCGTGATTATCACTCTTGTGGATCCTAGATATGAGCAGAAACTGAAGTTTAAAAAAAATATCGGAATTGCATGCAACACTATTGGATAGTTTATCTATATTATTCTAAAGATTCGGTCCTTGAGGATCGCAGATGAGAGGCCAAGTTCTGTGAGTAAAGCACCGTGTTTCGTCCCGTTTACTCATCGTCACGACTCTTCCGTTGGGTTTTGATGTGGTACAACCCGGTTAAAGCTTGTGTTTGATACCCGCAGAAGTCAATAGATCCACCAGTTTGCCAGATTCGAAGGAGGCTTTGAAATCTGAAAAACCACCAATATGCTGGCTAGCGACAAAAATGTTGGGAACTGTCTTTTGACCAGTTAACTCTGCCAGTGCCTTTTGAATGTCGTCACCGTCAAGTCGTTCGTTTAATTCAAACGCTTTGTAATCAACATGAAGATCATCCAACAGATCCTTTGCACCAATACAATAAGGGCAATAGCTCTTACTGAACACCTAGCGTAAACTGGGTTATTACAATGTATGACGAACATAAAACAGCATACAAACCATAACTTTGTTATCAGAAATGGCTTTCTTGACCAATTCTCGGATACCTTGAGTAATGACCGTCATGACCGCAATGCGTTAAACTGTGGGGAAAGGAACCGACGATAAGAAAGTACTCGAGGATTTGTCGGACAACTACGACGGAAGTCACACGCTGTCTATCGTCAGGTCGGATTTTTCCCAGGCACTTATGGTGACCCTATGGTGGACAATACGTGCCAAGACAGTCAGCACAGATACGGGAAGCTTGAGCATGTGTTCTCAGTTGGTAGTACATGGTTTGGTATATTCCGTGGATACTCCTAATGTCAAACACTCCTATAGTCGGATACTTCCATTCTTAGACACTTGTAGCTATGTTTCATTGTTGCCGCGATGACAAATATTGGTATCCTGTGAACTTCCTTCGGGATACAAGCTCATCATGTAAGCTACTGCTAAACGGCAGTTGTGCTTATATCAATTTATAACCAATCCCTTCGCGAGATTTACGCACACGGTTAAAAAGAAAAGACTAGACCATAGTGTATGATAATAAACAAAGCATCAGTACCTGACTGTCTTACGTGGTACCTGCAGGCTGTTCGAGGAAAACAAAAAAATTGTTACGGCATGGGTTTACCCAATAACCAATGATATTAAACGCCCTGAGATCATGACTAATAGATCTTATCCGTCAAAGAGCACGACATGGGCTTGTCGATTTGTGCGATCCGCAGATGCTTCCCGTCTTTTCCCACCCTGCTGTGGTACTTTACAATAAAGTAGTTTGATTCTGACATTGGACGCATCGCAAATGCAATTTTTATTTAAAAAAAAAGAACATCTACTACAGAATTGATCGGGATAGACACTTCAATAGATTAAGTTATAAGAGACCTGAGAATCCAATACATCGTCTAGCTGGCTATCGCGCCGTTTTTCCTATGGTAATACATACGACTGGAATACAAGAAGGGAAGCAACAATTTCAGCAAGTCATTAAGACTTGCAGATTGAGCGTGACTTCTCGGATTCTTTAAACGCCCATTCCGCGTAAAAAATGATTATCGTTATCACTTAGGAGATGACGGAAAGATAAAGAGATTAAAACGATCATACAAGATGCAAAACGAAATGTTGAATTATTTTTTTTCTCATTGAGCCATCCATTACTCGTTCTTTAATAGAATTTCGGCTATGTAATGCTGAGGTCCATTGAGATAAGCAGAACCAACTGCATCATTAACTAGGTGTCCAAGAAGGCTGTCTAAATATCTCAGTTGGCGATGGCAAGACAAGAAAATGAGAAGCACGCATGACTATTTCGATGAAACTTGCGTCTGCTTACGAGATGTATGCACATTGGCGTTCTGCCGATTTAAATCGTAAGCTTTGCTTTACAGCTATACAATAAAGTAGCGCAAAGCATTATGCATATAGAAGATATCATCTGATAAGAAGATCCTGCGTTTAGAATGCTCCGTTAAGATCGATCCCGTTGCATTAGTGGCGCAGCGACAATCTGTTTCACTGCAAACAGCACATCATGCCAGCAGATCATGTAGTCTGATATGATTTTTCTTGTTTTATGGATATATATTAAACAAGATGCTGACTGAAAGCGTCAGGACCTTTCTATAGTGTCTCTCTGGACGTGTATATTATTCTTACAAGTCTCAACTTGTCTCAAACGTTTAGAACTTATGTCAGAAACTGGGATTGAATTGCAAGACACGATGATGCACGCACCCAATTAGATTTTGCAGAACGACAGGTTGGGATATATGTTTCTCAGATGAGCTGATAGGGGCGTTCAGATTAAAAATACTAATCGGATTGGTCTGTGCGGTAGGATACCACTGTATTTGAACTATTTTTGTGCAGCTGAAACTAAGTTTGCTGATTTTTTTAGTCTATAAACAAGTACCAATGAATATTTGATTTTGATTGTGGATGAACACCGCTGGGTTTTTGCTGACACGCAACACATTTTAGTATTGAATCTCACAACGGATGTTGTAAATAAATATCAGTAAATAGTCTTATTTCATGCAAAGGTCACTTATCGCAAATAGCAGAATCCCTCAAAAGGGAAATGGCACTCATGGAGTCATATGGAAGGATATCCCCAGGACACCAAGTGGAAAATGACCTGTACACTGAGATATCACCGTAAATAAATATCTAGCCTGCCGACTAGAAGTTCACAGGATTGCTCACGATATTTCAGACGCCAGAGAAACCACGTGGAATTTCTCCCATTTCCTCGAAGTTTTAGGAGTTCCCGGTCTGGATACAGTACAGACGTCGTTTTCGGAGGAAGAGTCAGGAAGCTATTTCGGATGAACGAATACCTCTCTAGTCCGCATTCATCTGCATGCGCTTTTATTTTTCTTCTGTGTGATAAACTCCATTACCGTCCTCGTTCTTCATCATGGCAGAGTGAAAAATCCATTATTATATGTTGGATCATAGATTCGATATGCTCCCGTGATGTTTTTCCAATATCCGCTTCATCTTTGACTAGAACTCCACAATAGAGTTTAAACCCATGAAACATGCCGGTAGATACGGATATCTATCATTTGCTGCCATCCATATTGCAGATTGTTGCCTGTATGTACCATTGATTGATACATCACAATGTGTTGCATTTTAATTAGTTTCATGCGTATTACATTGACGTGTAGAACAGTTCATGTTTTTCCCTGACGCGCAACCCATCATTAGTCTCCTTCGATTAATTTCCTATAGGTTTCTTTATTGTAAATGCAGATAGTGGTTCAATTTTTTTTTAATTACATGTCTATTACTCTACTTTCAAAGGGGAGTGCACTTTGTATCATTTGTGCTGCGGTTTTCGCTGGAGTACCTTTCAAAGGGCGACCAAGATTCTATGACTTCTATTTTCTTCTACTCCGCAACTTTCTCTTCCGTAAGGTTAATGATCTAGATCAGGATTTCTGGCTGCGGGTAAGTTTTTCCGACAGCTTCAACGTGCCAACTGTCAATGAGTCTTCGGATGCTTCGTCAAAATGTTTTTTATGTTCTCCAGATATGAGACGATGTTCTTTTTACAAAGCATAGAGGAACCCAGGAATGAATATCAGATAAAGACTATAGGCAAACATCTTCATCGTTGGTATACATTTCAATAGTTATGAACATTTGTACAAATAATTAAAGTTCCCTTTTTGCTATTTGTCCTTACCTCAAAGAACTCTTTTTTATTTGACGTGAGGCATCTTATTTTTTCTTTTTTTGTGTCATTTGTTTTGTTTTTCGTGTCTCAGTGAAGTCAAAAGAGTATCATGTATAAAACAATCTTCTAATATGTGTACACTCTATTACGTTATGTATGAGCACAAAGGGTCAGAAACCTTCTTTTGCTAATGATGTTCCATTTCCCTCAGTCGTCTCGACATTAAACGAAATATACATTCAGTGAAACATTGTGGTACCTTTTTGCAATAAGAGTCATGTTGACAATGCGCAGAGAAATGTTACTTTTTTGACCAATTACTAATCTTTGATTTGCGGAGATTTCAATTCCGCGACGCCCAAAAGTTTTTTCATTTACGTAAAAGTAGGTCACAGAACCCCCGTTTACGGACTGAGGTTAGGACAGCATGACAGAATTTATTCTGTAGCCTCGGTGCAGCTAAACTAGCCATATCGGAGCAGAAAAAATGTAGTACTACACTCAAAGGTCCAATTCGTTTGGTTTCTTCCAATGTTACTTAACCATTGGTGAACAATCAAACAGACTAAAAAAGAAAAAATTTCCGCGTGGTATCACTTTTTTTTTTTTCAACCCCGTACCATCGGAAAACCTTGTCACCTTCAAAACATTCCTTCGATTCTTTTCTATCGGTGTGTCTGCCCTACCCACCCAGCCTAGGTTTACTTCGGCTAAATAATCAATATCGATCTATACCCTTCTTTCATAGAATTACCTATATCATAGTAACGTGTTCCATCAGAGTATCATTGCTTCCACTATTCTAAATATGTCTTACCGCTTCATCTATTACCCTTCAAATAAATTCTTCACAAGACGCATTGGAGCTATGAAGATCACTTTACACTTGACTCATACTAATTCCGAGGGAACACTCACGGGGAAATTTCCGATTCACATCGAAGAGAATTGAATCGAGTCCTCTTCTTTTTTTTTTTTCCTTTAAAAACTAATATACACATATACCCCACGCTGATCATTTAAACGTGATATGCCATGCGATGCATCGTTTTTCCTAAACCTTTTTTTTTCTTCCTCAAACATGTTTTCATCCATTCTCACAAAAACTTTTAAAACTCAATTTCACGCTCAGATGCAAGTATTTAAGGTATCGGTCGTCCTTACCTTCTTACTGTTTTCTTCTCATAAAACTTTTTCATCTTTCCTTTCTTTTCATCCCTATTATACAATGACATTGGATAATGTCAAGGGGTCAGATTGGCATGCTCAATCGATCGATAGCGTCGCCAATGCATTTAGCACGTCGGTGGACAAAGGTCTTTCCACCGAAGAAGCTACCACACGACAGTCGAGTTACGGTTATAATGAACTTACCGCTGACGATGGTCCGAAGTGGATCAAAATTTTATTGCGACAACTTATTGATATTATGAATTGGATTTTTATCGCCCTGGGTGCCGTCTCCTATGCACTGGGTGACTATGTTACCGGTTCTATGCTGATCTTCATCGCTGTTCTCAACCTTTACCTGTCTTTCTCGCAAGAATATGCTGCTGAACAAACCTTGGCTGCCTTAAGAAACCTGTCATCTCCCATGGCGGAAGTTGTCCGTGATGGCAAAGAACAAACCATCGCCAGCCGGGAAATCGTTCCCGGAGACGTACTGCTTATCAAGGAAGGTGACTCAGTAGCTGCCGACGCCCGTATATTTTACATTTCCAACCTGGAAGCCGATGAGGCCCTTTTAACCGGTGAATCTATTCCTGTTTCGAAACAGTTGGTCGTCTTGAAAAATCCCGGTGAGTTTTTCTGCAACATTGTTTGTTTGTTCATTTCACTTACTGAAAATGTATATCACAGATGAACCGCTGGGTGATCGAATCAACATGGTTTACAGCTCTACCATTGTTTCCAAAGGCCGTGGTCGAGCCATTGTTACTGCCACCGGAATGAACACCGAGATTGGCCGCGTCGCTGCCAAGCTCAACGATGCCGGTGATAATGACCGTACCCGACTTCAGAAGAGCTTAAACAAAATGTACATCGCACTTCTTATTGTTTCCGTACTCTGTGTAATCATCGTCCTGGCATCTGTCAAATTCAAACCCAACTTCGACGTCGGCATGTATTCAATGACAGCGGCACTTTCCGTCTTGCCTGCTGGTTTGACAACGGTGATGACAGTAACACTTGTCCTGGGTGGCAAGGAAATGACCCAGCAAAAAGCAATTGTTCGAAAGCTGAAGTGTCTCGAAACTTTGGGTTCGGTGACCAACATTTTTTCGGACAAGACGGGCACATTAACGATGGCAAAAATGGTGGTCGTACGGTTCTGGACTCCGAAGGAAGGCTTCTTCTACGTTACACCGAAGGGCCTGGCACCCCAAGGAGACGTCTACCGTACAACCAATCCAGAGACCACTAGCGGCGAACTCGTGGACAAAAATAATCTATCACAGGATCTTATGCAGCTGGTCAATTGCTCGGCGCTATGCAACATGTCGAGCATTCACCGCCGAGAGTATGACGAAGAAGAAAAACCGATGCAGGGGCAAGACGGAACAGAATCTGATGACTGGATTGCGAGTGGCGCTCCAACAGAAGTAGCACTGCAGGTCTTTGCCCACAAATTTAGCATGGGCAAACCCGACTTACTGGCTGCTGGCTGGGAACTTGTTGCTGAACACCAATTCGACTCGACCATCAAGCGCATGTCTACTGTCTGTTTCGACCGAGTCAACGACCATACCATCGTCTTCGTCAAGGGTGCCGCCGAACGTGTCCTGCCTCTCTGCACGAATCTGAAAACGGAAACCGAACGTGCCAACGTCCTTGCCATTGTGGATCAGCTTGCTTCCAAGGGTCTTCGTGTCATGGCCATGGCCTACCGACCTTTGGGCAGCGATGTTCCAGCGGAGCACTTCCATGCGCGTGACGAAATGGAACGCGACCTCGAATTCCTTGGTCTCACTGGCATTTACGACCCTCCTCGTCCCGAGTCGAAGCAAGCTGTTATTGAAGCACACCAGGCTGGTATCTCCGTCCACATGCTTACGGGTGACCACGAGATCACCGCCACCGCCATTGCCAAGGAAATCAACATTTTGAACGAAAAAACCATGTCGGCTGAACAGATCAAGAAATTAGTCATGACAGGCACACGCTTTGACGCCATGTCGGACGAAGAAATTGACGCCCTGGAGCGATTGCCTCTTGTCGTTGCTCGCTGCTCTCCTGAGACGAAGGTCAAGATGATTCAAGCTTCCGAACGCCGTCGCAATATCTCTGCCATGACAGGAGATGGTGTCAATGACTCGCCCTCGCTACGTATTGCTGACGTTGGTATTGCTATGGGAAAGAACGGCAGTGATGTTGCCAAGCAAGCTTCCGATATCATTCTCACCGACGACAACTTTGCAACCATCATTCGTGCTATCGCCGAAGGCCGCCGCATCTACCAGAACATGCAACGTTTCTTGCTATACTATTGGATTTGTCTTGCCGGTCTGGCTCTCGTCGTACTTGTCTGTCTTGCGGTGCGTGATCCTGCCAACTATACCGCTGCGCCTCTATCCACTCTGCAGATGATTTTCATGTACATTGCCTTGACACCTCCCGCCGGCGCGCTCAGCACACAACCTGCATCTCCCACCGTGATGCAGGAACCGCCACGCCCACCGACAGAAAATCTTTTCAGCCGAGAAATTTTGTGGGACACCTTTGTGTACTCCATCGGTCTAGCGATTATTTCCCTGGTTTCCTTCTTTGTCCCTCTCTACACGATGGGTAATGGCGTTGGCGGTGTTCTGTGCGATAGCGACTACCAACCTGGCTTGTGTGACTCCTTCTACCGCGGTCGAGCTTCTCTCTTGGTCACAATCACTTTTGCCACGCTGGTCGTTATGGTTCAGTGCCGAAGCTATCGCCGTGTCGAATGGGGCTGGAGAGGCTTGAAAGAGACATTTACTTCCTACACGTTCGTTGGCTCTCTGGCTTTTGATATTATCTGCCTGGTGATTTTCCTGGAAATCAAGGACGTGGCTATCAAAGGCTTCCATATGATGGAAATTACTTGGGAATGGGGTCTAGCCATGGGACTTGTTTTATTGTTCATCGCCTTTGGTGAATTCTACAAGATGCTCAAGCGCCGATTCATGAAGCCTCTGGCATCACACCCAGTAGATGAGCAAGAGTTTGCATAGATAGACATTTACACAATTTACTTTTTTTTCCCTTATATCGTCTAATCATCTTTCTCATTTACTGTAATTGTACGTTAGCATACTTCTGGAGAACCTCCTTCATGCATTAAAATAAATACAAAAAATTATTTATTCCCTTTAGCCTCTATGGACTGCGTAAATCCCTTAGTAGAATAAACTCATCACAAATGCTGTCGCCATAGAGCAACTTGTAAGAAAGATCTTGCTATCTATTGTGCTGTATACGATTTCTGGCAGAGCACATGGTCTTTAAGCAAAACAGAAAATGTTAACCTTAAATTGTCAGCTCGCTGTCACCATCGGTTTTTCGTACCGGTTGTTGCACAGTAGTTTGTTTTCTTTTCCTTGCCTTGCCTTTTTCTTTTGTGTCCATTCATACATTTACCGTGGTTGAATAAAGATTTTGGCAGCTCAAACTTTCTTACAAAATCTTAAAGTTAAACCTGAGATGCTGGAATCTGGAATGCATCATAGCTGACTTTATATCGGCCTGGTACGTCGGATCGTATCATGCAACGCTACACTCCTCTATAGAAAGCTTATCGACACTTGCCTAAACCCTGTCAACTCCGATTGTCATATCTATCCTATTCAATCATTTCTACTTTGAAATAGCGTAGGTGAAGTAATATCAACGCAGAAATAAGATATACTATGTCATAAACGCTCTTTCTCCAAAGAGTGATGTCGCATTTCATGAAATTTTGTTACAAAATGTACATAGAGACGACAGCTCGTAGCAACATTACTAATCGAAAATGGTGTATTTTACGGCTTTTAGAAAAAATATAGTATCTTGTGTAGCCATCATAGGCTTTAGTAACTTCTTTACATCTTCTCCGCATTGATACAATCCAGTTTTTCGAGACACTCTTAGGTATTGCATATACTTCTTCCACAAGGGTATCTTCCAAATGTTTTTGGAATTCTGAAAAGATGTCCCCACTTAGCCAAACAGTGTCTAAACTAGTCCCAAAGATATCAATCGCATTTTAATCGGAGCTTTGTGCTGGCCACGTTGGCATGATAAACGCTCTTTCCTTCTTTTCAACTATTGAGCGGCCTTTGCCGCTATGACACGCGGTGATAGTTTCCTAAAACAAATAGAGTTCCATTTTATTGTCGTCTATAAACGGGAGCAACGTCCGCGTCAAACGTCCTATAAATGGCTTAATTCGCGATTTGTGGAACTACTGTAATGGTGCAACTCTGCCATCAGTGAAACAGCACCAGGTCATCGTAGAATCGCTACCAAAGTTTCTTGGTTTATTAGTATATTACGCAAGGAAAGTCTCGTCAATATCGTGAAACGCGAGACCTCCGTCATTGTTCCCGAAATGTGTAACTAGGACCCTCGATCCATTTTTTATATCATTCCCTTACCCTGGACTTCCACGTTGGACTGTATCAAAAAAAGACGGGATCATGCTTAGCATTACGAAATGTTTCTAGTCGACATTCAATGTAGAATTTGGAGGATGTTGCAAAAGAAGCACGTAGATCGTGGTAAATACTGCGTTCAATGAGACACAGTGACGTTTCAGCAGGTTTTTTTTTTTTTGGTCTTCAATTTCGGTGTTGTCTTCATTTTGCTTCAATCAGATTAAATATTTTTACGATTGTTGGATTGTGGATTGAAGAAGGAACCTGGCCTTAGCAATCTGCCTGTTTATTATGAACTTTGGTACATAAAGCTGATACCAACGTAGAGTCGCTGTTTCAGGGACTGTACGTTCACTTGCTTTGACATGTAATCTCTTCTTTTTCATCTATCAGTCAAGTGCTTTTGCGCATACCTTTAGAAAAAAGGACAATTTCTTGTGGGGTACCTGGATGATCATTTTCAAAGTTTTTTTTATGTACAATTGGTACAAATAACTTTTTTCTAATGCTGGCGCTTTTTTATCTCCCTTAGAGAGTATCGTGCACCTATATCTCCTTGAGCCGCTGCTTTTTCGTATAATTCGATTGCTTTGGAATAGTCAATATCGACACCCTTCCCTTCCTCATACATCGTCCCAACATAGCACTGTGCGATTGGGTTTCCTTGATCCGCCGATTTTTTGAACAACTCGAATCCTTTCGAGCCGTCCATATCGACACCATATCCTAACCGATACATCCACCCGAGAGAGTACTGTGCATTGAAGTTTCCCTGATCTGCTGATTTTTCGAACAATTCGACTGCTTTGGAGAAGTTGACATTGACGCTCTTCCCGTCATAATACATATGTCCAAGATACCATTGTCCTTCGGCATTTCCTTGATCCGCTGATTTTTTATACAATTCGAATGCTTTGGAATAGTCAACATTGACACCCAATCCTGTCTCATACATAAATCCAAGGTTAACTTGTGCATCTACGTTTCCTTGATCCACTGCATTTTTGCACCAATCAACGGCTCTTTTGCTGTATTCCATTGCTTTCTCGTAGTCTTGTTTCACATAGAATCCGTAATAATACATCTGCCCAAGATTGCTTTGCGCAATTCCATGTCCGTTATCAGACGCTCTGCTATACCACTCAATTGCTTTGACATAATCTAGATCCACACCTTGTCCGTATCTGTACATATCTCCAAGTTTTGTATATGCATCCATATTGCCTTGAGAAGCTGCTTTCTGGCACCATTCAAATGCTTTCTTGTAATCTTTGTCTACGCCCTTCCCAATGTAGTACTGATATCCAAGGTTGATTGCTGAATCTTCGCTTTCTTTCTCAGTAGTCTTGTCGTTCATGCTATGCTCACTGCTGTAGTCTTTATCGATGCTATCCTCGTTGACGGTCGTACCGTCTGGCTCGTTTATAGCATCTTTATCCTCCCGGTCAATTGATTTTTCGCCTGTGTCAGTACTATCGACGTCGTCTTGCTTCACGTCTCGCTGCAGACAAAATATCCCCTCCATTAACCATTCTGTATCTTCACCTTTTTCTTCTAGCTCTTTGATAGCCTTAAAGTACCTCAAAGTTACCGCGTGAAGAAAATCGTCGTCGTCATCGGAAAATGGGTTTTCGTACACTTCCATCACTTGAGAACGTACGTTATCCTCTAGAATGTCGAACAGCGGTTTCAAATCTTTAAGCTGGATAATTCCTGGCTCAGACTTAGTAGTCTCTTTCCGTTCTTCTAATCCATCCACAAAAAATAAACCAGAGTCTCCACCTAATACAAACGTTATCCAGCGATGTAACGGATATGTGCAGTGTTATACCTATGACCTTCCAGTGTCTATGGTTTTTTATCGCTTTTGTCACGCCTTCCGCTACATCGATGCTAGCTTCAACTGTACTATGCTGGACATCGATTTCGGTTGTGCTTTGGACGTCTGAGTGTTCTTGCTTACAAGCAAGTACGCCACATAAGGCAAGAGGTTATCATTTAACGCTGCAGCCATGGGTATTATATTACCTAGTAATATCCTCGAAGGATAGTAATAACCAAATCGTCCAAATACGGCTTGTAATGCTTCATACTTTTTCTCATTGGTTTCTTCTTTCAAAGCCTCTTGTATAGCTTCCTTGAAAGCAGCACTTGCTTTGATATATTTCGAAGAAAGACGGACTGGAAGATATCGGGTTAGCTGTACTACTCAAAGGTACCTAGGTAGGTTCTTACTTCTCCCCAGGAAAAGTAAGAAACATTGTATTCAGCTGTGCAGTTTGGAATAGATGACTTGTTACTGTTACGTGAGTGGCAACTGGTTTCAGCAGCATAGTCATGTACAAGTGATTTGGTAAAAAGTCCGGGAAAGTTTTCATCAAGAAGTATGTCATCCACGAGTCTATCTGTTGTGATAGTTTTCGTACATGTGCGTTGCACAAACAGTTCATTGCGAGGATATTCGTGAATAAGTTTTATCATATTATCCGTTCCTAGTGCGGTCTCTATTGCAGGATGCTCGGCCGTATATCCGTCAAAATGGAGGCCGCGTGTGCACCGGTTGGCAACATCATATGTTAGAAATGAGCTGATCTGGTGAACGGATCAGATAATTACGCTTAAAGAGAAATAGGTACATTTCATTACATTGAACGGTAATTTGTGTTCCGCTTGGTAGGGAAGCATTGAAATAAGGAAAGAGAAAAGTTGATAAATGTCATCTATTTATTATTCGTCGCTTGGAAGGACTCCACTTAAGTCCCACAAAATTTATGCTAAGCCCAGACCAGGTGTCCAGCGGAAAAACATTTACTTTTGCGAGGCTGAAAATGAACCTGATACCAAGTTTCCAGCCTTCAAACTCATAATGAATGCTGTCACCAATATTTTTCGCGGGCGCATGCAACTTTTTTGTGTGCGTACTTTAAGGGAGCCATTTTTCTTTTTTGTACAAAGATATACTCAGCTACAACACAGAGGCAAGCTTGGCTTTTTGTACTCACATTGTCTTTATTTTACTATGCGCAATGATGTATCGACAGCAAAAATGCTTTGACCTTTAAAAAATTTGCCATTCACCACAGCTTTCTTCACAAGAAGCGCGTCTGAAACCGATATCTAAGCATCATTGATCGCTATTTGCGGGTTGCACGAGAAAGACTGATGTAGCATTTGAAGAACTGGGACCGAAACGAATTCAAAGCAGGCTGGAGCCACCGTCGTAAATTCGAACAAGGAACAGCTGCCATCGCCAGTAATGACGTCAAGTCAGCACGAGTACCATTATCCTCATCTCATCACGATAATCTTGCCAACGACGCTCTTTGAACAAAATAGCTCCAAATCTGACCAATCTTTTACTCCATCCCAGCTACAATATCTACACGGTTTTTACGAAACTCAATGTTGCGCGAGGAGAAACGGCTTGTCGCGCGGATTTGTACGCCATCCTGCTTCCCATATTAACTATTGTTTCAACCGGACACCCATGCAACCTTGATTCGATGAGAGAGAAACTCTTCATCCCATATTTCATCACATCTGGTTTTACTCTTTGCGACTGTCCTGAACTGCTCAGTGAAGGGTTCAGCGATGTACGATTATTATACAACTTGATCTTTATTTAAATGTTGATCTACACGTGTAAAGATAGTGTGATGATAAGTTCATACTTAGCTTTGAGAGCCTGTCAAGAAAATCCTGCCAGTTACCCGACGCCAGATCAACCGGCCCTCGTGCTCCTATATACTCCTCCTCTCTAGCATTCCGAGGGCCGTGTCGTTCTGCAGTCTTTTCGCCTTGGCTGGCGTGGTGGGAAAATATAATAGTTCTAGCTTTAGGAAAATAAAAATTTGAAAACTGTCTTGTCGAAAAATCGAGATACCCAGGGAGGGGAGCCAACCACATCCTCATACTCGCTCCCATCAACTTGTTGATTTAGATCATTTACATCTGCTTGCGTGTAGAACGAATTATCTATAATTACTCTTATTTGCATCAAGTATCCTTTAATTTATCAATTACTTTAGTAATCATACTTAAACGTTATTGGTGCAAGTAGATACTCCACTGTTCACTAGCGTGTAATTGCGTCTTCTAGTTCAGCCATTGTTATGATACTTTCATAGCAGGCACTTTCCCAATGTCACTCTGCTGACGACGACGCGCAGAACAAGTCTTCTAATCGCGATGTCGTCCTGCAAACATGATTAACAATCTCATTACACAACAGTTAGAACATATTTGATTTTAGATAGCTGAAGACATGCTATTCTGAGACATCATGGGTGAGATAAAGCGGATAGAGGGAGTAAAGGAAAGTTGATTGGGATTTACAAGATCGCCATATAACGGACAAAATGATTTTCATCGCGCGCCCGCTTCAGGGAGAAAAAGAGTCAGCTGCATTTTCTCTTTTGTGTTCTTGCCACCTCAACAAACACTTAGTGGATGTTCCATGACAACATGGCTATTGCGCTACACACCATACCCCACTGGGATATATTCTCGGTGGGCAAGCAATCATATGCCAAGCCATGGGCCCTGATGCTAAATGGAAGAATCGTCAGCTAAGCATGTGTCAAGTCATTTTGGCGGGGCACTTGTTATGGTTGGTGGCCGTTGCGTTTCGTTATCGACAAGCGAGAATATCACTGAGAGTGGTGGCCCTCATTAAAAATAATAGCAATTATTGACGCTGAAGGTAAGTTATAAAGCCACAACAGTGAATAGTAGATGGAGGGTCTAACTTTTATTTGTTGAATGTCTGGGCAAGCATCGATCCATGTGTGGACAAGCTCTGTGAATGTGAATCCTGCACGTTTTGGAATAATCGACAGAATGTTTCTCAGTGGACTTACCTGTTGTCTTGGGCTCATCAGCAGTTTACATCTGTCTTCCTTCGGATGGATCATGACAAGGGCCGGTTACAGTATGCGCAGATGCCGATGGTTGAGCGGATTTTAACTATCACCATTTGTTTTCAACGAATAAAGTCAACAACTGTGGATACCGATGCTTTTACGTAGAACTTAAGAACTGGGCTGACCCATGGGCTTACCTATTGAACCACCCATATAAGGCTCATCCATGACAAACCTTAGTTAAGCATTATCTGTGAAAATAGACAAAGCGGTTTTGGCGAAATATGTTGTCATTGCCGTGTCCAACATTTTATTCCTAGTTAATCATATGTGGCTATTTGCGGAAGAGAGTACAAATTGCATGGAAGAGCAACCTGTCCACAATGAGCCTAGTCTGTCTACGGAACGTAGGTCCACTGGCTTTGACTGGTAATCTCTTATTTCCTCAGTCAAGTACATTTTCCCGTAGGCTTAGAAAAAAGAAAACTTTTTATGTATAATTGATACAAATCAGCTTCTTAGTGTTGTCAGGAAATTATTTAGATTATTTTGTGCATCTTCGTTCCCTTGATCCGCTGATTTTTTGTACAATTCGAATGCCTTGGAGTAGTCAACATCGACGCCCAATCCTTTCTCATACATAAATCCAAGGTTGTTTTGTCCGTGTGGATTTCCTTGATCTGCTGATTTTTTATACAATTCGATTGCTTTGGAGTAGTCAACATCGACACCCAATCCTTGATGATACATCCATCCTAGGTTGTTTTGTGCAGGATCATTTCCTTGATCTGCTGATTTTTTGTACAATTCGAATGCTTTGGAATAGTCAACATTGACACCCAATCCTTGATGATACATCCATCCAAGATTATTTAGTGCAGCATAGTCTCCTTGATCTGCTGATTTTTTGTACAGTTCAAATGCTTTGGAGTAGTCAACATTGACGCCCCAGCCTTGACGATACATATATCCAAGATTGTTTTGTGCTTCTGCGTTTCCTTGATCTGCTGATTTTTTGTACAATTCGAATGCTTTGGAGTAGTCGACATTAACACCCAATCCTTTCTCATACATCCATCCAAGACTGGTTTGTGAAAGTGCATTTCCTTGATCTGCTGATTTTCTGTACCATTCAATTGCTTTGGAGTAGTCGGTATTGACACCCAATCCTTGATGATACATCCATCCAAGATTATTTTGTGCAGGTGCATTTCCTTGATCCGCTGATTTTTTGTACCATTCAATTGCTTTGGAGTAGTCAACGCTGATACCTAATCCTTGATGATGCATCCATCCAAGATTATTTTGTGCAGGTGCATTTCCTTGATCCGCTGATTTTTTGTACAATTCGATTGCTTTGGAGTAGTCGACATTGACGCCCAATCCTTTCTGATACATATATCCAAAATTGTTCTGTGCAAATGCATGTCCTTGATCTGCTGCTGTCCTAAACAATTCGAATGCCTTGGAGTAGTCGACATTGACACCTATTCCATGCTGATACATAATTCCAAGGTTGTTTTGTGCATCTGCGTTTCCTTGATCCGCTGCTTTTTCACACCACTCAATCGCTTTTTTGCTGCATTCATTCGCTTTTTCTTTGTCCCTTTTCACACCGAATCCAGCAAAATACATCTGTCCAAGGTTGCTTTGTGCAATCCCATGTCCATCCTCGGCTGCCCTTCTGTACCATTCGACTGCTTTGACATAATCTCGTTCTATACCTTGGCCATATCTGTGCATGTCTCCAAGTTTGGTACATGCATCCGCATTGCCTTGAGAAGCTGCTTTTTGGTACCATTCAAACGCTTTCTTGTAATCTTTGTCTACACCCTTCCCAATGTAGTACAGATATCCAAGCGTGTTTGGTGAATCTTCGCTTCCTCTTTCAGTTGCCTTTTTGATATTTTTAAAGTACTTCAAATTTACTGCTCGCCCAAAATCGTCGTCGGAAAATGCCTGGTCGTATACCTCCATCACTTGAGAACGTTCGCTATCCTCTAGAATGTCGAATAGTGGTTTCAATTCTTTGAGCTGGATAATTCCTGGCTCAGACTTTGTAGTTTCTTTCCACCTTTCTAATCCATTCACAAAAAATAAATCAGAGTCTCCACCTAATACAAATGTTATCCAGCGATGTAACCAATATTTGCAGTAATATACCTATGACTTCCCAGTGTCTATGATCAACTGTACTATGTTGGGACTCTACTCCAGTTGTGCTCTGGACATCTGAGTGTTCTTGCTTACAAGCAAGTGCGCCACCTAAGGCAAGAGATTACTGGTTAATGCTGTAGGCGTGGGAGTTATAGTACCTAGTAATATCCTCGAAGGATAGTAATAACCAAATCGTCCAAACACTGTTTGTAATACTTCATACTTTTTCTCATTGGTTTCTTCCTTCAAAGCCTCTTGTATAGCCTCCTTGAAAGCAGCACTTGTTTTGAAATATTTTGAAGAAAGACGGACCTGGAAGGAGCCCGGTTAGTTGTACTACTCAAAGGTATCTGGATAAGTTCTTACTTCTCCCCAGGAAAAGTAAGAAATGTTGTATTTAACTGTGCTATTTGGAGCAGATGTCTGATTGTTGTTACGCGAGCGGCAACTGGTTTCAGCAGCATAGTCATATGCAAGTGATTTGGCAGGAAGTGCAGGAAAGTTATCGTCAAGAAGTATGTCATTCACCAGTCTATCTGTCCTGAGAGCTCTCGTACATGTACGTTGCACGAACGGTTCATTGCGGGGATATTCATAAATGATCCTCATCATGTCATCCTTTTCTAGTTCGATATCTAATGCAGGATACTCAGCCGTGTACCCATCAAAGTGGACGCCGCGTGTGCACCGGTTGGCAACGTCATATGTCAGAAATGAGCTGATCTTTTGAACGACTCAGATAATCACACTTAAAGAGAAATAGGTACATTTCATTACATTGAACGGTAATTTGTGTTCCGCTTGGTAGGGAAGCATTGAAATAAGGAAAGAGAAAAGTTGATAAATGTCATCTATTTATTATTTGTCGCTCGGAATGACTCCGCTTAAATCCCACAAAGTTTGTGCTAAGCCCAGACCAGGTGTCCAGTGGGAAAAGCAAAGTTTCCTAATCTTTAGCGTTCATGACAATGAAAACAACATTTACTTTTGCGAGGCTGAAAATAAGCCTGATACCAAGTTTCCAACCTTCAAACTCATAATGAATGCTGTCACCAATATTTTTCGCGGGCGCATGCAACTTTTTTGTGTGCGTACTTTAAGGGAGCCATTTTTCTTTTTTGTACAAAGATATACTCAACTACAACACAGAGGCACAGCTTGGCTTTTTGTACTCACATTGTCTTTATTTTACTATGCGCAATTGTGTATCGACAGCAAAAATACTTTGACCTTTAAAAAATTTGCCATTCACCACAGCTTTCTTCACAAGAAGCGCGTCTGAAACCGATATCTAAGCATCATCAATCGCTATTTGCGGGGTGCACGAGAAAGACTGATGTAACACTTGAGGAACTGGGACCGAAACGAATTCAAAGCAGGCTGGAGTCGCCGTCGTAAATTCGAAGTGATTTACGACAAGAAACAGCTGCCATCACCAGTAGTGACATCAAGTCAGCACAAGTATCGTTATCCTTATCTCATCACGATAATCTTGTTAACGACGCTCTTTGAATAAAATGGCTCCAAATCTGACCAATCATTTACTCCATCCCAGCTACAATAGCAATGAATTCTTGCACAAGGAGAAACGGCTTGTCGCGCGGATTTGTACGCCATTCTGCTTCCCATATTAACTACTGTTTCAACGGGATACACATGCAACCTTGATTCGATGAGAGAGAAACTCTTCATCCCATAATTCATCACATCTGGTTTTACTCTTTGCGACTGTCCAGAACTGCTCAGTGAAGGGTTCAACGATGCAGGATTATATACGAGTTGATATTTATTTAAATATTGATCTACACGTGTAAAGATAGTGTGATGATAAGTTCATACTTAGCTTTGAGAATCTTTCAAGAAAATCCTGCCAGTTACCCGACGCCAGATCAACTGGCCCTCATGCTCATATATAAAATCTTCATATCGTAACTCCTGAATATGCTATTTTATCACATGCACAATGCCGACAAATGTTGTATGCCATGAATTTATTTACAGGAATGGAAAAATATAGAAAACAATTTACAAGATGCCTGAGTTTTTCAATGCAAAGCCCAGGGTTTCTTCCATGGCCACGGGTTGGATTTGGTTTTGTTGGAGCAGGAGCTCACGATCAAGGCGTTGTTGGTCTTGAAGTTCATTCTAAATAAAAACAAATGGGTTGTCAATTATGTGCTTTCAAGGTAGTTGGAATGGACTACGTCTTGATGATGCCAGTTTCTACTTACGTATAAACAGACCAAGAGTTCAAAAACCTTCAACAGATTGGCTCGTTCCAGCCAGCCGCTTGGTACAAAAGCCGACCGCATCTCCAACACTTGCCACTTGTGATCTTGTCGAAGACTGGTTTTCAGTATCGTAAGGCGGTTCCGGATGCATTGCACGCCATACACGGCAAGGTCATACGCCGAGGTACTTCTTGCCTGCTGCTTCTTTTGCAAATCCATCTTCAATGTGGAGGCCATTTCATCCACCAACTTGTAGGTATCTTCTAGGCTGTGGTCAATGTTTTCCTCATCAAAGCTGGAAGAGGATTCCATCATGATCACTTTTTTATCACCGTCCCTTCTAATGCCATCCGCGTAGGCAATGTTGGTTTTGTTGGTCCAAATTCCAGGGTTCCGTTGGCAGTTTTGGTGGGCAACCATCCGGTCTTCACAGCTATCAGATACATGGAAATGGGAAAAAAAAGGGCAATGAGTATCATTTCTTTAAAAGCACATGCATAGAATTACCAGGAGAAAACAACGCGAGAAGTTGATCCAAGGTATTCGAAGAATGGAACAACACGCTCCACCCACAACGTGCGTTCATGATTCGTTCGTAGCGTGTGTTGTAAACGAGAGACATATAGAGCCAAACCAAGTTAATAATTAAGAGCCCGCTCCCTAAGTCTAAAAGACAGGAGCGTGGGTACTGTTGAAGGCATCTTCTTCGAAGAATAAAACTTAGTCTCACGTACTTCCGTGTCGCCTACTAAGCAACATCACAGCGTGCCTTGAAAGCACATGGACCAGAAATCTGTGAGGCAGAGAGCAGGTAGCCGGAAAACCCTCTGCTCGACGATATCATTGGTAGCGCACCTGCCGATCCTTTCTGCTACCCAGACCTTGCTGGCAAAGTCGGTATCAATGTCATCGTTTCCGTCGACAAGGAGGCCTTTCACCCGCTCCAATACACTAGGGTATGAGGACAAACTGGTCAGTCGAAATTGGGCATCACGCTGTTTATCAAGGGCCAAACGGAGGGATGAGGGAATTCTGGACATAGGGACAGAGGACACGGCTAATAAGCACGATTGTGACAGGCGATCCATTTGTTGAAATGTCATTTTGGCTTCTCTGGGGTGTGCTGCGGGTTGGAAAGGTCAAAAGTAAGCGGATCTGGAGAACCAAAGCGCTACGTTTGTTAAAAAAAGGAAAAAGCACACTCTCAGTTAACGACCTTTTATTTTCTTTAGTCGTTTACCTGATGCCACCGGTCTTCCTCTTCTTCGTCTCTATCTTTGTGCTGGTCGACTTGTTGTTCATCGTCCACAGTGGTTGCACGTAATCTTTGCTGATCACCTACATATAGAAAACAACGACCAAAAAAAAAAAAAATCAGACAAAGTACAGATCAAAACCCGCATATTTCGGACAAATTACTGTCAAGATCATGAAGCACTGCATCGTGGACTTCAGTCAAGACCCGCTTGGTGATAGATGCGGCGTTTTGGAGGCCTTGATTCTTGAGAGCGGTCACTTGCATGCGGAGGGTATCGTCGCCAAGCTCAATGCGACGGGCAATGTACGCCGCTTCGAAATCAAGTTTGAATTTTGATCGAGATGCATATTCATGACAATTCTTGGCATATCTGTTCACTGTTTTCGGAACATTGGCTGCATTTTCAAGAGCTCGAAACACATCAAGAACATGGGAGTGTGCATTAGCGGGAAGTGTATTCCTGATCTTGCTGGCTGTAATGGCGCGGACACTTTGGACAGGGCTAGTCCATGACGAGGCTTCAAGGGCCAAATAATTTGCAGCACCAGGGACTGTATGTGGGGCTCTGAAAGTTTTGATGAGTGTGCTGGCAGATGGGCGTCGTCGCTGTCGTTTAGGAGACATACAGTCTACCAAAGGCAGATCAAGAAAATTGGGTGGGCCATTGCGAATTACAAATTGGATCACAGCGTTTTGCTACAGTATGACGCAGCCTTCATAGCCAAACCATTGCGTTATACTAGAGTATAATACAACATGGATAACACCCAGGTGGGTGGTGATATAACCAAATAAGCCTTATCCTCTTCATCCTCTTCGTCCTTTTCTTTCTTTCTTACTTTTTTTCTGTGTGCCAATGGACGTATGCTCGCATACAAAGCCTGCGCACTGGCCCCCACCCGCCATACGTTTAAGTCGCGCGGGACATTGTTTTCTCCAGGAATAGAACTTGGAGAAACGATATATATTGTGTCGGCTCTTGCGAGAGAAAAACATAGTTAGCGTAAGGTAGGTGATGCGTACCGTTCCCGAGATACAAATAATCTTAAGCAGGATATTATCTCCAAAAGTCTCCAAAAATCTCTAAGTTCTCTATTTGTGCGGTCAAAAAACTGATATTTTCTGATAGTTTTCAGCTTTACCGAAGCTTTTCTGGAGGTTTACCTCCCGTAGTGGATAGCTTTTCTTGTACTTATATACAAATATATATATGTATGTGTTATTCATAATCGTATGCTTACAATCAGAATGCATAGACAACTGGCACCATTTCACAGAGCACGTCAGTATCTTCTCGAATACGTTTCAATTGACGCAACACAGTCTGCAAAGCTGTGCAAACTCCGTCAATCCAAAGTCTTATGACCATACGTTCGATGATATCCTAGTTGATGCATAAAGAAATACTATTTATCCCTTTTACATGAACTCATCTCAGTAAGGAATATGATCTTCACAATTTTCAACAACTGTCTTGCACTCGTCGGGCATTGATGCGATCAGTTTGCTGTAAAAGCTCTTTGGGGCGGTTCCTTATCCTTCATGAATGACTACTTCCCATGCTCTATGTTCTAGAAGCACTCGTTTTGTCTTAGATAGCTGACTTTTCAACTCCTTCCAGAGGTTCTTGATAAGACTTTGTGGAAGCCATATTGCCCGCTGCTCTTTTGTGAAACAAGCATCTCTTTATTTGGAAATCCATTCCTAATTACTGTGAATAATATAATGAAAGTATCTGTTAGAAGATATAGATACTGGATATTTCACAGAATTTTGCGCTAGTCGAAATAAATTCTGCGTCAGACAAATTCCAAGTTTGCACTGAAACACGAGTCAATTAGCACCATTTTAGCATATGGATAAAATTGAACTTACATGAACTTGGTTCGGTATGACACAGAATTTATCTCGCCCAACGTAAGCATCCATGGTGGTGAGCATCTTTGGTAATACGTTGATAGATAATTTTACTTACCCCGAAGGTATTCCCGTCATACGACGGGGACCGCCGCCGTACCTTCCAAAGGTAGAACGGGGTATAAAGGAAAGCAAACAGTATTGCATTGACTGTTTTTATGGTCGAACGGCGGTAATGTTGAACCTGTAAGCATCCTACTA